>JAYESA010000006.1:101473489-101478489 GCA_036927795.1 Iris macrosiphon
TTGATTCTGACACATTATTACATGAGCTGGTACTAGTGGATCCCGTCATGAGATGCTATCCCCCTAACCGTGTTCAGCGGGTACTCTATCACGTGTATTTTATCATGTGCTTCGGGTATTGATTCTCATGTGCTATCATATGCTTTTTGTGCTCTCGCCTTCGTGTGCGCAGCTATTATCATGTACGTAGCGTGTTGTGGTTGGATCCAAGAGTATTAGTGGGGGAGGGGAGTAGGAGTTGGTTATGTGATCAAAGCCAAACAGTATTCATGTGTATGTCGGTTATGCAACTCACGCATAACAGAGTTATCATAGTATTTTTCATGTGCAACCTAAGCCGATCACATAACGAACTTGTGCTCAAGGCACTTAGCTAGTATTCATGTTTTCTAACATGTAGTTACTTTTCTACTACTTGTATTGTTCTCCAGTTTACTTTGCAGCTACTTATTCTGCTTCATCATGTATTTATTTTCTGTGCATCTTGTATACTTTTCTATTGCTCGTCATATACACCTTACCATCTATTTGGAGTTACTTTCAGAGTTATGTACTTCGCTCCAGTCCTGACTGGGCATATTTTTTCCAGAGGAACCTGAGGATTATTGCCCGATGTTCTACGGGCCGGTTGTTGACGAGTGTTGTGACCCCGAGACTGAGGAGGAGCCCTGCGAGGAGACGCCGTTAGCGCCCTAGTTAGCTAGGTGGGTTTCCTGGGTTGTTCCCAGTTGTTACTTTAGGATGATTGTACTTATTTATTTGTTGCCTGTGAGATATTGTAGGCTTTTAGCCTTGGACTGTATATTTTGGATATTGTCTTGCTCCTTTGTTCTGGTTTCCTTTTGCTATCATATCATGCTTTTATTCTTCCCCTAGTTATTGTGATTGAGAGTTTATATATATTGCGTGGTTGTCCTCCTTTTGGAGAGGATTATTCATATATATATATTGCATGGTTGCCCTCCTTTTGGAGAGGATATTGTCAGATTTTTGTGAGATATATAGATAGATGGTTGACCTAGAACGGACCTTTACAGCGTTCTACTGCCGATTCTGCAGCGTAGGCTGGACGTACCCACGACTCATGCCCGATTTTTTGGGTGCGGGTCATGACACATTTTTGGTGGCGGCCCATGCAGGTCTAGTTTTTAGGTTTACTTGCAATAGGATATAGGATTTAGGCTGAGAGAGAGTGTGCTCAATCACAACTAGGACCCTTCCTGATTTCTTTTGCTATCTTAAATTTTTCCTGAAATTGTTTTCTTTTGCAATATTACTGTCCTTCTTTGATGATATCGTTTCTTGCACTGTATTGACTTCTTTTGATTTGTGTTCAGGATGCCTCTGAAGACCAGATCTCAGCGCACCGACCCAGCAGCTACCACCGAGAGGTCTGCCACCTCTCGTCCTGCTCGACTTCGGGCAGCCGCTACCGCTCCATTCGCCACTCCTGCGGTTGAGGGAGCGTCTGTTTCTCTCGGAGATCCTCTTACTCCCATTGATCCGAGAGCCACCCCAGTTGTTCCGGTGGTACCTTCTCTACCACCTCCTGTACCAGTTGATGCCACGCAGTTGTTCGCGTTCTTCCGAGAGATGATGGACGTGCAGCACCGCCAGGGGAATGTTTTGAGGATGGGCATTGAGAATGCTCATCAGGTGGCCATGACAGTGGTCGACAAAGTGGCTCAGATCCAGCCACAGGCAGAGCAGGCTCAGCATCCTAGGCCGGGCACTATTATCGACTTTCAGAGGATGCGGCCCAAGGAGTTCCAGGGTACAGATGGGATCCTGTACGCGGACGATTGGATCGAGCACATCGAGGGCATCTTCAGGCTGGCGATGATCCCAGCCAGCATGCAAATCGAGGCAGCAGGCAGCCAGATGTTTAACCTTGCCCTTACTTGGTACCGCACAGATACGCGGATAGCAGTACCGGGACTGACTTGGGAGGCTTTCAAGAAGCTTTTCAAGGAGAAGTTCTTCCCGGATGTGGCTCTCAGTGCCTTAGAGAGCCAGTTTGAGGCGCTCGTCTAGGGGAGTATGCTAGTGGATGAGTATGCAGCAGAGTTCTGCCGTCTGGGCGTATTTGTTGAGGGGTTGTCTGAGGCAGCGAAGGCGCAGAAGTTCCGCAAGGGTTTGGTCATAGCGGTCAAGTCCTTGACTAGGAGTGACCGCGAGGCGACCTTCGAGCAGATTGTCAGCGACACACAAAGAGCTGAGGATGACTTGGAGCTGAAGACCAAGAGGAGCAGAGATGCTTCGGGAGCAGGCAGCAGTACAGGCCCAGCCAAGAGGCCATTCCAGCAGACCCAGCAGCACCAGGGTCAGGGTCGTGCGCCCTTTCGGCAGGCGCCCCAGCAGCAGAGATAGGGACAGCCGCAGGGCCAGAGGCAGCCCATCATTTGCCCTTTCTGTAGGAAGCCAGGGCACGGATGGGACATCTACAGAAAGAGGCTGGGCAGATATTTGTTGTGTGGTGCAGCAGATCACCAGCTGAAGGATTGTCCTTCAGCACTTGCTCGTACAGCTCATGGAAGAGAAGCCGCCCAGAGGGGACCAGCCAGAGCACCTGCAATACAGCAGAGAGGACAGCCTTTGCAGACTCAGCAGCAGAGGTTCGCCCAGCACCAGCAGCAGCACCGAGGAGGACATCAAGGGCAAGCTTTTTCCCTGACTGTAGACGAGGCCGAGCCCGTTGGTGATGTGATCTCAGGTTCTGTTCTTCTTGATTCCATTCCAGCTCTTGCTTTATTTGATTTTGTTGCTTCCCATAGCTTTGTTTCTGTAAATTTTGCTGTTAGACACCATCTTGTTGCTGAACCTTTAGCTAGACTCTGCAAGATCACGACCGGGGGTGGTATCATCCTAGTCAGTGATGTCTGCAGAGACCGAAGAGTTACTTTGGAAGGCTGGGAGTTGAGTGTGTGCCTACTCGTAATGCTACTTCCGAGCTACGACATTGTACTCGGGATGGATTGGTTGAGTATGCATTATGCTAGTATAGATTTTCGTGGAGGCAGAGTGTTGTTTAGTCCGCCGGGTGAGCCAGAGTTTCAGTTTGCCAGAGGAGCAGCGGAGCAAAGCGAGGGAGTCTTCTGCGGAGCCCTGGTGGTAGAGCCGAGGTTGCTACATCCACTGATAGAGGAGTACATGGATGTCTTTCCGGAGGAGTTGCCAGGGTTACCTCCGGACAGAGATGTGGAGTTCTCTATAGACTTGGTACTAGGCGTGGAGCCAAAATCCCAGCACGTCTATAGAGTCAGCAACAGTGAGCTGATAGAGTTGAAGAAGCAGGTTGATGAGCTTCAGGACAAAGGATTTATCAGATTTAGTTCTTCCCCGTGGGGTGCTCTGGTACTTTTTGTGCCGAAGAAGGATGGGTCGATACGGATGTGCATCGACTATAGGGCTCTGAACAACCAAACAATCAAGAACAAGTATCCGCTGTCGCGTATTGATGATCTTTTTGACCAGTTGAGTGGAGCGAGGGTGTTTTCCAAGATTGATCTGAGGACAGGCTACCACCAGGTGATGGTCAGGAGGGAGGATATTCCGAAGACAGCTTTTCGGACCAGATATGGACAGTATGAGTTCATGGTGATGCCGTTTGGGTTGACTAATGCCCCGACAGTGTTCATGAATCTAATGAACAAGGTGTTCCATCAGCATCTGGACAGGTTTATGGTGGTGTTTATAGATGACATCTTGGTGTATTCGAAGACCCCAGAGGAGCACGAGGAGCATCTGAGGATAGTGCTGGAGACTCTCAGGAAGGAGAAGCTTTATGGAAAGCTCTCGAAGTGTGAGTTCTTCCTTGACAAGGTTGAATTTCTTGGTCATGTGGTGACTGGAGAGGGTATCTCGGTGGATCCGAAAAAGATCATGGCAGTTGAGGCATGGAGTGCTCCGAGTTCAGTAGCCGAGGTCAGGAGTTTCCTGGGACTGGCAGGTTACTACAGGAGATTTATTCAGGATTTTTCCTGGATTGCAGAGCCATTGTCCAGGCTGACTCGGAAGGACGTGGAGTTTGTTTGGTCAGAGGAGTGCCAGATCGCCTTTGATGAGATAAAGAGGAGGTTGACGACAGCTCCAGTGTTGACGTTGCCATCAGGTTCTGGAGGTTTCACTATCTATAGTGACGCATTGGGAAAAGGACTGGGTTGTGTGTTGCAGCAGAATGGGAGGGTGATTGCCTATGCTTCCAGGCAATTACGTTCTCATGAGAAGAACTACCCTACCCACGATTTGGAGTTGGCAGCGGTCATCTTTGCTCTGAAGTTGTGGAAACACTTTTTATACGGAGAGCGTGTAGAGATCTTCACAGACCACAAGAGCTTGAAGTATGTGTTTACCCAAAAAGAGCTGAACATGAGGCAGAGGAGATGGTTGGAGTTGATGAAAGACTTTGACATATTATTACAGTAACATCCAGGGAAGGCGAACATAGTTGCGGATGCACTGAGCAGGTATCCGGTAGATATCTGCCTGACTATAGATCGTTATCTTCTGGCAGATCTAGAGAGCTTGGGCATTGAGGTGATAGTTCCTGGAGTTGAGATGCAGATGTGGGGACTGCAGATTCAGTCAGAGTTGGTAGACCGGATCAGGGCTACACAGTTTGAGGATGAGTCCCTGAGGAGCATCAGGGCTCAGGTTCAGATTGGATTATCAGATGACTTCACCATTGCTGATGATGGTTGTTTCCGGCACGGTACCAGGTTGTGTGTGCCGAGTGGGTCATTGCGCGAGGAGGTTCTTCAGGAGGCACATCGATTCCAGTATTCTATGCATCCAGGTGCCAATAAGATGTTTAGAGATCTGAGAGAGCATGTATGGTAGTTCAGGATGAAGCAGGAGGTAGCGTGCTTCGTATCCCGATGCTTAGTATGCCAGCAGGTGAAGGCGGAGAGGCAGAGGCCAAGAGGATTGATCCAGTCGTTACCCATTCCGGAGTAGAAATGGGAGCATGTGACCATAGATTTTGTTTCTGGACTTCCCCG
>JAYESA010000006.1:101483489-101805989 GCA_036927795.1 Iris macrosiphon
TTCAGAGTTATGTACTTCGCTCCAGTCCTGACTGGGCATATCTTTTCCCGAGGATCCTGAGGATTATTGCCCGACGTTCTACGGGCCGGGTGTTGACGAGTGCTGTGACCCCGAGACTGAGGAGGAGCCCTGCGAGGAGACGCCGTTAGCGCCCTAGTTAGCTAGGTGGGTTTCTTGGGTTGTTCCCAGTTGTTACTTTGGGATGATTGTACTTATTTATTTTTTGCCTGTGAGATGTTGTAGGCTTTTAGCCTTAGACTGTATATTTTGGATATTGTCTTGCTCCTTGGTTCTGGTTTCCTTTTGCTATCATATCGTGCTTTTATTCTTCCCTTAGTTATTGTGATTGAGAGTTTATATATATTGCGTGGTTGCCCTCCTTTTGGAGAGGATTATTCATATATATATATTGCGTGGTTGCCCTCCTTTTGGAGAGGATATTGTCAGATTTTTGTGAGATATATAGATAGATGGTTGACCTAGAACGGACCTTTACAGCGTTCTACCGTCGATTCTGCGGCGTAGGCTGGACGTACCCATGACTCATGCCCAATTTTTTGGGTGCGGAACATGACAATAACACCCATGTACCACCCCTTAGCATACATACTAGCTATGTTTGGTTGCCAACACTAATAGGATCAACTTGTAGATGGTGAAATCCTAATTATTTTTGTATAGATAAAAGAAAGAGTATTTATTGTATTTATTATATTTATTAATATTTTTACCAAATATATTCGGATTTATTTCTATTTATAAAAATTAGAATTCTAGGGGTTTTATGTAGCAAGTTGACATAGTTTTGACAAAATTTCACCCCGTCAGTGTTAGACTTAAACCCCGACCAAAAACCCTTATTGTAGCAATTAAAATTATAATATTATATATTAATTCTAATTTATGAGTATTTATTCCATATTTAATTATTTGTCAAAAATTGATTTTTGGTGACTAGGTAACCCTTTATGACCTAGTTTTGGTTTCTACTTGGTTTTGGACTCATAGAATTTATAGGAGATGACCCTATCACTAAAAACCCTATTTTCTAATAAATTTCAAAAATAATTGTTTTTATTAAATAATATTTTTAAATTGGTTTTTGATAATGTTTGATGGTTAGTAATATTTTTGTGTGGAGTTACTTGCATGTGCAACCAACGTAGGAGTATTAACCAGACAATAACTTAATTTGACTAGAAAAATAAGAGTCTAATTAGTGTATTAATTAATTGGTAGGTGTTCGAGACAGTTCTGTGGATAGCTCCAGACCAGATTTATTGTGCTCGCAGCTTGGCTTGGAGGCAAGTACACCTTGCTTAATTATTTTGTTCAGTTTATATATGCCTAGTTTTTATTTGTTTAGTTGTGTGCACACGTCTTAGAGTAGCAGAATTATCCAGTATCTTGTGAAGATACGAGGTATCTTCTGACCTGATACATGGTATGGTGGTCCAACCCTTGTCCTTGTCTGGTTTTGGGGTTGGATTATTGTGAAGGTACGAGGTATCTTCCGACCTGATACTGTTTCAAATACGTTTATTGTTTGAGTGAGAGTGTGCATGGACTAACATGTCGATCGCGCATTGATACGTGAGTTCGCGTCTTGTGTTAATAGTTAGTATTAGTTTGTTCTAGATTTTATTGACATCTTATATTATGTCTGCACCGCGTATACGGTTTCGATAGTACATTAGGAGGGAGAATCTACTAGTGAGCGTATGAGATTTCTGTTTCTAATGGTGTAAATGGTATATATTATGTACCCCCGAGTTCTGTTGAACGCCTGGAGGGATGATTTTTCTTCTATTTCTTCCCCTTCATGCGCCACTAGAGATGTCTCGAGTGCATTTTACATAGATGGTTTAGTTACCCTATTTATTGTTTACTGCTTTACTTTCATGCATGCTGATTTCTTGTGTACTTTTTATGTCCCTCTGAGGAGCTGACACCCTTTCCAAGTATAAAAGATCCTGATTAATTGCAGGATCACGGATCAAGACTGTCTATTTCTCTCTCTTTCGAGGAGGTATTCCCTTAGAGCTTCTAGATCACTAGATGATGTACTTATTTTGTTGTCTTTCATATTCTAGTTTGGTAGTGGATCTGTCTTCACCCGACTATTAGTTTCTTCTCGACTGTTTCCTACTTGGTACATTTCCATACTGGGTTACATATTTCTATTCTGTTTTGTGGATGAGATTAATATTGCCTGTGACTTGTAAAATTATATGCCACTTGTGAATTATTATTATTCATAAAACAGCGTACGTATGTGTATAGTTTTCATACATTGGAGTTGCCATGTACATACGACTAGTATGCTTATGTATTCCTAGTCCTACATATTTTGGGACAGGGGCGTGACGCCAACCAATAGTCGTCTTATGCTCCTTAAGGACCTACACAAGCTTTTTTTCTTGCGGTGCACTAAGTTTATTAGAGATGATCACTGGTAATGTTCCTCTATCTCCAAGGAATACATACTTAAGGTGAATAGGGAGAGGCTTCAAGACTGGAATAGGGGCATGCAAAACAGAGGGTAAAGGCCTCTTGTTAGAAATTGGTAATAAATATAAGAAACATTACCTGAATGTAGTTTTTTTGGAAAATCATTCAATGCTGCAATAGTTTCCTGCAAATTAGAACTCAAAGCTAACTCCTTATGCTCTTTTTTAAGATGCTCACTAATGGCCACTTCCAATCCATCTTTGCTATAAAGTTCAAAACATCCTATGCTAAAGAGTCAACCACATCAATAGAATAAATAGTATTATCATCATAAGGATATTTTATGGCATCATAAATATTAAATTTAACAATTTTACCATCAAATTCTAAAGTAAGTGTGCCACTATGAACATCTATCTTAGTTTTGGATGTCTTTAAAAATGGTCTTCCTAACAAAATAGGAGCAGTTTGATCGCCATTTTCTGTATCAAGCACATAAAAATTAGTAGAAAAAACTAAATTATCAATTTGTACAAGAACATCCTCAACTACTCCCTAAGGATAGGCATTAGATCTATTAGCCAATTGAATTAAAACACAAGTTTTATTTAGAGGTCCAAGATTTAAAGATTCATATATAGAATATGGTATGATATTGATAAAAGCTCCAAAATCTAACATGGCTTTCTCATATTTATTGTTACCTATCTTACAAAGGATAGTAAATATTCTAGGATCTTTTTATTTTGTTAGGAGTTTTTGTTGAATTACTGCAGGAATACTCTCCCCTACTTTCTTCTTTTAATATCTTTTAATCTTTTGGTTCCTCTTTATTGTACCCATTTTTTTTAAATTTAGCATAATGAGATACTTGTTTGATAGCATCTAAAAGTGGAATATTAACCTCACATCTACGAAAAGTCTCATATAACTCATTATTTGTTCAATTTTTCTAGATTCTGCTAAAGCTTGAGGAAAAGGAGGTACTGGCTTATAATTAGAAAGTGGTGGAAACTTATAATTGGGTACCTCATCATCATTGGGTAAGTTTGTCTCTGCCGCAGTATTTTTCTCTTCTTCTTATTTTGATGTTGCAGGTGCTTCTTTTATTGGAATGTTAACCTCTTTACCGCTTCTCAAAATGATTATACTTGTATTTTCTTTTGGATTTGCTATTATTTGAGATGGTTGTTTACTTGAACTTTTTGCCTCTATCTTATATATTGTTGTAGCCATTTGGCTCATTTGATTGTCCAAGCTTTGAATATAGGCCCTTGTCTCCTATTGAATTATAAAGTATTAGTGGCAGGAGACTTAACAATCTCTTCTAAAGATATACCAGAGTTAGAAGTTTGGCTTGGTTGTTGTTTAGGATATGGCTTCTTATACAGTTGGTAACTTGGGCGATTTTGATTGACATGCTGATTTGCTTGTGGATTCCCATAGTTAAAATTGGGATGATCTCTCCATCCTGGATTATACGTATTTGAATATGGATCATACTTTCTTTGCGGTTGTCCAGGGAAACCATCTACCATAGTTACTTGTTCATTGGGTTCCTCTTTAAGAGTTGGGCACATATTAGTTGGATGCCCTGCTACTGAACAAATTACACAAGCCTTCACAGTTTGCATGTTACCTACAGCCATTTGACGAACAAGAGACAATAAACTAGAAATTTATTGTTCTAGGAAAGAAATATTTACCTCATTAGCATGCCTAGATGGAAGATCTAGCGTAGTGCCAAATTGTTAAGAATTGGCTGCCATATTTGCAATTAAATTTCTTACGGCCTCATGAGTTTATCTACCAAATATCCTTCACTAGAAGAATCTATCATGCTTTTATCAGTTATTAGAAGGCCTTTGTAGAAGTACTGGATAAGTAGCTACTCACTAATTTGATGATATGTGCAGCTTGTAAATAATTTTTTAAAATGTTCCCAGTACTCGTGGAGAGACTCTGCATTGTGTTGCCTTACCCCACAAATTTATTTTTGGATATTAGCCTCCCTTGAAACTAGAAAGTACTTCTCTAGGAACAACCTCTTCATCTTATTCCATGTGACAATACTTCTGGAGTATAGATAGTAGAGCCAACACTTAGTCGAATCCTTTAAAGAAAATGGAAAGGCTCTTAATTTGATTTGCTATTCTGTCACCACCGTTTATTTCATACTTGTTCATACCACATGAAGCTCCTTTAGATGCTTGTGAGGATCTTCACCTACAAGACTATAAAAAGTAGGCATGAAATCTATGAGTCCATATTTTAATTCAAAATTAGTAGTTGAATCTAAAGTAGGAAATGTTATGCATAAAGGGTGTTGGTTCAAATTAGGGGCCCATGTTCTTTCAAGGTTCTATTTAAAGCCAGGACTTCCTCTTCTTTAGGATTAGAATTGTAAGAGGATACGAAATCTGGAGCAAGGTCGTTCTTGTTAGAGTTTCTTTGAGCTTCCTTCCTTAACCTGCATAAAGTTATTTTATTTCTGGATCACTCTAAAAATTACCTTGATTAGTGTCACATCCCAGTTCCAAATATAAGAAACTGAGCCACGTAGCATTGGCTAGCGGGTATACTCTGATGGACATCCCAATCTAATGGATCCGTTGGAGTGCATCAAAGCCGTAAACTACAATGATATAAACCAACATTTAAATATAAGCAATATAACTAATATCATCCACAGATACAAAAATGTGAAACATATAGAGAAACAAGTCTACTAATGTGTAAAAAGAAAAATAAGTCTGGAAATGTATCATAATACAATATGGATAGAGTCACATTGGGACAAAACTGCTAATACAAGTACTGAATAAAAGAAAGTAATAAGATAACTAGGGTCGATATCTGCTAACTAGATAATGACACCGGACCCAAGGTGAAGTCCCTACCGGTGATCAAGCAAAGTTCTCAGGAAGGATCTCGTTCTCTGCTACAAGTCCTGCTCCTAGATACACACCCGGTCCATAATCCTCCGGGTAGTTCTCCTCGCCTATGCCTAAAAGGGAACCAAGTCCTCAGAGGGACGTAACAAGGTAAAAAAATAATATGTCATAGTAAAACGTAAAGGAAACATGTGATATGCCGGTGTAATATAGAATAACCACCTAAGTGAGACACAACTTGAAGACAATGTTCGACACATGGGCTTTCCAAATATAAATCCGTGGCTCCAAGGCATTGAGACACACGGTGCGTACCCGTAGCTCCGAGCACAAAGACACACAGTAAGTAAGTACTACGACTCCGGATACAGGATCTCTACGTAAATTTTATATATATATATATATATATATATATATATATATATATATATATATATATATATATATATATATATATATAGTATATGCGAAGTAGCCCAAGCGTTTAGTAACTGTCTTCCCCTCCCAATGCGGTCAATGAGACGCATCCGCAGCTCATTGAGCCTAAACCTCTAACTAAACAGTCTTTTCATACTAAAGAAACTAGCACCAATCACGATCCTATAGTCATCATAGGTTCCGGTCATGTGGACATTATCAGGTTACTGCAAGTCTGGCATGATAATAGTATCTGAATGTGTCCTAGGGTTCCAATATAACCAAGTAGGTACATAAAAGTATCAAGAAACATCTAACAATCGATACTAGACGTTATTGACGAACGTCTGTATCCGGATATGACCCGGTCGCTAAGTAATAATTTCGATCCAAAGTATACACAATATATAAATGAATTAAATAAGTAAAACTGGAACTGAGTTACAGTATGGCAAGGTATACTTGCCTGGATCCGCAGGCTGAAGATGAGGCTCTAGTCCAAAGTCCAAGTCCGAAGAGTCTAAAGAATCTAGAGAAGTAATTAAATTAATTAATTAATTATTGTGTTAAAATTTACTATAATAGCTATACATAAACATGCTCCATTAAGGTTAATTAACCCTTATCACAACTACTTATTAGCCATCTTCTAATTATAAACCTCTGTAAAAGAATTTGCCCTTTTATTAACTTAATACTTACTAACCTTTTTCTCCTTACACACACGTTTCCATGTATATAAACAATATTTTCCTCAACAATGATTATAATACCCTGGACATTCCATGTATATAAACTATGATTTCCTCAACAAACTATATAGACATTGCTTGCCACTTGTTCTCATGTACCCTTTACATAGTAAGGAAAATAACACACCCACACATAGTATATCACCCTGCCGGAAAGTATGTACATGTCTAAGTGTACAGTAAGCTCTTATAGACAAACATACATGCACGTAGTTACTACCAAGATAACATACAAAAGAATTACAGTAACTAAGAAAAAACTTCAATGGTGACTAGATAATGCAAAGTAGAGGAGAAGGTTTACCAAGGGAGAGGGAGAACCGCTGCTCGTCGAACCCCACGTCAACGATGAGAGAAACTCGCCAACCACCTTCTCCCTCGCAGCTAGAATACCTCATAGTGCCCAACTCCGGACAGCCGTGGTGGTGATGTTGTGCTGGTGGTGGCAGTGGTAGTGGTGTTGATGATAGTGGCAGTGGTGGTGATGTTGTGGTTGTGGTGGTATTGGTATCGGTTGTGGTGGTGGTGTTGACGGTGGTGGCAGTAATGGTAGTGTTGAAGGTGGTGGCAGTGGTGGTGATGTTGTGCTTGTGGTAGTAGTGGTGTCGGCTGTGGTGGTGGTGTTAATGGTGGTGGCAGTGGTAGTGATATTATGGTTGTGGTGGTTTTGGTGTCGACTATAGTGGTAGTGTTGACGGTGGTGGAAGTGGTGGTGGTGGTGTTGACGTTGGTGGCAGTGGTGGTATAGGGTTTCAAATGAAAGAGGAGAAGAAGAAGAAGAAGAAGAAGAAGAAGAAGAATGAGAAGAATAAGAAGTCGGCTGTGGAGAGGAGAGGGAGGGGAGTGGGGAGGGAGAGTGATGATGGGAGCTCTGCTTGGGGTTAGGGCCAGCTACCTAGGGATGAGTGTGTGTGTGTGTCCTTAAATTGGGGGAATGGGTGGTTGTGATTGATGGAGGAATGCATCAATGGCTAGGATTAAGTGTGAGTAGATAATGACAAATAATGTTATACAAAAAGAAGAGAGTGAGGGTGAGGTGACTGGTCATATGACCCAAGAAGGTTTCTCCATTTGATTTGCACCAATAGGAGGTTGACACCTTGCATTACTTTTGCATTTGGGTCCTTAAGAGTTTTGGATTACAAATGAAGAGAAAAAAAAAGAATTTGGTGTAGGAAAAATGGTGTTTGATGTTTTGCAGGATGGAGTGGGTGTTGGGTGTTTTGTATGAGTCTCAAGATTTGGTATGAGGGTTTAGTTGGGGTTAAGTTAAGTCAGTTTCACCAAATTAAATAAATATTTTGTCATAGGTATTCTTAAATAAAATGGGAGTACATGGGGTCTCAATTGGGAGTGACAAAAATATCATGGACGTTGTAGGCTTGGTATTAGTCTTGGGTTCTTTAATTGATTAGGCAAAACAGGTTGAGTTTGTATCCCAAAAATTGATGGCAACTACATAGGTACAAGGCATAGAATTTAAATTAATTTTTGTGACAGGAAAGTTGTATAATTAAAATAGAGCACAAGGGAGTATGTTTACGTGTGATAGAAATATCCAATGCCTATAGAAATATCCAATTCCTAGGTTAGCTCATCTAGGTAATGAGTGCAAAAATTTGTTAGAAGGTAAAGGCTATTGTTGTGCTCCAAATATTGTAGCAACGGTAAGGTGCAACAAGAGTTTAAATTAAAGAACTAGTCTTCATAACCATAATTTCTAATCCTTAATCAACCTGAAACTAAACCAAAATTCTCACCATACCAAGTCTAAAAAAAAAACTATTGAGGGGATTTACATCCTTCCCAACTTAGAATAATTTTGTCCCCAAAATTAAAAGTAAAGTAAGAACAAAAGTTGCGAGAATTAAATATTAACAGGTAATTGAAATATAATACGTAAATTCGTACCTTGGTCCTCAAATAAATAAGGGAAATACTGTCGAAAGGAATCCTCGCGCCCCAGGTAGACTCGCCCGATGAATGATGCTTCCATGCAACCTTGACCAGTTGAATAGTTTGCCCCCTCAAAACCTTCTCACTGCAATCGAGTATCCCTACTGGTTGCTCCACATATGATAAACTGGGCCCGACTGTAATCTTTCAATGATTGAGCATGTGGCTAGGGTATGCCACGTATCTTCTCAACTGTGATACATGAAATACGTCATGCACACCTTCTAATGATGGAGGCAATGCAAGACGATAAGCCACTTCGCCAACACGCTCCAAGATGTCAAAATATCCAATGTACCTTGGACTCAGCTTGCCTCTTCCCCCAAATCTGATGGTACCACGAGTAAAAAATATCTTCAACAACAAATAATTACCTTCCTTGAATTCCAAAGGTCTATGGTGCGCATATGACCAATGCTTCTACATGTCCTGTGTTGCACGGAGATGGCTGTGAATCTTCTTTACTTTCTCTACTGTCTGAGTCACCAACTCTGGACCAAGTATCTAGCGTTCTCCTACGTCACTCCAACTCTGGACCAACTCTTTCATAGCTGCTATTGTAGGAGAATTCTACCAAGTGTAGATGGTCCTTCCAAGATCCTCCAAAGCTGATCATGCACGCTCTTAACATATCCTCTAGTATCTGAATCGTGCGCTCTGACTGACCATTAGTCTGTGGATGATATGCAGTGGTGAACTTGAGATGAGTTCCTAGACTCTCCTGTATACTCTGCCAGAAATATGACATGAATCTGGAATAACGATCTGATACATTACTGACAGGCACTCCATATAGTCGTAATATATATCTCATGTACATGTCAGCCAATATCTTCGTGGACTGCCCAACTCTGAAGGACAAGAAATATGCCGACTTGGTGAGTCGGTCCACGACAACCCAGACTGTATCCTTCTCGCTAAGGCTCCTCAAAAATCCTGTAACAAAGTTTATGGTAAATGTGCTCCCACTTCCACTCAGGAATGGAAAGCGGCTGCAACAGTCCTGCAGTCCTCTGATATTCGGCCTTGACTTGCTGACAGACCAAATTTCTTGCCACAAATCTCGCAATATCCCTCTTTATCCTATGCCGCCAGTAGTATTGTCTCAAAACTTGGTACATCTTTGTACCCCCGAGATGAATAGAATAAATCAAACTATAGGCCTCGGTCATCAACTCCTGGTGTAGCTCGCCACTCGGAATATATAGGCGATCTTCATACCTCAATGTTCCATCCTCGTTAATTCTGAGTCCCGTCTGCATGTCGGCCTCTGTCCTCTCTTGCAGTCACCGAAATCTCGTATTGGTAGGCAAGGCTGTCTTGATCCTCTCAACCAATGTAGACCAAACCTCTAGACTGGTCAACTATCTATCCATGCCTGGTAATACAACCTCTATCCCGAGCTCCTGAAGATCCTCTAACAACTGGCGTTGAGCCGTCAAGAAGTATGCCATAGGCTTCCTGCTTAAGGCATCTGCTACAATATTCGCCTTGCTAGGGTGGTACTAAAACTCGATATCATAGTCTGTCATCAACTCTAGCCGACGCCTTTGTCTCATGTTAAGCTCCTTCTGAGTATAGACATACTTCAGACTTTTATGATCTATGTAAATCTCAACCCGCTCTCCATAAAGGTAGTCCAGCCATAGCTTTAGTGCAAATATCACTGAAGCTATCACCTTGCCATGCTGTATTGGTACATATCCTAGTCTGCTCCCAAACGTATCGCTATACACCATAAATCCTCCAGATCGAGAAGGAAGTGTTAGGATTGGTGATATTGTCAGATGCTTCTTAAACTCATCGAAAGCCATCTGACACTCCTTAGTCCAGATAAACTCCTTTCCTTTACGTGTCAATGGCATCATAGGTTCAGCGATCCTCGAGAAGTTTTTCATGAACCTTCAATAATATCCGGCAAGTCCGAGAAAACTCCCCGTAACTGATGTAGGGGTAGGCTACGTCTCCACTGCTGTGATCTTCTCTGGGTTAACGGATAGCCCATCTCATGTGATTATGTGATCAAGGAAAGGTACCCTATCCAAGAAGAACTCGCACTTGCTGAGTTTGGCATACAGCCTCTCATGCCTCAGCGTCTCCAACACGATCCTGTGATGCCCCTCGTTCTCCTCCTTGCTCTGGGAATACACTAAGATTTCGTCGATAAATACCACCATAAACTTATCCAAGTACTGGTGGAAAACTTGTTCACCAGGCTAATTAATACAGCCGGCGCATTGGTCAAACCAAACAGCATGACTAAAAACTCATAGTGCTCGTACTTCGTCCGAAAAGTTGTCTTTGAAATGTCCTCCTTTCTCACCTTGATCTGATGATAGCCAGATCTGAGATCAATTTTCGAGAATACACATGCGCCACTCAGCTAATCTAATAAATCATTGATACGCGACAGAGGGTACTTGTTCTTTATTGTTACAACATTTAGCACCCTGTAATCGATACACAAATGTACCATCCCGTCCTTCTTCGGCACAAATAAGATACGTGCTCCCTAAGGAGAAATACTAGCCCAAATGAAACCCTTGTCTAAAAGATCATCTACTTGGACCTTTAACTCAACCAACTCTTTCGGTACTAGTCTATAGACGGGGGAAGTAACTGGCTCGACTTCGGGAGTCAACTCTATAGTAAACTCTATCTATCTGTCAGGTGTAGGCCTAGAAGATCCTCGAAAAATACATCCTCAAACTCTGATATAATACGGGGGTACACTGGTTCACCTTCTGTAATATGTGATACGAAGATAAGTTGGACACCATGCTCTCGATCTCCCCAAAGGAAAAACTCAAACTTAGGGTGATCTGATGTCTAAATATAACACATCTACGTTGACAATCTAGCGTCGTATGGTATTGGCTCAACCAATCCATCCCTAGGATAATGTCATAGTCTGGAATGAAGAAGACTAAAAATCAGGCTCGCATTTCTCGCCCGCAAACAACTATTGAACAAGATCTTCAAGTATCGCTAACCGGTACTATTCCACCTTCCGTAAGAATCTTCTTAATCTTTGAAAGGGGTACAGTTGCTATTCTATGGGTAGCCACGAAACTAGCAGGTATGAAAGAGTGTGTGGCACCAGAATCAAATAATACTACTGCTGGTAATGAAGCTATTAAAAGAGTACCTATGATCGCCTCTCCAGTGGTCTCTGCCTCCTTAATGGTCATCGCGAAGACCTAGCCCTATCCTGGTGCTGGTGCCCTCGGCTGCTGTCAAGCCTGCTGGAAATGAACTGCCTGCGAGGCCAAGGGTGGCTTCTTATGATTTTGTCCTGGTACTGGTGGTCGCATCGCTCCAACCCTTGCATAGGACGGCCTCGATCCTGGAAAGACTTGCCCGGGAGGCTGCTGGTAGGGCCTCGGTGCTGGTAAGGTTGGTCGATGAACTATTGGTACTGGAACCCTCTACTCTGGGCAATCCCTGACTGTATTCTGGTCAGATCCACATCTCATGCATACTCCCAACCTTCATCGACAATCCCTCAATATGTGTGCCCTCTTGCCGTAGTAATGGCAAGTGGGAATCACCGATCCCTATAAGGGTGCTGCTCTCTGCTGCTGTGGTACCATAGAATGTTTTGCAGGTCCTTCCTGTAGTACTCGAACAGACGATGATGATGCGTAGGAGCACTTCAAACTGGCCTCCATCTTATTGATGCGATCCTGCGTCGGGCTGCTAACAGAACCTTGGAGTAGGAGGTGGGGGTATAGATCCAATAAACCTCTGTGTCTCAAAACTCAGTCCTTCGTAGAACTTCTCGACTTTCTTCTCCTCAGTCAAAATTTGGGGCAAAATGGCTCAAGCGGTGGAACTTAGCATTGTACTCCTCAATGGTCGAACTGTCCTACCTGAGGTTTTAGAACCTGTCCCGAAGTTTCGTACTGGTTTTAGAATATCTGCTTGAATATCCTAGAGAACTCCTCCCAAGTGACCCGATCGGGCCCTAAACCCTCCTCCTCTGAAAGCCACCAGTGATAAGCATTGTCGGTAAGTTGTATCCTGACAGCGGTCATACATCTATGTCTCGGGAGATCGGTGGCCTCCAATTGGTATTGAATATTGGTAAGCCATGCGTGTACCTCCGTGGGCTCCTTCGTGCCAGCAAATGAAAGTGGTATCATATGACAGAAGTCTATGACAGACCCCATCATCGACTAGCGAGCTGGTGGTGGAGCCTGGCCCAAAGCCGTCACCATACTCTCTCTCAAAGACTCAGCCTGGCACTGCTTGTCCTGTTGCTGAGCCTGTTGCTGAACCTGCTGCTGGGCCAACATCATAGCGTAGATCATATGGAACATCTACGGCCTCTCCATGCGTTGCCCTGGTGGGAAGGGCATGTATGGCATCTGTGGGGGAAATGGTGGTGGTGGGCGCAACTGTTGCTCCTCCTGTCTTGCGGCCTACTGGCCCTCATGATCTGCCTGGTACAAAGATTGGTGCCCGTCCGGAGGCACCTCTGGCTTCCCAGATGACTGTCCCTGGGATCTGGGATCGACAGAAGAACCTGCCCCAGTGCCGGTTCACCAGATGACCCGATGTCATAGGGGACATCACCTGGTTGCGTGACACGTCCACTACGGAGATTTATAACTCTGAAAATATGTCATATTTAAGATCAGCGTTTTGGAATTAAACAGGATACAAATTTAGCAAAATAGAATGAAAATAGAGGTGTTATGCGAAGTACTCAAGAATGTAGATTAGATCCTAATATCTATTCCTAATTGCTGGCTCGCTTGGCACAGTCAGGTAACCAATACAATTTATATCGGACTTGCATGAGACACCATAAAAACTATATCATGTCCCAGTTTCAAATATAAGAAACTGAGTCACATGGCATTGGCCAGCGGGTACACTCTGATAGACATCCTAATCTAATAAACTCGTTAGAGTGCACATAAGTTGTAAAGTACAATGATATAACCCTATATTTAAACATAAGCAATATAACAAATCTCATCCACAGACACAAGAATATGAAACACATAGAGAAACAAGTCTACTAATGTACAAAAAGAAAAATAAGTCTAGAAATGTATCATAATAAAATATGGATAGAGTCATACGGGGACAAACCCGCTAATACAAGTACTGAATGAAATGAAGCAATAAGATAACTAGGGCCAATTTATGCTAACTAGATAATAATACCGGACCCAAGGTGATGTCACTACCGGTGATTAAGCGAAGTCCTCGGGAAGGATCTCGTCCTCTACTATAAGTCCTGCTCCTGGATACACACCCGGTCCGTACTCCTCCAGGTAGTCCTCCTCGCCTATGCCGGAAAGAGAACCAGGTCCTCAAAGGGACGTAACAAGGTACAAAAATAGCATGCCATAGTAAAACAGAAAGAAAATATGTGATACGCTGGTGTAATCTAGAATAACCACCTAAGTGAGACAACTTGAAGACAATGTTTGACACGTGGGCTTTCCAAATATAAATTCGTAGCTCTGAAGCACAGAGACACACGATGCGTACCCGTAGCTCCGAGCACAGAGACACACAGTAAGTAAGTACTACGACTCTGGATACATGATCTCTACATAAATAAGGATATATATATATATATATATATATATATATATATATATATATATATATATATATATATATATATATATATATAGTGTACGTAAAGTAGCCCAAGTGTCTAGTAACGGTCTTCCCCTTCCAATACGATCAACGAGATGCATCCACAGCTCGCTGAGCCTAAATCTCGATCTAAACAGTCTCGTCATACTGATGTAACTAGCACCAATCACGATCCTATAGTCTTCACAGGTTTCAGTCATGCTAACACTCTCAGCATACATGAAGTCTGGCACGATGACAATGTCTGAATATGTCCTAGGGTTCTGATGTAACCAAGTAGGTACATAAAGGTATCAAGAAATATCTAAAAATTGATACTAGAGATTACCGACGAACGTTTGCACCCGGATATGACCCGGACGCTAAGTAACAATTTTGATCCAAAGCGTACACAATGTATAGATGAATTAAATAAGTAAATCTAAAACTGAGTTACTGTATGGCAATATACACTTGCCTGGATCCACAGGCTGAAGATGAGTCTCTGGTCCAAAGTCAAAGTCCAAAGAATCTAGAGAAGTAATTAAATTAATTAATTAATTATTATGTTAAAATTTACTATAATAGCTATACATAAGCATTCTCTATTAATGTTAATTAACCCTTATCACAACTACTTATTAGTCCATCTTCTAATTCTAAACCTCTGTAAAAGAATTTGCTCCTCTATTAACTTAATACTTACCAACCTCTATTGTCCACTTTAATATGCCACTCGTTCTCATGCACTTCCCGTTTATCCTATGATGTTGTTAGCCTTTTATTCCCAACTCAGTGCCTCTGTGTAGTGCATATATTCACAAACCGTTTTCACCTTACACACACATTTCCATGTATATAAATAGTATTTTCCTCAACAATGATTATAACACCCTAGATATTTCATGTATATAAACTATAATTTCCTCAACAAACTGCACAGACATTGCTTGCCCCTTGTTCTCATGTACTTTTTACATAGTAAGAAAAATAACACACCCACACACAGTGTATCACCCTGCCAAAAAGTATGTATGTCTAAGTTTACAGTAAGCTCTCATGGACACACGCACATGCACGTAGTTACTACCAAGATCACATACAAAAGAACTATAGTAACTAAGAAAAAAAAACTTCAATGGTGACTAGCTAATACAAAGTAGAGGAGAAGGTTTACCAAGGGAGAGGGAGAACCGCTGCTCGTCGAACCCCATGTCAACGACGAGAGAAACTCGCTAACCACCTTCTCCTTCACCGCTAGAATGCCTCGCAGTGCCCAACTCTGGACTGCCGTGGTAGTGATGTTGTGCTGGTGGTGGCAGTGGTGGTGGTGTTGACGGTGGTGGCAATGGTGGTGATATTGAGGTTGTGGTGGTATTGGTGTCGGCTGTGGTGGTGGTATTGACAGTGGTGGTAGTATTGAAGGTGGTGGTGGTGGTGTCGACTGTGGGGGTATTATTCACAGTAGTGGATGTGGTGGTGGTTTTGACAGTGGTTGCAGTGGGGGTGATATTGACGGTGGTGGTAGTGGTGGTGATGTTGTGGTTATGGTGCTGTTGGTGTCGGCTGTGGTAGTGGTATGGACGGTGGTAGCAGTGGTGGTGGCATTGACGGTGGTGGCAGTTGTGGTGTAGGGTTTCAAATAAAAAAGGAGAGAAAGAAGAAGAAGAAGAAGAAGAAGAAGAAGAAGAATAATGAGAAGTCGGCTGTGGAGAGGAGAGTGAGGGGATTAAGGAGAGATAGTGATGATGGGAGCTCTTCTTGTGGTTAGGGCCAGCTACCTATGGATGAGTGTGTGTTTGTCCTTATATAGGGGGAATGGGTGATTATGATTGATGGCGGAATGAGTCAATGGCTAGGATTAAGTGTGAGTAGATATTGACAAATAGTGTTATGCAAAAAAAAGAGAGGGTGAGGTGACCGGTCACATGACCCAAGGAGGTTTCTCTATTTGATTTGCACCAATAAGAGGTTGACACCTTGCATTACTTTTGTATTTGGGTCCTTAAGAGTTTGGGGTTTATAAATGAAGGAATAAAAATGAAGATTTGAAGTGGAAAAAATGGTGTTTGGTATTTTGTAGGATAGAGTGGGTATTGGGTGTTTTGTATGTGTCTCAAGATTTGGTGTGAGTATTTAGTTGGGGTTAACTTAAGTCAGTTTCACCAAATTAAATAAATATTGTGCCATGGGTGTTCTTAAATAAAATGAGAGTACATAGGGTCTCAATTGGGAGTGACACAAATATCATGGACGTTGTAGGCTTGGTATTAGTATTGGGTCCTTTAATTGGTTAGACAAAATGGGTTGAGTTTGTGTCCCAAAAATCGATGGCAACTACATAGGTACAAGGCACAGAATTTAAATTAATTTTTATGACTGAAAAGTTGTACAATTAAAATAGAGCACAAGGGAGTATGTTTGTGAGTGACAGAAATGTCCAGTTCCTAGGTTTGCTCGTCTAGGTCAAAAGTGCAAAAATTTATTGGAAGGTAAAGGCTATTGTTGTTCTCCAAATATTGTAGCAATGGTAAGGTGCACGAAGAGTTTAAATTAAAGAACCAGTATTCATAGCCCTAATTTCTAATCCTTAATCAACCTGAAGATAAACCAAAATTCTCACAATACCAAGTCTACCTAAAAAATTGTTAAGGGAATTTACAATTAGAAGATCGAGTCACAATCACAAACAATCAAGTATAATATGCAAAGCAATTTAGAAAAGTATATGAGAATGAATAACTAATAATTTTTCTTTTCTCAAAATTTTTTAGATCGAAATAAAGATCACAAAGCAAAACAATTTACTAAAATTACTCCCCAATAATGGTGCTAAAATTTGGAGTGCTATTATAGGCACCCAAAAATAAAAAAATTCTTATACTATTGGAAATATAGCAATGAGAGTAAGGATCGTTTTCACGGAGAGTAATTAGTTAATCTTTATGCTATATGAAATATGATGGGGACGAGTTTTGAATAAAAGCAAATTAAGAAGAGCTAAAAATAATTAAAGTATTAAAATCAATCAAAGAAAAAAAATGTTGGTCTCAGCCAACATCCACCATTGGAATCTTCAAATTGATCATTGATGCAAACATAAATTAACTCATACTTTGAATATTCGCCATTGAAAGTAATTCATATCTCTCTTAGGCTTAGTTAATTAGAATCAAGCGATCTAATTAGCTTTAATTACTAAATAACTCAAGACAAGCATTTAAGATTTAATCTAGTAATTTCTTAAAGAACCAAGAGATCGATGAAGCAAAATAACACAAGCACAAGTGGTTGCATTTAATTTTTTTAAAAAGTTTTTCTCCTAAGATCTAATAAAACAAAGCAGTTCATTAAATCTTGATTGCTTCACAAATTAGAAAAATCAAACAATTACGGATTTGATGTCTAATTTAGTAGTAGATCAAAATGGATAATAGACTAGTAGGTCTCCTAGTAATTAAACAAAACAATCATGAAAGTAGGCATAAAAAAATATTCAACACTCAAAGCATAAATCAAACATATGAAAACAATTTTGATCTCACAAGTTTATTGATTTCAAGGCTTCAGTTTCCTTTGACCAACAAGAATTTTAGTTGAACATGTTCATGAAAACTTCAAAAGAATGTTGGAGAAGAAGAATAAGAGTTGTGTGTTATTTTTCTCTCATAATAATTTCTACCCCTTTTATACACTCTAAATTAGTTGTTTGAATCCCACAATATTTTTACACAAATTCTCTAAGATTTAGAACACCCTAGACAATAAAGTAAAATTATTGAACAAGTAAAAAAATGGTTAATTTAGCTCCAATTTTCATGAACAACATAGTTAACTCAACTTCATTCTTGATTTGGTCCATGATGCAACCAGAATCTCGAAAAACTCAAAATAGCAAAACTGTTGCTCTATCTCTTAGCTTTTCGAATCAATTTAAAACAACTCAATTGGACTTCGGATGGCGGAGTTATGACCATTTTCTATAAGGTGTCAAAATTGTCCAGATTTGACAATTAGCTCTATTTTGTATTTAGTGACTCCAATTGTATCCTAGATCAAAATATAAAAATAACGAGTATCTTTAGACATAAAATGAGCATAAATGGGTAAATATTAAAGGATAAAAATATTTCTCATTATATATCGACCCCGCATCATCTATCAATATTATTCCATAAAGCCTACTACAGACCTTGGGAATTTTGATGCATCGGCTAGCATCCAATAATACCACTATAAACTAATTCAACGTCGGGAGAAGCTTTTCCCTTGGCAAGATTAGTCTGATGTACCAAATCGGTGATCTTCGAATAGAGGTGACTTGCTATGTCATCGATGTGGATGTGTCCTACAATGTCCTACTAGGGCGTACGTGGATACACGAGTATATGATCGTTCCATCCACTCTCCACCAATGCTTAAAATACGTCAGTAAAGATGGCATGGTCATGACAGAATTCGTCGACGTGGATACTTTCAAAGGGGTCAAGGCGTACTACTCTGACTCAATTTTGTACAAGCAAATCTACCAAGACGAAGGAGGTAACGACGCCGATGATGAAGCTGATACTGCTACATCTTCAAGCGATCCCCTAAGAGTCTATCTCAGAGGACGCCCAGCCCAAACAACTACTCCTTTCATGGTCAAGCTTCGAAGATGGGTGCCTGAATTCTCAGTAGTCAAACTCTGGGACAAATACGCGTGCAAGACAAGGATCACCTTGTCGTGAGAACCCTAGGGCAGCTGGTAGTCAAGCTTTGCAGGAAAACTCCAGCACTGTAAATGTCACTGACAGCCACTGAAGAAGATGAACTGGAAGAGTACGTCATGGCGTCTACCGATGTACCATCCCTTTATGATGTAATTCTTAAGAGAAAATATTACATTTCTTAACATATGTCTATCTTTGAGTTACTTTATCATGGCACAATGGAATGCCACATATTCTTTTGATTATGATCTAGGTTTACACCTGCATACGCAAGTAGCCACCGCTCACTAGAAAAACTGGATTCGTCTTAGCCAAGACCCTATTTCGTCGTTCCAGCAAGGAAGAAAGGGGGCAAGCCCATCATTTTCAGGAAAGTTGAAAGTTGTCGGGACTTCGTCACGGAAGATCTAGAACCGAAAAGCGACATAATATAACTTCACTACTACAACATATAGACTAAGAGTATATGCTAGAAGACGGGATACGATCTGAAGAGCGACCAAGGACTGAACTAATGCAAGGGACGACGCTTACCACTGCATCACTTCGCCCCCAAGGGAAAGCCTGAGACGTATTACTAGTGGACCGATCATGGATTGAGATATGTCATATATCCTACAATATGTTGGTATTTGCTTTGGTCTTACAAATAATAGCAGTAACTCCGATGTGGATGATATAATTATTTGTATCTAAATATACATTATTATTTAATATTTAGTCCATTACTTCGTAATGTGTTCTTTCAGATGGAGAAGTAAACACACACTAGGTAATTTTCTATAATTATCCCAAAGGAAGTCTGTACTCGTGATCCATAATTATACACATCTGATATGGAGGAAGGCACTAAAGCCAAAACCTCCTATATTTTTTTAGGTTTGGCCGTCTTTTTCTCCTTTATCGAAAATTATTACGAAATAGTTGAATCTAAGATGCCTGTAAAACTAAATTAGAACAGATCTACATCTACTGACTATTTCTAATGCGAGTTTTATTGGACAATATGGATTTATCAATCGATACGCAGATCCAATACCAGCTTTGATACCAATTAAACGAACTTATTACGAAATAATGGACTTAGTATTATGTAATGGTGTACACTTAGATACAAATAATGATATTCTCCCCATTGGGGTCACTGATATTATTTGTCGGACAAAAGCAAAGACCAATAAATTAAATTTTATTTTTCATAAAGTTAGGTTGACATGATAGTAAAATTAATAGGAAAAACCTCCATGGACAAATATTGAATTAGTATACGTCTATACTATCGTGGCATACTAAATTCATGGTGTTTAAAGTCTTGGTTAACTTTTTATTTTTGTTTTGAGGGAATCAATATATTTTTAGTTCAAAAGTTTTTTCCCTACATAATTATTATTTATGTGATTCTTAGGATTTCAAAAATGGGTTTATTCAGTGCACTTATGGTGATTCTTAAAGAAAATAAACTTACTTGCCC
Source organism: Iris macrosiphon (assembly GCA_036927795.1). Lineage (NCBI taxonomy): Eukaryota > Viridiplantae > Streptophyta > Magnoliopsida > Asparagales > Iridaceae > Iris > Iris macrosiphon. Next base: position 101,503,744 of record JAYESA010000006.1, read on the forward strand.
TAATTATATTGACTAAAAATGTAACTTGGACATTGTCTTAACTGCTGAAGTGTACAAATATGTACTCTATGAGGAATGTACTTCTAAGCCTTATGCTAATTCTGAAGAAGAGGTCAAAGAGGCTTATTAGAAGTGGATCATGATAGATGAGAAAACGTGGTATTATATTCTAGCATCTATGTCAAATGTGCTGCAACATCAGCATCAGGCCATGGCCACAGCTTATGACATGATGTATGACCTCAAGAAACTCTTAAGACATCAGTAAGGCTTAAATACTACCATGGCTGAAGGTATGCCAGTAAGGGATAATGTTCTCATGATGATGGGTCATCTGAATGAGATAGAGATCTTTGGAGCTAAAATCGATAGGAAAACCCAGGTCGATATTATTTTTCGGACTCTGCCTAAAAGTTTTAACACGTTTTGCCTTAACTACAACATGAACAAAAGGTTGTACAGTTTGGCAGAACATGTAAAAGAATTACAGGATGATGAGGCTCACATGAGACATAATGGTCATATTTATGTTATTGAAAAGGATTCTACTTCTAAGTCGAAAGGTAGGAAGAAAAAAATAATATTCAGAAATAAGCAAATTCAGAAAAGAAGGGCATGAGACCTCAAGGCGCTGTAAAAAAGCCGAAAGGTAAGTGTTTCAAGTGCAAAGGGCCAGGATATTAGAATAGTGATTTTCTACTTCTCAAACAAGGGATCAAAGAAGGTATATCTCATTTACTAGTAGTTAAAACATGTTTAGCGGTGTTATCTACTGGCACCGGGTATGTAGATACATGAACCACTAATCATGTCTGTAATTCATTCCAGGGGTTCTAGGATACCAGACGGCCTAGTGATGGAGAGATATGCTTGTTCATAGGTGACGCTACAAAAGTAGCAATTATTGCAATAGAAAATTTTATTTTATCTTTTGGTAAAAATAAGTCTTCGACATTAAGGGATTGTCTTTATGCCCCTTCACTTAGAAGGAATTTAATTTCTGTTTCTATGCTAGTTAAGGATGGATATTTATTTTATTTTAATGACAATATTGTTATTAGAAAAAATAAGCATTTTATTTGTTCTGGTGCATTAGTTGATAATTTGTATATCATTAATCATATTTCACCCACAATGCAACTTATGGAAATAAATAACACATCTTCTAACTTAAATAAGAGAAAATAACTTTCTTGTATGAACCAAACATATCTTTGGCACTTGCGGTTGGAACATATTAATCTAAGAAGTATTCAAAGACTAGTTAAAGATGGACCTTTTAGTTCATTGGAAGTGAAGGCACTTCTATTCTACGAATCTTGGTTGGAAGGTAAAATGACCAAAAGGCCTTTCACGGTAAAGGGGTATAGGGCAAAGATATGTTAGACTTGGTTTATTCTGATTTGTGTGGGCCTATGACTGTCTAAGCTAGAGGTGGCTTTGAATATTTTGTTACATTCATTGACGATTATTTAAGGTATGGATATATTTATTTGATGCACCGTAAGTCTGAGTGCTTTAAGAAATTCAAAGAGTTCAAGGCTAAAATGGAGACATGTCATAAAAAATATATCCAGTCATTACGTTCAGATGTGGTGGCGAGTACCTCTTTGGAGAATTTAGGGACTATTTATCAGAGATTGGAATTACATCATAATTGACTGTACCTGGAATACCCCAACAAAATGGTGTAGTAAAAAGAAGGAATATGACTCTTATGGAGATGGTTAGGTCAATGATGAATTATTCGGATTTACCAGATTCATTTTGGGGATATGTCTTAGAGACTGAAGCTTATATTTTAAAGTCGGTACCTTCTAAGTCAGTACCTATAACTCCCACGGAGTTATGGACCGGACGTAAGCGTAGTCTGAAACATGTTCAGATCATTTGGGGTAGTCTAGCATATATGCTGAATTGTCACGCCCAGTCCCAAAATACGTAGGACTAGGACACGTAAGCATGCTAGCCGCATAGTTATGGCACTCCAATATATGGAAACCATAACGCATACGTATGCTGCATTATCAATATCAATCCACAAGTAGTATAAATCTATAACAAGTCACATGGTATAATCTAAATCTCATCCACAGAATATATATAAATAATTAACCAATATCTATAAAACTAGATCTATATATAAAGTATCTCAAGATGACAGTCAGATGGAAACAAACCTACTGTCGAACTAGAATAAAGAATAAACAAGACAAATACAATATAAGTACAACCTCTAACCATCACGAGGCTCGAAGAGAAGACCTCTTGCAATATAAGTAGCCAGTCCGGATCTGCGCTCCTACAATTACTCCTGACAATACACCTGGAAAGGGACTAGGTCCTCAGAGGGACATAACAAGATATATAAAATAACAAGATACATAAAAGCATGCCATAAAGTAAATACTGTAAAAACTCCAGGGTGACCTAACCATCTAAGTGAAATGCAATCTTGAGGACAACTTGAGTGTATGGGAAAGTGTAGGCTAGACATATGCTGACGTAATTCACCAATCGTGACAACTGGCTAGTATATGCCACATATGCCCCCATACCGGGGAATTATAATATAATAACGTCCATACCGCTCCGAAGAACATGGAATCTGCATAGTATATAACATCCATACCGCTCCGAAGAACGGGGAATCTGAATAATATACCGTCCATACCGCTCCGAAGAACGGGGAATCTGCATAATATAAAACGTCCATACCGCTCCGAAGAACGGAGAATCTGCATAATATATAACGTCCATACCGTTCCGTCGAACGGGGAATATGAATAAAGGAAGTGGGTGTCACATACGCCTACTAGTTGTCCTCCCCGCCCAATGATCTATGCATGTTGTATCCACAATACGCTTCAGCTACTACGTCGAGGCATCGTAACTCTGGCTCATAGTCTGTCGTTAGAACAATAGCCCAACCTTCAACCAAACAAGGACAAGAATTGGACTATCGTACCCTGATAGTCTATGCTACGACTACTAATAACTACTAAGTCTTCTAATATGCATTATTAATAGCAGTTATTCCCTATCCGTCGCATGCCTACACGTACAGGTGGCCAACCACATACGCAAGTCCGTGCCCTACATGATACTCACCACACGTGTAAGAAATATGTCAAGGCCTGGAAAGTTATACCAATAACTCTACAACTTTAGGTGGGTCTACTAGACACTAGGTCAGACACAAGTCCTAACGTCAACACCTCCGTTGACTACACCCGAGTCTCTCTCGGACGCACACAGTTTAAAATAAATAAACATGCAACTAAATAATAACTGAATTTAAACAGTACAACTAAGGCAAGGTATACTTGCCTGGCAAGAGAGCTGCGTAGCACCAATAACCTGCTCCTAAAGTCGCGCAGATAAATCCAACAGATCTTCGGAGTCAGCATGCATAGGTACAGGAGTCGGGCTAACTGCTGCGGGTTATCTGCCAAGGGTGACGGGTCTATGATGAACACGAGGATGAGGGTAATGACGGGGAAATGATGATAATGGTGGTGATGTGGATGATGACGGGAACGATGGTGATGATGTGGATGATGACTGGAACGATGTTGATGATGTGGATGATGACTGGGATGATGGTGATGATGTGGATGATAATAGTGAAGGGGTGATGATATGGTGATTGATGTGGATGATAGGGGAAATGACTAGGGCGATGATGTAGATAATGGTGATGACGATGATGCTAATGATGATGATAACGACAATGATGAGATGATGATGATGACGATGATGAGATGATGATGAAGACAATGATGAGATAAGGATGATGACTGAACAATGGTGATAACAAGGCCGATGATGATGATGACTAGGATAATGATGACGAGGACGACGTTGCTGGCGACGATGTTGCTGGCGATGACATTGACGAGGATGAGATGGTAATATAGGTATATGTTGATGGTGGTGATGACAATGTATGTGGTGGTGAGTGAACTCCGGCCAGGGGTCCGGCCAAGGAGGAGGAGCTCAGGCCAGGGAAGGGAAGGTGACAGGGAGAAGGAAGGAGAGGCGGGGGTGGTATCTTGGTCTGACACTGGTGGTGACGGGCTGATCCATCGAGGAAGGAAGAAGGTGATCGAACAGGAAGGAGATGGCTGGAGGTCGGGGGTGGGTCTGCTCATGGGCGGAGGAGGTGGAAGTCAGGGAGTTTGTGGTGGTGTGGAAGGAGTCTCAGGCGGCCAAGGTTACAGTCGTGAAGTGGGGGTGGCGCTGCCGGGATCGGTATCGGGGGAGATGGCCGGGGATGAAGGAGAATGGTTCAGGGGTGCTCGATGGTCGCGGAGGGTCCGGTCGACAAGGTTCAGTGAAAGAGCAGCGGGTTGGGCGGTCGTACAAGCCGGCGGGGTCGACTGTGAACGACGGTGCCACGATGTTCTCCGGTCGACGTGCCGGTGGAGAAGGAGGGGATGGTCGTGGCCGCGGTTGGCGGAGATAGCTCCGGTTGGCGGAGGAACAGGAAGAGGAAGGTATAGGGGGTGGGGTGCTTGGTTGAGGCGGCTGGGGAGGCTTCTCCGGCGAGGATGCCGGCGTTGCCAAGCGGGGAAGGAGGAAGATGAGCAGTACATGGGTGATGGGAATCGGCTGGAGTTATTCTAGGTTTCGAAAAAATAGAAAAAGGAAAATAATGAAAAGAATATTTATAAGCGGGGTTGGGTGTGACCTAGAATTGGTTTGACTATTCAACCCCTCTTGGGATTGGGCCTCTCATGTAGGATTTCAATGGGCTAGGATTTGAATGGGTTCAAAAGAATGGCTCAGATTACATCGGTTCAAGGTTTGGAGGGCCAGGGTCTTAAGGAGCTTAATGTTAAATTACACACTCCTTAAAATTATGGAAAAATATACATGAAGGAGAAATGAGTTTCTACACGTGTCGGGTCTAATGGGATCGACACCTTAATGCACTTTTGCACAGAAGTGCCCAACAATTAGAAAATGCACAAAGATGGAAATTGGGTTTAAATTAATTAAAATTACCGTACAAGGTGTTATGGAATTAAATAGAAGTATATGGGATTAAATTTAGGTGGGACACAAGTGTCAGGGACGTAGAGGGTACAGTGTAGAATATTAATAAAATTTGGGTGGTATAAAATGGTCAAGATTATGTCTCCAATTTTGATTGGAACGTACAAGGGTACAAAGCCATATTTTATTTAGAATTAAATAATAACGCCTGCGATGAAAGTCGTGCGACTAAAATGTAGCACAAGAAAGCATAATTATAAGTTACACAAAGGTCAGAATAGTAGGCGAGCACGTCTAGGATGAGGTGGTAAAATTTGTAGAAAAACAATGGTTAGTGAGGTGCTCCAATTATCGAAGCGACGATAAGGTGCGCTAAGTGATATTAAATATTATATAATTAAATAAATGATGTCTTCTAATTCTAATTGGGTTTAAACTAGACCTAGTTTCACTATCTAAGCCAAGTAGGTCTAATTTTTGGGTGAGGGGGTTTACAATCTACCCAACTTAAGACAATTTCGTCCTCGAAATTAAAATAAGGCATCATTGGTTTAAATCCTTCACTTGCGTACGTAAGGCAAGTTAAATCGTAATCTCTTCCAAAATTTAACCAATTCAAATCCATCGTAATCATTTTCAAATTAAATTAACTATTTTTAAATCGAACATCAACACATCGCACTGTCTTCTCGATTCTCAAATTAAATAATCTACATCCAATCTAATTCAACTCTTTATGACATCCCTCATAAAAATTTACATCGCAATCTTTAACTATCAGAATTTCCTCTAGAAAACAATTATAATCAATTATTATTTCTATCCTCAACTTGTGAATTCCGTACTCTTAAAATTTTAAATTTAATTTATATCCTCAATATTTCAAATGGTAATCACACAATCCACATTTAACTTTTAATTCAAGACCTTAATTTGAAATTTGGATTCTAATTCATCAATTGTCCAAATCTAGATTTCTCTATTTATCCTCAAAGCTTAAATCGATGTTTCAATCTTCAACATTCAACTTTAAATCATGCGCTTAAAGTATAATTATTTGGTCCTGACTTTCAAGATTTTAAGATTCATTAAATCTCATCCTCTAACTCTTTTTTTCCAAAAGTTCTTTCACATTTGCATGACTTAATCTCTCAATCTACTCTTACTTGATCACAATCTAACAGAAATTTCTCTCAGGTTAATAATGCAACTTCTACCAATCTTAGAATTTACCCATCCCTCACATAAGGCTCTTACATTTAAGAACTCTTACTCCTTAAATTTACTTAATCATGTTTCTCAATCCTCCAAAATTTCAAATACGAAATATATCACCTATGATATACCCTTAATCAGCTATAAAAGGTAGTCATCTAGTAATATGATTGGCCTATGGTGTATATCTAGCACTCTCTGTATGTCAGACTTATACTAAGCACGAGGTTCGTCTTTCCTAAATAGGGGAAGACGGAGAAAAATAATAAAGAGTTCAAGGGGATGGTAATATAATACAAGTACGAGGTTCAAGGAGATTAAAGAACTCAAAAATAAGAGAGTTGTCAGGGCAGTTGTGGATTGAAATCCTATTTTGGTAAATTCCTATTCGTATGTTCATATTGGAATAGTTATGTAACCGATACAATATGCTCAAACATGTCTAGAGGTAGGTATATTCGTCTACTAGTCAACTATATATCTCAATCCACGTAAAGTAGTCATGCGAAGAGCGAACCAAGCGCACTAAGGTTGTCCAGACCCTAATATGCTGGTTCTGATTTTGACAATGTATTAGTAGGCGTCCCCAATAACACATATGTTATGAACAAGCTCGCTAAAAGAATAAACTTGCAAAACTAGGCAATAAAATAGTAGCATAAATCACGGTAGTTTAGAAAATATAAATACGCTGAATTTTGATGAAAGGAGGTACAAAATAATTCAAGTTCACAAAAATAAAATAAAATAAACAACAAGTAAGACTCTACAATCTCTACAGTTGTCATACTAACTCCTTATTTAAGTCGCTTAGTTGACAAAATAGGGGTATGGGCCTCTAAGTTCTACAGTCTGAATAAACATTATTTTCTTATGCAAGTCTACAGTTAATGTCATTTCATTACACTACATTAACGAGTCAAGTGGACTATGTGTTACTAGGTTGTGAGGCATACTACCCAACTTAAAATAATTTTAAATATTGTGATAGTCTTAAGGAGATCCTGCAAAATAATAAGGTATAAACTCTTATTGGGGTATATACGAAAAAGAACATTGGTACTTATTAGGATCTCCTGTTGCATTATATAGGTAATGACCATCTTAAGTTTTAATCATAGTGCTTATAGAACAAGTGTTAATACTAAGAATGGAGAATTACTGGCCTTCAAGGAAGAGGAAAAAATATAACTCGTATCGAGGTGTGGTACGAGTTACGCGATTTAAAACTAAGGGATAATCATCATGTCACAATCTATAGGAATAACTCGAAACTATCAAGTTCAAATTACCAAGCACAGAAATTTAAAGTTTCAGATTTAACAAACTATAATCCTAGCAATCTATATATCTATCATCAAAGAATATACTTGGCCTTGAATCAAAAGTGTTATCAAAAGTGTTAGGTGGCACGTCTAGAAAGATGAAGAATAGGGGAACATAATTTGTCGTCGCATAATCATAGCGAGCGCTAAGTTTGCAGAGAACAAGATGTAAAATTAGAAATAGGAAGACTCAAGATAAGATCATAGTTTCCATGGGGAAGGTGGTATGTTAATCTCTGTGTTTGAGGAATGATCGAGAAAATATTATATTCATTCCTCTTGGCTTCCTAAGGTATGGTCTGCTAATATCAAGACAAGGATATATATTTATAGTTCCCTAACACTATCTCACTATGCAAATTAGGTTCATTCCTAACATTCGATCTCGGATTTCTATTGGTTCCTCAATACTAGGGTCAAACATTAGGGTCAAATTTCTAACTAGCTCTAGTAGTGCCTATACCACTCTTAAGTCATTCATAATTATGTCAAGGAATAATGGTAAGCCATTCTTTAGATAAGGATGCTAGGATTTACTTAAATATGCTAAACTTAGTGACGTGTCAGGGTTCTAGTTACTCTTAATAGGAAGGTTACCCTACTTATTATCTAACAACAAGGACTTCTATATTCTAGGAGAAGGCTATACTCTAGGAACTATTAGGGAAGCACATGAATCAAGCAGAATACAGTTATTCAAATAGAATGGATTGGAAGAAGGATGAGTCATAGTCAGTTATGGATGAGATCCTATACTCTAATCCTAGGTGCAGGCTTGCTCGGTACAGTAACGTAACCGAGACAATATGCTCTTGACCTTCATGGGCCACCACAAAAATATGTCACGCCCCAGTCCCAAAATACGTAGGACTAGGACATGTAAGCATGCCAGCCGCATGGTTATGGCACTCCAATATATGGAAACCATAATGCATATGTACGCTGTATTATGAATATCAATCCACAAGTGGTATAAATCTATCATAAGTCACAGGGTACAATCTAAATCTCATCCATAGAATCATATATAAATAATTAACCAATATCTATGAAACTAGATCTATATATAAAGTATCTCAAGATGACAGTCGGATGGAAATAAATCCACTGCCGAACTAGAATAACGAATAAACAAGACAAATATAATATAAGTACAACCTCTAACCATCACGAGGCTCGAAGAGAAGACCTCTCGCAATATAAGTAGCCAGTCTGGATCTGCGCTCCTGCAATTACTCGTGAACAATACACCTGAAAAGGGACCAGGTCCTCAGAGGGACATAACAAGATACATAAAAGCATGCCATAAAGTAAATACTGTAAAAAATCTAGGGTGACCTAACCATCTAAGTGAAATGCAATCTTGAGGACAACTTGAGTGTATGGGAAAGTGTCGACTAGACATATGCTGACATAATTCACCAATCGTGACAAATTGTTAGTATATGGCACATATGCCCCCATACCAGGGCACTGTAATATAATAACGTCCATACCGCTCCGAAGAACGGGGAATCTGCATAGTATATAACGTCCATACCGCTCCGAAGAATGGGGAATCTGAATAATATAACGTCCATACCGCTCTGAAAAATGAGGAATCTACATAATATATAATGTCCATACCGCTCCGAAGAACGGGGAATATACATAATATATAACGTCCATACCGTTTCGTCGAATGGGGAATCTGAATAAAGGAAGTGGGTGTCCCATACGCCTACTAGTTGTCCTCCCCGCCCAATGATATATGCATGTTGTATCCACAACACGCTTTAGCTACTACGCCGAGGCGTCATAACTCTGGCTCATAGTCTGTCGTTAGAACAATAGCCCAACCTTCAACCAAACAAGGACAAGAATTGGACCATCGTACCTCGATAGTCTATGCTCCGACTACTAATAACTGCTAAGTCTTCTAATATGCATTACTAATAGCAGTTATTCCCTATCTGTCGTGCGCCTACACGTACAGGTGGCCAACCACATACGCAAGTCCGTGCCCTACATGAGACTCACAACACGTGTAAGAAATCTGTCAAGGCCTGGGGAGTTATACCAATAACTCCACAACTTTAGGTAGGTCTACTAGACACTAGGTCAGACACAAGTCCTAACGTCAACGCCTTTGTTGACTGCACCCGAGTCTCTCTCAGACGCGCACAGTTTAAAATAAATAAACATGCAACTAAATAATAACTGAATTTAAAAAGTACAACTAAGGCAAAGTATACTTGCCTGGCAAGAGAGCTGCGTAGCACCAATAACCTACTTCTAAAGTCTCACAGATAAATCCAACAAATCTTCGGGGTCAGCATGCACAGGTACGGGAGTCGGGGTGACTGCTGCGGGTTGTCTGCCAAGGGTGATGGGTCTATGATGAACACGAGGACGAGGGTAATCACGGGGGAAATGATGATAATGGTGGTGATGTGGATGATGACTGGAATGATGGTGATGATATAGATAATGATTGGAACGATGGTGATGATCTGGATGATGACTGGGACGATGGTGATGATGTGGATGATAATAGTGAAGGGGTAATAAACTGGTGATTGATGTGGATAATGGGGGAAATGACTAGGGCGATGATGTAGATGATGGTGATGACGATTATGCTAATGATGATGATGACGACAATGATGAGATGATGATGATGACGATGATGAGATGATAATGACGACAATATTGAGATAAGGATGATGACTGAACAATGGTGATGACATGGCCAATGATGATAATGACTAGGATAATAATAAGGAGGACGACGAGGGTGATGACGACGTTGTTGGCGACGACATTGACGAGGATGAGATGGTAATATAGGTGTAGGTTGATGGTGGTGATGACAATGTAGGTGGTGGTGACTGAACTCCGCCCAGGGGTCCGGCAAAGGAGGAGGAGATCAGGCCAGGGATGGGAAGGTGACAGGGAGGAGGAAGGAGAGGCGGGGTTGGTGTCTTGGTCTGACCCTGGTGGTGACGGGTTGCTCCATCGATGAAGGAAGAAGGTGATCGAACAGGGAGGAGATGGCCGGAGGTCGGGGGTAGGTCTGCTCGTGGGCGGAGGAGGTGGAAGTCAGGGAGTTTGTGGTGGTGTGGGAGGAGTCTCTGGCGGCCGAGGTTGCAGTCGTGAAGTGGGGGTGGCGTTGCCAGGATCGGTATCGGGGGAGATAGCCGGGGATGAGGGAGAACGGTTCAGCGGTGCTCGGTGGTCGCGGAGGGTCCGGTCGACGAGGTTCAGCGGAAAAGAAGCGGGTTGGACGGTCGTACAAGCTGGTGGGGTCGACTGTGAACGGCGGTGCTGCAACGTTGTCCAGTCGACGTGCAGGTGGAGAAGGAGGGGATGGTCGTGGCCCCGGTTGGCGAAGATATCTCCGATCGGCGGAGGAACAGGAAAAGGAAGGTATAGGGGGTGGGGTGCTTGGTTGAGGGAGCTGGGGAGGCTTCTCCGGCGAGGATGCCGGCGTTGTCTGGCGGGGAAGGAGGAAGATGAGCAGTACATGGGAGATGGGAATCGGCTGGAGCTTATTCTCGGTTTAGAAAAAATAGAAAAAGGAAAATAATGAAAAGAATATTTATATGGGGGGTTGGGTGTGACCTAGAATTGGTTTGACTGGTCAACCCCTCTTGGGATTGGGCCTCTCATGTAGGATTTCAATGGGCTAGGATTTGAATGGGTTCAAAAGAATGGCTCGGATTACATCGGTTCAAGGTTTGGAGGGCCAGGGTCTTAAGGAGCTTAATGTTAAATTACACACTCCTAAAAATTATGGAAAAATACACATGAAGGAGAAATGAGTTTCTACACGTGTCGGGTCTAATGGGATAGACACCTTAATGCACTTTTGCACAGAAGTATCCAATAATTAAAAAATGCACAAAGATGGAAATTTGGTTTAAATTAATTAAAATTACCGCGCATGGTGTTCTGGAATTAAATAGAAGTACATGGGATTAAAATTAGGTGGGACACAAGTATCAAGGACGTAGAGGGTACAGTGTAGAATATTAATAAAATTCAGGTGGTATAAAATGGTCAAGATTGTGTCTCCAATTTTGATTAGAATGTACAAGGGTACAAAGTCATATTTTATTTAGAATTAAATAATAACGCCTGCGATGAAAGTTGTGCGACTAAAATGTAGCACAAGAAAGCATAATTATAAGTTACACAAAGGTCAGAATAGTAGGCGGGCACGTCTAGGATGAGGTGGTGAAATTTGTAGAAAGGCAATGGTTAGTGAGGTGCTCCAATTATCGAAGCAACGGTAAGGTGCGCTAAGCGATATTAAATATTATGTAATTAAATAAATGCCGTCTTCTAATTCTAATTGGGTTTAAACTAGACCTAGTTTCACTATCTAAGCCAAGTAGGCCTAATTTTTGGGTGAGGGGGTTTACATGAATAGAAAAGCAGATAAGTTAGAATTTCATACAGAAGTACGTTTGTTTGTAGGCTATCCAAGAGGAACGAAAGGAGGTTTATTTTATAGTCCTAAGGATCAGAAGGTCATTGTTAACACTAATGCCCGATTCTTAGAGGAAGACTATGTGATGAACCATTAAACCATAAGTATAGTTGTTCTAGAAGATCTGAGAAAGTGAGATACCAAATACTTCAGTACCAACAATATAACAGTAGGAACAACAAGTAACTGCACACCGTGTCACAAATGTTACACCACAACCTATAGTGCCTCGTCGTAGTGGGAGGGTTGTTGTAAAACCAAAAAGATTCATGTTCTTGGGAGAGTCATCAGACTTCGTCCCTGAGGAACAAGATTTCGATCCCTGCACCTATAATGAAGCACTGCAAGATAAAGAACAGAATCTTGGCAAAAAGTAATGATATCTGAAATAGAATCTATGGATACTAATCAGGTTTGGGAGCTTGTAAAACCACCCACTGGTGTAAATGTTATTGGATACAAGTAGGTTTATAAGAGAAAAAGAGGATCAGACGGTAAGGTTAAAATCTTTAAAGCACGTCTTTTTGCGAAAGGTTTTACTCAGAAAGAGGGTATTGATTACGAGAAAATATTTTTACCGGTAGCCATGCTTGAGTCTTTTTTGATTTTTTTTATCTATTGCAGCTTATCTCAATTATGAGATTTGGCAAATGGATTTCAAGATAGCTATTCTAAATAAAAATCTTGAGAAGAACTTCCATATGAAGCAACCAGACGAGTTTATTAAAAAGGGCCAAGAGCATCGTATTTTTAAGCTCAAGAAGTCCATTTATGGACTTAAACAAGCTTCAAGATCTTGGAACATCCAATTTGATCAATGTCCGGATGAAGCATGTATATACAAAAAGTGTGACAAAAATATGGTGGTATTTCTAGTACTTTACGTGGATGACATCTTGCTGATTGGAAATATTATGAAAATGTTATCGAATATAAGGGTATGGTTATCCAAGCAGATTGATATGAAGAACTTGGGAGAAGTAGGTCACATCCTTGGGATTAAAGTTCTACGAGATCGCAAGAAAAAGATGTTGGGCTTTTCCTAAGCTACATATATCGATACTATACTAGCATGCAAAATTCTAAGAAAGATGTCTTACCTTTTAGGCATAGAATTGCTCTATCAAAGGAGTAGTATCCGAGGACACCTAAAAAAGATAGAGGACATGAAAGTGATTCCTTATGCTTCGACAGTATAAAGCTTAATATATGCAAAGCTATGTACGAGACCAAACATCTTCTTTGACGTTAGCATGTTTAGCAAATATCAGTCTAACCTAGGACAAGATCACTGGACTGCGATAAAGTATATTTTGAAGTACCTAAAAAGGACTGAAGATTATATGCTGGTTTACCATGCAGATAGTTTAGTTCCCTTGGGGTATATGGACTAAGATTTTCAGTCAGATAGGGATGCCAGGAAATCTACCTCAGGTTATGTATTTACTTTAGGAGGTAGAACCATAGTATGGAAGAGCATCAAGCAAAAATGTACTGCTGATTCCACCATGGAAGCCGAGTATGTGGCAGCCTCTGAGGCAGCCAAAGAAGAGGTTTGACTCAAAAACTTCCTATTTGACTTGGATGTGGTACCTAGTTTGCCTAAGACTATTACACTTTATTGTAATAATAGTGATGTAGTTGCAATAATGAAGGAACCATGAGCTAATAAGACAGGTAAATATATTGAACGCAAGTACTACCTGATACAAAAATTTATAAAAAAGAGGAGAAGTTGCTATGATCAAGATAGCATCAGTTGACAACCTAGTTGATCCCTTTACAAAGAACTTAATAGCTAAGGCTTTTTGATAGTCATGTTGAGGGAATGGAGTCAGATTCATAGCAGCATGGCTTTAAGTATAAGTGGGAGATTTGTAACATATACTAAAAAGTAATACTTTGAGTATAAGTGGGAGATTGTTAGGGTTATATACTAAAAGCATCCATTTGTATTAACTATACATTTTTATTTATTAAATAAGAATCATTTGGGCAAATATTTATATGTTGAATTTGTTATAATGTTAATGCATGTGTCTAATATTCTATATTGCAGATAATATGGTGTATGGTGTCACATAGAAGATCATATTATCAGTTCCCTATGGAATATATAAATAGTTCACAACCTAGATGGACTTAGACAAACCATTGGAAAGGTTGTAGTGGCATGACCCGCACCCAGTGTAAGGGCACGAGTAGGTGGGTACCTATCATGCTATCTCAACTCCAAAGGTATAAGGTACCTGTCATGCTATCTCAACTCTAAATATATAAGGTACCTGTTATGCTATCTCAACTCTAAGTAGTTCATAACCTAGGTGAATAATACTATGTACATATCTCACACATAATATATAAGGTACCTGTCATGCTATATTAACGCCAAATATAGGACAATATGATAATATGGTAATGGTAAATAATACTCAATCACAATAACAAACTGGAGGAAGATAGGGCACGATAAGAAATAAAAGAAAAGAAATAAAGTCACAATACATCAAAAGTCCAAGTCTAATCTCAACATAAGACATCAGATAATAATTCAATATCAAAGTGTCTAACTGACATATACAACATCATAAATAATTAACTATGCCTCATCAACTACTGGTACTAACTCAACAGTTTCTACGGGTGATAACTCAACTGGCTTGCATCTTATGGCCCATAGTTCGTAGGATACCATTCCTCTAATAAATCATCTAAAAAATATATCCATTCAGGATTAAAGTGAAGTACAATCCAAATAGCAGTTCCAATAATTTACAGAAACTATGAAACATCAATAACAGTAAAAATAATTGATGGAAGTAACTGAACTAGCATATTTTATGAGAAAGGGCATCATGGTAAACAATAGCATGAACTGAGAACAATATGGTAAGAAATAATAATTTAATAAACTAGAATAAAGAAAATAATATATAAATATGCCTTAAAATATTAGCAAGGTAATGTTATCGTCTTGGGCCTAACACGGGCTATATATAAAAGGTGAGCTAGCCTGATCACGAGTGAGTTGCATGACTTGCTAACTATCATGGGCTACACTAAATTATGGGTTATAAGGTATGATCACATATCCACTAATACTTCCCCAACCCTTCACTAGTACAAGAAGCCATATCATGATATGTTGTAACATGTATATCATACTTGTCACTACCATATTCTGAAAATAGGGGTATTTTCGACTTTTTTTGTATTTAATATTTCGTGTCTTTAAATTTAATAATTTCATGATGTGTATACTTAAATTAAATAATTTTGTGAGATGTGTAATTAAATATATTATTATTTACAGTGTTCATTAATGATGAGCTGGTAGACTTGACCTAGAAGCCCACTAGACGGACACCTGACAGAATTTTGGGGATTGTGTATTTAATTACATTATTTAGGATTTAATTATTGGATGTCGTAATTTATTACCGTAATTTAATTAATTGTTGCGCCCTGCCCTTGCTTCGATATTTGGAGCGCTACCTGGCTTTTGCCTTCCAATAAATTTCACAATATTGCCCTAGACATGCCCGCCTTCCATTCTACTATTTTTGTAACTCATAATTATGCTTTTTGTACCTCATTTTTAGCCGCACAAAAATTGTCGCAGACGTTTATTTAATTCTTAAATAAATTCCTATTTTGTATCATTGTGCGTTCCAATCGAAATTGGAGGCAATCTTGACCTATTTTTCGTACGACCCAAATTAGGGTAATATTCCGTTCTGAGTCTTCTTCATTAATGCTGTTGATGACCCGACCTGATTTTGGTCTCATGTACTCCTAATTAATTTTAGAACACAGCTTGCATTTATTTCTAATTAATTTAAGGATAGCATTTGGTCTGATCCCGTTTATCTCGGTTTAATTCCAGTACCCTGTTATTTGAGCCCGTACGACACACACAACGCCCCCTCACCATGCAAAATGTCAAACATCGAATCGCCCGCCAAATTTTCATCATTTTATGCATCTGTGCAAATACCCAAATTTAAGGGGGCTAATTTGTAAATTTATATTTTGGTGTCAACACCCCATTGGTTCAACTAAATGGAGAAGCCCAACTTTGACTAGTCAACACCCTCATTCCCACATGAAAAATTCATTCATGGTTAATCTTGGCCATCCATTCAATGGGTCAATCACCACCCTTCATTCCCTCACACATCACCCTATTTAATGTCCTATCCCCAAGCCCTAATCCCCAAAAATCTAGGGAATCACCCACTCCTCACAAACCGTAGCCTCCATATTTTCTTCTTTCTTCTTCTTCGTTTTTCTTCTCTCTTCTTCTTATTCCTTTCTTCTTCTTCTTCTTCCTTTCTTTTGAATTTAAAGAGGAGAGGGAAAAGTCACCACTACTACTGTTCCTACACCCCGGCCAAGCACCAATTCCGGTGAGCCTTCCTTCCGCAGCGGCCTACTGCTCCGACGACTGCACAATCAACTCCGGCGGCTTCCACCATCGCAGCCGACCTCGGGTTCTTCACTGTCATCATCGACTGATCCCGACCCCTGGCCTACACCCCGACCCCAGCGGACTCCCCGGCGCTGTCTCGTCCTCTCCGGTGACTTGTGCACTACCCCGACTTCCCTCCTTCGACTCCGAGCATCCCTCACTCTTCCCTGCTCCGGCGTCGAGCTTCCCGTTCTGACCCCACAGCTCATCCGCCGATCACCCAACCGAGCTACCACCACCATCATCACCTCCCAGTCCGGCGAGCACTTCCCCATTTCCAACTCCAGCGAGCTGCCGCCCCAACCATCACCCTGCTGCAACTCCACTTCCCCGGCCGAGCTTCTCAACTCCGGCACGGCCACAGTCGAGCACAACTCCGGCCTGCTACTTTCCCTCTACTCTTCGTCACCCCGTGACTCCTCCTTCCCGATCTCCTATCCGGCGGTTCAGCCGACCTCCCACCATCGACATCACCACAACTCCGGCCTGTCTCATCCATCTCCACCTCCCTCATCTCCGTTTATCCCCTGAGATTCCTCGACTCTGAGCAGTTGCTTTCCGGTCTGGCGAGCTACCCGATCACATCCCCTGGCCAACTCCCCATAGCTCAGCCACTTATCCCTCCGGCAGCCTCGACGTGACTCCTCCCTACTCCTCGACCAGCCTGCAGCCCGGCGGCCCACAGCCGAGCTCCATCTCTGTGAGATTTCCTCTTCCTCTTCCCTCCTTTAGTAACCTTGTTCATAGTATAAATAATAGATTGGTGTATACAATTAGTGTATATGTATTCCTACATATTAGTATATGTATGAATTTATATACATACATGTGTTTATGTATGTATATTATTCTATTTTCAAATAGGATGTATGTATGTATGTATTTAATGTAAACGTATATGTATATACTAATATATGTATATGTATATTACGTATTTAATTAATGTTTAATATGTATATGTATATATTTAATATTGTTGATATATAAATAAATACGTACTTAGTATATGCATTATTGGTATTGTATTATTTGATATATATATATGTTTTGTATATACTTAATATACTTTCAACATATATAATTTGTATATATGTATAAAAATATATATTGTGTATATGCTTTTAGTATATCCCTAATATATATAGTATAAACTTAAATTGGTGTATTAGTCTTGGTATATTTTAATAATAATGTTAATAATATATATATATATATTATAAATTGTATTTTGACATATATATATGGTACATAAATATTGTTCAACTAATATATGTATTATACATATTTAAATGGTACATATATATATATATATATATATATATATATATATATATATATATATATATATATATATATATATTGAATATGTATTTATTTTGGTGCAAGTATATATTGTAGGTATTAATGTTAGTTAAAAATAGGTATATGTGTGTTAGATGTCTATCTACTAGATAACCCTAGTTGACCAGAATCATACCTGGCATAGCCCTGAGTTATGTTTGTGTTGTGTTGTGTTAGTGTAGCACCTGATGCGAATGTTGTATTTGATATGTCTTTAGGACTGTTGGTTCCTCCAGGCGATACTCTGGGACAGGACCTCGGTATTCACCAGCTAAGGACCTAAGGCGAGTACATTCTCTGATTAGTTTCTTATTTATTATATCCCCTATGTTCACTGTATCTAGTGTAAATATCCATGCTCTTGACACGATGGTTACACGGATTGGTATATACGGATCTCGTCATGAGATATTATTCCTTATTCATGGTGTAGCTTGTACAAGATTTGTTTTCCTTGTTACCGTGTGCATGTACAGACACTGATTCCCGGGGAGATTTGCTACCTCCCTAGGGAATCCCGTGCCATAGCGTACCATGATTGGATCTACTATACCAGTCGGGGTGGGGAGTATTTTAGTGTAGATATGTGATCATACCCAACTTTACATGCATCATAGCTCACCCACACCTCACGTCGGTGCAGCCTTACCATTACATGCCTCATCACTGTTACATATGGTTAGCCTGACTATTACTCGTATCATAGCTATTCCTACGGATTAGCCTGACCTCAAGGATGATCGCTAACCAATGTAATGAGTTTACTAGTCCCAAGCCGATCACATGTTAAAGCTAGTACTCACACACTTAGTCATAGGACTCTTGCTCATTAACATATTGTTCCTTTCCTGCATTTACTTACAGTATTTCCAGTGTATCCTTTATTGTATGTTTCTCGTACCTATACATGCATCTTGTATATTTCTGTCTATATACTGCTACATAGTTTATATCATTGATATAGAACTGCTATTTAGAAATGTACTTTGCTCCCTTCCTGACTGGAAAATATTTTCCAGACTATGCCTAGAGGACTGGTATCCGACACTTGTGGACCATCAGGGCGAGTAGCTGCAGTCTGGGACTTAGTAGTGAATTCATGATTCCGAAAGGCTTAGCCGGAATCACTAGTTATCTAGTTAGTTCTTTTAGCATATTATATTGGTACCGGATTTGTCTCCGGCATTTTGTTGAGACTTGGATTTATGTTGAGTTAGATTTTTTTTACATTAGACTTGTGTTATATTTCATTCTATTTCTTCAATTTTTTATCGTGCTGTAGTTAAGTGATTGAGTATGTTATTCATCTATTTTGTGTCATCCGTGCCTCCTTATGGAGATTGGATGCTTGTGTGAGATTGCTTAGTTAATATTATGACCCAGACAGCGTTCTACCGCCGATGTTGCGGCGTAGGCTGGACGTACCCGCGTACTCGTGCCCCTAAAATGGGTGCGGGTCGTGACACGTTTTTAGTGGTGGCCCATGCAGGTCAGACTTCGCAAGTTGTGCGATGTCGTGGTAGTGCGACGTCATAGTTGCACTACTGCGTACCTGCTATAGAATATAGGACATAGGATACTAGGATGAGAGAGGATACTCAATCATAAATTCTTGAGAGATTCCTGGGACGACCCCTTGAGAATCTTATTATAATTTCTAATTATAAAATCCTTCGTCTTGTTTTCGTCCGTCCTCACTCGTTGATATTGAGTTTAATTTTTGTTGATCAGTTATTAAATTAGGATCTTGGTTTCATTGTAGAGTTTGATTTCATGCCGAGGTGAATTTTACGGGCTAAATTTTACGATATTATCTGATAACATATATTGATGAGAACAGTGAGAAAGGTGAAACGTCTGTTTTGGTTGTGGAACCTAGAGTTTATCGCAACTGTACCGGTTGGCGTGGCGAAGATTCTAGATGACATGACTATAAGGTTGTGTACTTTAGTTACGGAACCTGTCGTTTACCGCACCTATGCTTACTGGCATAGCGAGGATTCTCAGCGTCATGATTTCTGACCAATGTGTATGAATATGTGTCTTAAAATTTGTCCTTAAAGTATCATCTCAACACTTATCTATTTCTGTTATACAGGACTTTTTCCATCGTTCTTTTGTTGCTAGCAGTAGAAACACCTTCATTCCTCAATCCAGTCTTTTGAGCTCCTATTTCTTGAGGATTTCTAGTTAAGTATGATAACTAATGACTTGTAATTATGGCTGTGTCTTGAGTATTAGTATTGACTGAGTATTGCTAGTAAGTTGTAAGTGTTTCCTAGTTGGACATGTGAGCAGTAGGCATTAATCTAAAGTAACCCATAGCGTAGTACCTTGTAGCAATAGCTCTATGATAGGTGTAATATAGTTAGTATTGGCACTATAGATAAAGGAGAAGGAATATCAGTGATGATGATCATTTGGAAGTAATAGTACAAATAATTCGGGCAGTACAATTTTCATACACCATTGAGGTTGTAAATAATTAGTGTATTAGCGTGCACCTTGAGTATTAGAGACTGTGAGTATTTATATGTATACTTGAGGATTCAATTTTATCGTTTGAAGAATGGGAGTGAAATGCAAATTTTTGAATTTTAAGGAGTTGGGATTTTTAGGTTATTTAAATGTTTGAGGACTAAATTTGATTCAATAAACATGGTCAAGGCTATAAAGATTTTAGAATTGATTACCATTTTATTTCGATATTGAGTATTGGATTTTGAGGAAGTAAATGCATTTTATTTTAAAGGAGTTAAAACTTTGATGATCTTATTTTGAGGATTAATTTTTCGGTGGGTAAGAAACGTATAATAATATATAGGTGGATGAAGTGCATACGTAAGGATCCGTTGACTTGGGCATGATTGGGATGGCACTGCAAATGGACTTGGGTGTCCATCTAGAGTTGTATTAGGGAGAACAGTACTTAGTATGGTGTGTTGCACTTGGTGTGCACTCGAGTGATAAAGAACAAATAGTATGAACAATTTTAGTAGGTAAGAAATCTAGCAGTGAGTGTGCTTGTAGTAGAACTGTGGTACCTAAAGGGATAGAGGTATCAAACCTTGGATGCATCGTTGACCTATGCAATCATAACTAGGAATGTTTCCAATCTATTTATCTTGAATGTTGCTTCTTTAGAACTTTATTGTCCTTCCTTGATGATATCGCCTTTATTGCCTAAATTGATTCTTTTGAATATGTCTTCAGGATATCGCCAAGGACACGATCTATGAGAGTGGGAGCACTAGCTTTAGAGGGGTCTGCCACCTCTCCACCTGATGGACAGACAGCCGTAGTTCCTCCTATATCTCCGATGCATGTGGGAGTATCTGCACTTTCCGGGGGTCTTCCTTCCCCACCTGTTCAGAGGATAGCCGCAGCTGTGACGGACAACCAGTCTCCTTTACCGACTCCGATTTCCGGAGTTGAGCCTATTGACGGGGCACAGATGTTTACCTTGATCCAGGGCATGGTAGATGCCCAAAAAGTGACGGCAGATGCTCAGCGAGTTCAAGCTGAGGCTCTGAGGGTGCAAGCAGAAGCGCAACAGGCGCAGACTGAACTAATGAGAGAGAGCATGGAGAACGCTCACCAGATGGCACTACAGGCAGTTGAGAGAGTTGCCCAGCAGTATCCTGGCCAGCGGCAGCCGAGGGCATTTCAGTATCAGCAACAGTACCAGGCACCAGTTCGTGTTCAGCAGGATCAGACTTGTCTTTACTGTAAGAAGCCAGGTCATCTTAGGAAGAGCTGTAGAGCAAGCTAGGACTTTGTTTGCGCTGTGGCGATGCAGGACACCGAATGAGGGATTGCCCTCTAGTTCAGCGAGCAGCTCTAAATTATAGAGATACAGTTAGGCTACCTGTGGAACCGTATATTGCTCAGCACCCGCGTAGGGATCCACCCCAGCAGGGCGGTGCATTTGCGATGACGGTCGAGGAGACCGATACTGCAGGTAACATGTTAGTATGTTTTGTTCTTTCCTTCCTTCTGTTCCTTTCTGTTGATCGATTGACTAATTTTTCCCTAGTACTATAGTTCGTATGCAGGATTTTCTTGTTAGAATGTAGTTAGTAGTACACCCTGACAGAGACTGCAATACCATGATAAAACAGACCATAACCATGCATGTTTCCTTTAGACTGTATGTTGTATGATTGTAGGTAAATTTTCTTAGATCATTGGGGTTTTGACCATAGCAAAGATCTATGACAAGGTTATGACTTGACAAAAAGGGGCAAGATGATTAAAATTTATGGATAAGCATTAATAAAGAATTAAGAGGTTAATATAACAGAATTGATGGATCATTGATTTTACGAAGATCGAGGTATGATTGAAATTCGAGGATAAACATTAACTTAAATAGAAGGTTAAGAAATTAACATGGCAAAAATTGAGGATTTATTAATTTTTAGAAAGGTTATGATATGATAGAATTGGTGATTAAAATTAAGAAAATTCGGAAAATTATCATTATATCTATTTGATTGCAAGGTAGCAATTTAAAATTTTATATTATGGACGATATTTGGAGAATCCATAAGTATCGCATTGTTGAGTACTTTGAGGAAAAGGGAAACCGAGGAATAAGATCATGGATGGAGTAGTGTTTGAATTCAATTTTGGGACGAGATTTAAATTTATATATATATACATTGATTAAAAATCAAATTAGAGGAGTGAATATTAAATTCTGAGTATTGAATTATTAACTTAAGATTTCAGGAGGGAATCATGATAAAAATGGAATTTGATTTTTTTTTCAGGATGCAATAATTTCAGAATTTTTAAAAATCGTGAAATGACAAGGTGGATTATTTCAGGATTATGTGGGTAGATGAATTTAAATTTTGATGGAAAATAATAATGTGTATGAGTAAATACTACTATGAGAATTTTAAATTTCGAGGACGAAATTCTTTTAAGGAGGGTAGACTTGTCACTACCACATTATGAAAACAGGGGTATTTTTGACTTTTTATGTATTTAATATTTCGTGTCTTTAAATTTAATAATTTCATGATGTGTATACTTAAATTAAATAATTTCGTGAGATGTGTAATTAAATATATTATTATTTACAGTGTTCATTAATGATGAGCTGGTAGACTTGACCTAGAAGCCCACTAAACGGACACCTGACAGAATTTTGGGGATTATGTATTTAATTACATTATTTAGGATTTAATTATTGGATGTCGTAATTTATTACCGTAATTTAATTAATTGTTGTGCCCTGCCCTTGCTTCGATATTTGGAGCGCTACCTGGCTTTTGCCTTCCAACAAATTTCACAACATTGCCCTAGACATGCCCGCCTTCCATTCTACTATTTTTGCAACTCATAATTATATCTCTGTACCTCATTTTTAGCCGCACAAAAATCGTCGCGGACGTTTATTTAATTCCTAAATAAAATTTTATTTTGTATCGTTGTGCGTTCCAATCGAAATTGGAGGCAATCTTGACCTATTTTTCGTACGACCCGAATTAGGGTAATATTCCGTTCTGAGTCTTCTTCATTAATGATGTTGATGACCCGACCTGATTTTGGTCCCATGTACTCCTAATTAATTTTAGAACACAGCTTGCATTTATTTCTAATTAATTTAAGGATAACATTTGGTCTGATCCCGTTAATCTCGGTTTAATTCCAGTACCCTGTTATTTGAGCCCGTACGACACACACAACGCCCCCTCACCCTGCAAAATGTCAAACATCGAATCGCCCGCCAAATTTTTATCATTTTATGCATCTGTGCAAATACCCAAATTTAAGGGGGCTAATTTGCAAATTTACATTTGGTGTCAACACCCCATTGGTTCAACTAAATGGAGAATCCCAACTTTGACTAGTCAACACCCTCATTCCTACATGAAAAATTCATTCATGGTTAATCTTGGCCATCCATTCAATGGGTCAATCACCACCCTTCATTCCCTCTCAAATCACCCTATTTAATGTCCTATCCCTAAGCCCTAATCCCCAAAAATCTAGGGAATCACCCACTCTTCACAAACCGTAGCCTCCACATTTTCTTCTTTCTTCTTCTTCATTTTTCTTCTTCTCTTCTTCTTATTCCTTTCTTCTTCTTCTTCTTCTTCCTTTCTTTTGAATTTAAAGAGGAGAGGGAAAACTCACCACTACTACTGTTCCTACACCCCGGCCAAGCACCAATTCCGGCGAGCCTTCCTTCCGCAGCCGGCCTACTGCTCCGACGGCTGCACAATCAACTCCGGCGGCTTACACCATCGCAGCCGACCCCGGGTTCTTCACTGTCATCATCGACTGATCCCGACCCCTGGCCTACACACCGACCCCAGAGGCCCCCCCGGCGCTGTCTCGTCCTCTCTGGCGACTTGTGCACTACCCCGACTTCCCTCCTTCGACTCCGAGCATCCCCCACTCTTCCCTGCTCTGGCGTCGAGCTTCCCGTTCTGACCCCACAGCTCATCCGCCGATCACCCAACCGAGCTACCACCACCATCATCACCTCCCAGTCCGGCGAGCTCTTTCCCATTTCCAACTCCAGTGAGCTGCCGTCCCAACCATCACCCTGCTGCAAGTCTACTTCCCCGGCCGAGCTTCTCAACTCCGGCACGGCCACAGTCGAGCACAACTCTGGCCTGCTACTTTCCCTCTACTCTTCGTCACCCCGTGACTCCTCCTTCCCGATCTCCTATCCGGCGGTTCAGCCGACCTCCCACCATCGACATCACCACAACTCCGGCCTGTCTCATCCATCTCCACCTCCCTCATCTCCGTTTATCCCCTGAGATTCCTCGACTCTGAGCAGTTGCTTTCCGGTCTGGCGAGCTACCCGATCACATCCCCTGGCCAACTCCCCATAGCTCAGCCACTTATCCCTCCGGCAGCCTCGACGTGACTCCTCCCTACTCCTCGACCAGCCTGCAGCCCGGCGGCCCACAGCCGAGCTCCATCTCTGTGAGATTTCCTCTTCCTCTTCCCTCCTTTAGTAACCTTGTTCATAGTATAAATAATAGATTGGTGTATACAATTAGTGTGTATGTATTCCTACATATTAGTATATGTATGAATTTATATACATACATGTGTTTATGTATGTATATTGTTCTATTTTCAAATAGAATGTATGTATGTATGTATTTAATATAAACATATATGTATATACTAATATATGTATATGTATATTACGTATTTAATTAATGTTTAATATGTATATGTATATATTTAATATGGTTGATATATAAATAAATACGTACTTAGTATATGCATTATTGGTATTGTATTATTTGATATATATATATGTTTTGTATATACTTAATATACTTTCAACATATATAATTTGTATATATGTATAAAAATATAAATTATGTATATGCTTTTAGTATATCCCTAATATATATAGTATAAACTTAAATTGGTGTATTAGTCTTGGTATATTTTAATAATAATGTTAACAATATATATATATATTGTAAATTATATTTTGACATATATATATATGGTACATAAATATTGTTCAACTAATATATGTATTATGCATGAATTAAATGGTACATATATATATATATTGTATATGTATTTATTTTGGTGCAAGTATATATTGTAGGTATTAATGTTAGTTAAAAATAGGTATATGTGTGTTAGATGTCTATCTACTAGATAACCCTAGTTGACCAGTATCATACCTGGCATAGCCCTGAGTTATGTTTGTGTTGTGTTAGTGTAGCACCTGATGCAAATGTTGTATTTGATATGTCTTTAGGACTGTTGGTTCCTCCAGGCGATACTCTGGGACAGGACCTCGGTATTCACCAGCTAAGGACCTAAGGCAAGTACATTCTCTGATTAGTTTCTTATTTATGATATCCCCTATGTTCACTATATCTAGTATAAATATCCATGCTCTTGACACGATGGTTACACGGATTGGTATATACGGATCTCGTCATGAGATGTTATTCCTTATTCATAGTGTAGCTTGTACAAGATTTGTTTTCCTTATTACCTTGTGCATGTACAGACACTGATTCCCGAGGAGATTTGCTACCTCCCTAGGGAATCCCGTGCCATAGCGTACCATGATTGGATCTACTATACCAGTTGGGGGTGGAGAGTATTTTAGTCCAGATATGTGATCATACCCAACTTTACATGCATCATAGCTCACCCACGCCTCACGTCGGTGCAGCCTTACCATTACATGCCTCATCACTGTTACATATGGTTAGCCTGATTATTACTTGCATCATAGCTATTCCTACGGATTAGCCTAACCTCAAGGATGATCGCTAACCAATGTAATGAGTTTACTAGTCCCAAGTCGATCACATGTTAAAGCTAGTACTCACACACTTAGTCATAGGACTCTTGCTCATTGACATATTTTTCCTTTCCTGTATTTACATACAGTATTTCCAGTGTATCCTTTATTGTATGTTTCTCATACCTATACATGTATCTTGTATATTTCTGTCTATATACTGCTACATAGTTTATATCATTGATATAGAACTGCTATTTAGATATCTACTTTGCTCCCTTCCTGACTGGAAAACATTTTCCAGACTATGCCTAGAGGACTGGTATCCGACACTTGTGGACCATCAGGGCGAGTAGCTGCAGTCTGGGACTTAGTAGTGAAGTCGTGATTCCGGAAGGCTTAGCCGAAATCACTAGTTATCTAGTTAGTTCTTTTAGCATATTATATTGGTACCGGATTTGTCTCCGGCATTTTGTTGAGACTTGGATTTATGTTGAGTTAGATTTTTTTTACATTAGACTTGTGTTGTATTTCATTCTATTTCTTCGATTTCTTATCGTGCTGTAGTTAAGTGATTGAGTATGTTATTCATCTATTTTGTGTCATCCGTGCCTCCTTATGGAGATTGGATGCTTGTGTGAGATTGCTTAGTTAGTATCATGACCCAGACAGCATTCTACCGCCGATGCTGCGGCATAGGCTGGACGTACCCGCGTACTCGTGCCCCTAAAATGGGTGTGGGTCGTGATAATACTGTACGGTCTATAATATCATGTCATATGATCACGGTATATATAATTACTAAGATATTACGGTAATCATGAAGCATGACACGGTGATCACTAAGTAACTATGATAATAATATCTCATGACCAATATTCATGTATACCAATTCGTGAAACCATCGTGTCAAGAATCAAATATTTTAATACAAAATACATAAAACATAGAGGCTATCAAATAAGAAAACTATCAGAGAATGTACTCGCTTATGATCCTGAGCAAATAATATACCTCGATATTCGAGCTGGTATCATGCACCTAAATAGGAATATCATATTACTTGGTGTAATAAAGTAAGAAATAAGGGTAAAATACACTAATATAATTTTATAGGCCATTTCTAGGTCACTCTAGCTAAACTAGGTCAGTTCCGGTCAAAATCCATCAGCTGATCACAGTGGTCGATTAAGAGCTGGTCTGTCTGAAAAATAATCTTTGTCTGTGCCTGAGATAATCAGTAGAGAAAATATCGACTCCCGAGACTAGAGACTCACATCCATCGACTACGCAGTCTATGAAATTCTTCCCGAGAACCTAAAGGAAGCCACTTCCATCAGAAGACGTTCCCTCTGGTTCAATTACGATATGTCTACCAAAATACTGTATCATCGTAACTACGACGGTCATCTGCTATAATGCCTATCGAATGAAGAAGCAAAGCACGCTCTCCGTGAGGCTCATGATGGGGTTTGTGGTGCCCATCAGCCCTGACTTAAGATAAAAGACCATCTCTGGAGAATGGGTTACTATTGGCTGACAATGGTAGCAGAGGCTGTTGACTATGCGAAGAAGTGCCAAGCGTGCCAAATCCATACAGACTTTATCTAACCGCCCTCAGAATTCCTACACCCAATGGTAGCATCTTGGCCGTTCGAAGCATTGGGAATAGACATTATCGGGCTAATTAGTCTACCTTCTTCAAAGGGATATCGGTTCATTTTGGCTATCACCGACTATTTCTCCAATTGGATAGAAGTTGTTCCACTCGCTGAAGTTAAGATCTCAAACGTGATCAGCTTTGTCAAGTATCATGTTATATAATGCTTCGGCTTGCCACAAAGGATCATCCACAATAATGGTCTATAATTTATAAGTCATGCTTTTTACCAGTTTTTTGACAAAAACTGAATCAAGAATGTAGCCTCGACTGCCTAAAACCCAGCAGCAAAAGGTCTAGTGAAAGCATTCAACAAGGCCATCATAAAGGTACCCAAAATGATCATGTCATCCAAAAAGTGCGACCGAAATGAGAAGTTGGGTGAATATCTCTGGGCCTACCACAAAACGGTCTGGACACCTACTGGAAGCACGCCATTCTCCTTGGTTTATGACAGCGAAGTGGTCCTCCCATTCGAGATCCAATTTTTGTCACTCTGAGTGGCTCTGTCCAACCGATTGACCATTGACGACAATCACCGCCGACGGCTATAAGAGTTGGAAGCACTCGACGAGAAGCGTCTCTTAGCTCAATAGTGCATTGACTTATACCAAGCACGCCTCTCGGGAGCCTTCAACAAACGGGTCAAGAAGAGGAATTACCAAGTGGGTGACCTCGTCTTGACAGTAAGAAGACTGATGGTTATAACCTACAAGACGGTCGATAAATTCTAACCTAAATAGGAGGGTTCGTTCATTATGGAGTCTGTGTTCTCCAACGGGCCCTACCGGCTCCAAAATGCCAATGGCGACTTTCTCATGATGTCTATCAATGGCAAGTTCCTCAAAAAGTACTATGTCTAAGCTAGACTTGTACTCCTTTTACTATCGGCAGGACAACCAAAATATATAGTGTATATTCCCCGTTATTTATCCCCATTAAGTTTGTAAGTTCAATATGCACTTCTCTTCCACAAAAGTTTGATGAAAGCCATTGTCTATATTCAGGAATCCTAAATACGTAACTGACAGTGGATCCTCAAAAAGCTCCCCAGTGGAGCCATCTTCAGGTTTATCCACACTTTCAGGTAGACCGTTCATAATCAGTTCTCTTGGGCATTAGCCCATGTCCACATCACCTCTGAACTATTGTCCAAAGTGATTATTCTCAATAGGGTCTGCTATATCCATATTACCTCTGAATAAACTCCTATGTATGACTATCGATTGTCACATCCATAATACCTGTGACATTGGTCATCATCTAAACTTATCACCCGTACTTAACTCTAAGTACGCCAGTAGTGTTAAGTCCACAAAACCTGCCACGTCCATATCACCTCTAGCAGGGCTTATCTCGAACTTATTACTTGCACTTAGGTTCTCAAGAAGTATTAAGGCCACAAAACCTGCCACATCTATATCACCTCTAGCAGGGCTTGTCTCGAACTTATTACTTGCACTCAGGTGCGTAAAAAGTAATGAGACCATAAAACCTGCCACGTCCATATCACCTCTAGCATGGCTTATCTCGAACTTATTACTTGCACTCATGTGTGCAAGAAGTAATGAGGCCATAAAATCTGCCACGTCCATTTTACCTCTGGCAAGGCTTGTCTAGAACTTATTACTTGCACTAAAGTGCGCAAGATGTAAAGAGGCCATAAAACCTATCACATCCATATCACCTCTGATAGAATTTTGTTTCAAAATTATTACTTGTACTCTAATGCGCAAGAAGTAATAGGTCTACCGAAGATCCCCCAGTGGGTATCCTCAATAAAACCAAACAGTTCACGTCTATATTACCTCTGAACTATGAGCTGCCCATTTTACCATCCAAAGAAAATAGCCATGCCCATATTACCTCTGGTTCGTTTCCTTTTTCTTCGATAAAAATACCCTGATCGTACCTAACCTCTCGGTATGATTGTTGATTAGCTCACGTCCACGTCACCTCTGAGTTATCGTCCCCATATCCTCCCTAATAGAGTTTGTCATGTCCTTCTTACCTCCGAGCAGACCTCTCTATATGACTATCGATTATCATATCCATAATACCTCTGACAACGGTCGTCACTTAAACTTATCATCCGTACTTAACTCTAAGTACGCTAGCAGTGTTAAGTCCATAAAACATATCACGTTCATATCACCTCTGATAAGATTTTTTGCTCCGAACTTATTACTTGTACCTAAGTGCACAAAAAGTAATTGGTCCACCAAAGTCCCCTAGTGGGACATCCTTAACAAATTACGGTATTGTGCTACATCCATATTACCTCTAGTACAATATACAAAGTCCATAAAATGAGGAACTTTATTGATTAATAATCAAGATTATGAGACATATGATGGAAATTTAATTTTTATTATTATTCAAGGTCATGAGTACATATGATAAAAATACATTTTTAAGGGTTTCCATGAAGTCTTGCTGACACAAACCTTTTTTATTAGAAGCGTTCCTCTGTGCTGTTGTTTCTATCGACACAAGTAGAGCCAACAGCAGAGCTTAATATTTTCTGGATCATCCCTACACAGTATAAACCTCATTATATGGAAAAAAAAACCCATATTTATGGTAGCAAGGGAGAAGCAGGAGCAGGCGCCCTACAACCATACGGGAAGATCGAAGACAAAAATGATAATTAATCCAAATTCTGTCATCGACGCCGTAAGCCCTCGACCGGTAGCAAGCTGCATAAAGGAGAGAAACGTAGCTAGCATGCTACATAAATAGGGACAGCTCCGAGCATGACGTGGGATGTTCACCCTCGTCACATGGATCAGTTCTTGGTAAAAAAAACTGCCGTATAAGGTTTGCATTCTCTTCGAATGACGGGTCCTATGATATCCTTCCATACTCCATCATGGGCACTGCGAAGGGTGGTGAAGCCTGCATAAAGAGAACACATATCAGTCTCAATAAAGATTACAAAAGTGTACTACGGTTGTATGTCACTTCCAGGATGCAGCCACACGTAGGAGGGGACATCTCGAGATAGCTAAGTCCGCACACATGAGCAGATGATGGCTCATCCATGTGGCTAAACTACATATAGGCTTTGCGTGTATATTGCAGATAAGTCCCCATCCAGGCGACCTAACAACATATGGGCTCTGCACACATGATTGCAGATGATTCCTCATCATGCATCCAAGCTATAGATAATGTGAGACTTGTCTCACAGTATTCAAATTTTATGCGAATACATATTTTGTGCTAGTTATTGCATTTTATTGAATCTCGAAAAAGCTTAGAAATTCTCAAAATTGAAACTTAGCTACCTGACCGATATACCGACGGTATACTATAGTATACCAATGGTATACCGATGGTATACTACAGTATACCGATGGTATATCGTCGGTATATTGTCCGACAGATATTTGTTTCACTTTTCGAAATATTTTTGAGATATTTCTTTATAAATAATACTTGATTCATTTTATTTCTTTCTTTCTATTTCTCTCTCCTATCTTCTCCATTTCTCTCTCGAGCTTGGAAGCGTTGTTTTGAGACCTAGAGTTTAGTTTCTGAACCCCTTCATAGTAGTGGACTAGAACGTAAAAGGGATATCCTGGACATACTGCAGGGGCATGCGATCAGAAAGAACTCTAGTATCGCATTGTATTATAATTGTTAGTAATTAGGCTTATGATAACCCTAGTTAGTTAAAGTATCAAGTCGTACTTATATAATTTACCGTAATTTATAGATGATGGTTAGGCTAGGCTTTACATAATCACACTTTTATTTTTTGCACTTGTTACTCTCTTGATTTAGTTTAGGATATGTCTCATTGCATGTTTACAATATTTTTTTTACTATCCTGAAATCTTTTACATTCAGTCTTTACCTTCAGTATTTGTATTGCTTGTGTTGTTGGTTTAAATTTTCAATAGGTCTCCAGGCTTAAGACAAGATAGAGGGAGACAAATTGGCTTTCTTTGTGGTACTTGCTATTTGGGGGTCTGACCCCACTGGTTTTGCATGGCTAGATCTAGTAGCGGCACCGGAGGATCTTTCGTACTTTCCTGAGGATGGTGGCCACTAGGAGCACCAGACTGCTTGAGTGGATTTTTTTACTTCTCTATCCTGATATACATTCTATTTGGTGGGTGTTTAGCCACCGAGTACGTGTTTAGCTTATATTTTGGTTTGATCAGTTAGCCTTGACATATCCTAGGATTGATCATGTATGACTCAGATTCTTGCTAGTTTGTTTATTCCGTGTTTACCAGCATCATGATCATCTATATATTATAGTTTGGGATACTTTACTATTATATTTTAGCTGATCTTACATCTTGTTATTATGCATGTTATTCTTGTGATTAAGACATTAGGGTTGTTGGACCTAGGCTTGACTGATAGTTTGTAGTAGTGACCCCTTATGTCTTACAGCTTCATCGTATATGTAGAGTACTAGAGTGCACTAAGTATACGTAGCTAGCCTGTCAGTCCCGATCTCTCCAGTATTCTAGTTCTGGGGTCTAAAACGGTTTTAGTGGTGACCCATGCAGGTCTGTCTAAGCGGATTATGTCTTTCTGAGCATATTTGATCTGGTTTTTACAGATATGTGGGGATTGTTGTAGTTTATAGATGTCTCAATCCTAAAATTATTCTCCTTGATCCCTAGTCATTTTTTTCCATCCTAGATTCTAGATCTGATACCTGCTTATTCATTGATCTATCATGTTCTTCGTTTGATTCTTGTGTTATTAACTTTCAGGGGCACTATTTCGGTTTCAATTGGCCATATGGACCAAGTGCAACTCTAGAAGGGTTAGCCTTCGGGAGCCTAGCATATTCCTAGAGATCGGCCTCAACATTTAGAGGCAGAGTACAGAGTAGATCCTGAGGCAGATCGACCGACAGTACCAGACCAGCAAGTAGCCCCTGTATACCCAATTCAACCTGAGCAGCCAAAGGGTGTTGCCCGAGCACTGAAAGATTTTCTTCGAGGTTTCATGTTGACCCAGAATCACCAAAGTGATGTACTCACTCAGTCAGTCCAGACAGCGTTGGAGTGAGGTGGTTCTCAAATCCATAATTCTAAGACCAGCTTCAGGCGTCTCAGTCCTCTGTACTTTTATGGCACAGACGACACAATTTTGTCCAATGCTTGGCTGTAGGACACTGAGGCCATCTTGGAGGCAGCAGGGACTCCGACTAGAGAGCATGTAGTAGTAGTGAGGCTTCAATTGTTGGACTTGGCTTATGACTGGTGGGCAGCGCAGGAGGTTTCTCTCACAACCCCGATTCTATAGACTATTTTTAGTGAGAGGTTTCAGGCGAGGTGTTTTGATGCGATAGTGTGCTACGAGCTTCAGCAGAGATTTAACAACCTCACGCAGGAGAGCAGGACCATCGACGATTACATAATGGAGTTCGTGATACTTAGTCTGTTTGCTCCCAATTTAGTAGTGATCGAGTTGGAGAGGGCGAGAAGGTTCCAGCAGGGACTCCATTTAGAGATTATCTTGGCAGTAGAGTAGAATGAGTTTCAGACCTTTGACGCTATGAAGCGGGCAGCCAGGAGGTATGAGTATACATCGTAGAGGATTACAGATCTAGTTGGGAGCCAAAAGAGGCCCAATGTTTCAGGAGTATCAGCAACCCAGTCATCAGTGCCAGCTCCAGTATTTAGAGCCCTAACGATTGGATCCTCGAGGAGGACAGCATCATCTCAGCAGTCTTGGTAGATATTCCCTCAGCAGAGGCAGTCGTCTTCTTCTTCTTCTTCCGGTAGTTGTTTCCCTTATGGGAAACCTAGGCATATAGTATCAGAGTGTCATAAGTCATAGGGATTATTCTTTGTATGTGGGACATTAGACCACATGGTCGGAGCATGTCCTAAGAGGAACCAGACTAGATCATTATTATCCCAGTCAGCAGTTCGGCCAGTGGCGCTGCAGTACAAGGCACCAATACCAGTACAGCAGCAGGTTCAGAGGTATTTTCCTCTACGGGCTCAGGTATTCTAGCAGAGGCTACAGCAGTATGCACAGGCCCAGGCACATGAGAGACCTAGAGGTCAGCAATAAAGGGGACCAGCACCCAGAGGGCAAGGTCGAGCCTTCTTGCTATCGATGGAGGAGGCTTTGGCAGTAGGAGTTATGGTAGCATGTACCATTCTCATCCACTTTCATTCAGCTTCAGCTTTATTTGATTATAGTGCATCGCATTCATTTATATTTGCACGCTTTGCAATATGAGTTGGATAAGAGTCTGAGTCCTTACCTATAAGGTTGAATATACTTAATGGAAATGGTCTCGTATGAGTAGATAGAGTATATCCCTCGTATAGAGTTATAGTGTGCGGAAGAGAGTTTCTCACGAGGCTAATAGAGTTTTTTATGGGTGATTATGATATCGTCCTTGGGATGATTGGCACGATGATAGATTGCCATAGTGGCAAGGTTATATTTCGTGTACCTGGTGGGGAGGAGTTCTCATTCTTAAGAGGTACAGTAAAGTCACCGGAGGATATATTGATGATGGCAGAAACTGAGGAGGCACAGTTTCCTACGGTAGTTTATGAGTTTTCTGACGTATTTTTTGGTGAGCTACCAGGTGTACAACTAGTTAGAGAAGTAGAGTTGTATATTAATTTGATCCTGGGAGCAGAGCAAGTATCAGAGAAGATTTATAGGATATTACCATCTGAGTTGGAGATCTTGTACCAGATGATTGAGGAGTTGAGAGCTAAGGGATTCATTAGACCTATTGCATTACCTTGGGGAGCCCCGTTACCTTTTGTTAAAAAGAATGATGGTTTATCATGTTTAGTTATTGATTATAGAATACTAAATGCGGCAACTATTAAGAACTAGTATCCCTTTCCTAGGATATATGACATATTTGATCAGCTCAGTGGGGCAACAATATTTTCTAAGATGGATTTGTAGTCTGGGTATCATCAGATCAGAATTAGAGAGAAGGACATACCCAAGATGGCATTTAGATCTAGATATGGTCATTGAAAGTTCCTAGTTATGCCATTTGGAGCGACCAATACACTAGCTATATTCATGTCTCTCATGAATAGCATCTTCATGCCTTACCTAGACCAGTTTGTGATAGTGTTTATTGATAATATCTTAGTCTATAATCGGAGTGAGGAAGAGCATGAGCAGCATCTTCGTGTGGTTCTTCAGATTCTTCGAGAGTAGCAGCTATACGCGAAGTTCAGTAAGTGTGAGTTTTGGCTTGATCGTATCTCACTCTTAGGATGTATCATTTTTGGTAGAGAAGTCGAGGTCGATCCCAAGAAGGTGGAGGCTATTGAGAGTTGGCCAGTACCCCGTACAGCTTTAGATGTATGCAATTTTTTATGTCTGACAGGTTACTACAGGCAATTTGGGGCAGACTTTACTAAGATCTCTGCACCCTTGACACGGCTGACGTGTAAGGATGTGCGCTTTGAGTTATCAGATTCTTGTCTGACTTCTTTCGAGAAGCTCAAGCGGAGTTTGATTTGGGATCATATTCTGATACTTCATGTGTGACCAGGTGGGTTCTCAGTGTATTATGATGCTTCAGGAGTGGGACTAGTGTGTGTCCTTATGCAGCCTGGCAGAGTAATAGCTTATGCACCTTGGTAGCTTGGAGACTATGAGAAGAGTTATCCGACGCATGATCTTGAGTTGGCAGCAGTAGTGTTTGGACTTAAGCTCTAGAGGCATTACCGATATGGTGATCGAGTGGAGACCTTTACAGACCATATGAGCTTGAGGTATGTGTTCATACGGAAGGAATTCAACATGCGTCAGAGGAGGTGGCTCAAGTTATTATCGGACTATGATATTGACCTTTGGTATCATTCAGGAAAGGCCAATGTTATAGTTGATGCCTTGAATAAGAGAGGAGGAGCTTATTTCTTAACAGAGTAGCATTATATTTTGGAGGATCTATAAGATGTGGGTATCGAGGTATTATTACCTGGTAATATCGATTTTATGGCAAGTCTACATGTTCAGTCTTCTATAGTTGAGAGGATCAGAGTAGAACAGACTGGTGATGTCAGACTTCAGCAGCTCAGAGCAGAAAGTGAGTCAGGATGCAAACCAGAGTTGAGCATTAACGAGGATGGAGCTCTCAGGTTTTGGAGTCGACTTTGTGTGCCGAGAGGAGATATCCGGTAGGAGATTATGTCAAAGGCTCAAATTTCTCAGTACTCGGTGCATCCAGGAGGAACGAAGATGTATCAGGATATTCGTCAATACTTTTGGTAGAATGGTATGAAGAGGGAGATAGCTTGGTTTATTTCTCAGTATTTAGTCTATTAGTAGGTCCAGGCTGAGCATCAGAGATCGGTCGGAATACTTCAACCTTTTTCGATTCTAGAGTGGACGTGGGACTATATTACTACAGACTTTGTGACCTGTCTTCCTAGATCCCTGTTTGACAGAGATGCTATATGGGTTATAGTGGATCGACTCACGAAGGTTACTCACTTTCTTTCTTTAAGAGTGGACCAATCTACAAAGCAGCTAGTTGAGATATACATGAGATAGATAGTAAGATTGTACGACTTACCAGTTAGTATAGTTTCTGATAGAGATTCGTGGTTCAGGTCTTTTTTTTGGCAGAGTCTATAGCAGAGTCTGGGTACTAGGTTGAAGTTTAGTTTAGCCTACCATCCACAGACAGACGGATAGTCGGAGCGTACTATTCAGAATTTGGAGGATATGCTTCGAGCTTGTACACTTGACTTCGGTAGATATTGGGAGGATCACTTACACTTAGTAGAGTTCTCCTATAATAACAGCTTCAAGGCGAGCATTTTGTCATGCCCCAGTCCCAAAATACGTAGGACTATGAATATGTAAGCATGAGAGCCGTATGTATATGGCAACTCCAATATATGGATACTATAATACACACGTACGCTGTCACGCCCCAGTCCCAAAATACGTAGGACTAGGAATACGTAACACGTCCAGCTGTATGTATATGAACTCCAATATATGAAAACAATATACATGCATACGTTGTACATAAATATCTAATCCACCAGTGGTAATATACTGTCACAACAAGTCACACATAATTTATATCTCATCCACAGCACAAATAATAAGTAAAAATAAAGAGCTGAATATCAAAGATGAGTATCAAGTCTGATAATCAGGTGGAAACAAATCCACTACAAAACGACTATACTGAAGTAGTAACAAAATCTCTAAACAGTGAAAATAATTACAGCTACTCTGAGAGCAAGACCTCCTCAGTCAGGTAAGTAGAGTCAGGTCCAATTTTGTACTCCTGCGGATACTCCTGCTCGTCCATATCTGGAAAGGGACCAGGTCCTCAGAGGGACGTAACAAGATACATAATAACATGCCAATAAGTACTAAAATATAAACATCTAATGGGTCGCCTAACCGTCTAAGTGAATACAATTTGAGAACAACTTTCCCAACGCGTGTGCTATCTGGCCATAATAGGTTTG
Source organism: Iris macrosiphon (assembly GCA_036927795.1). NCBI lineage: Eukaryota > Viridiplantae > Streptophyta > Magnoliopsida > Asparagales > Iridaceae > Iris > Iris macrosiphon. Next base: position 101,540,952 of record JAYESA010000006.1, read on the forward strand.
GCATAATTCTCTCGGAGAATCAGGGGCCTACAAGCGTACCATCCTTTGAACTGCATAGGCCGCCTGCAATATATAGGGTCACAACCACCCGTTTCTCCAACGGAGAATCCGTGCGAACTAGAAAAAGTGTAAAGGAGCCCAAACACCTTACTTGTTGTTCTCCTCACCCCATGCTCTAAGCATGCCACATCCATGACACGATAAAACCTCTAAATAACTGCCAGGTCTACTAGCATACAAAGTTTCTATCAGCAGTTATCCCTAACGTACGGCCAATACGTACAACAGGCCAGACCTGTCACGCAGTCCGTGATCTATATGAGACTCACAACTCGTGTAACAACTGTGTCACAGTCAATGAATCTAATGATGCTCCATAATACTGGGGTGGTCTCATAAAATAGGTCCAAAATATACATAAATAAATCATCTATATAAGCAGAATTAAACATGCATGTAACAGCTGGAATGTAAATAATAGTACAATGGCAAGGTATACTTGCCGAGCAAAAGTTCTGTATAGTGTACGTTCAATATTGTATTTAAGTTTGTGAAGGAAGAATTATAGTTAGGGTTTGGGAGAGATGTAATATATATAGAGATAAGAGGCGGTGGGGGTTACTTAATGGTTAAGAAACTACAGCCACTGCTGTTTCTTCCTTTCATTAGTTTAGGTTTCGGTTGAGGAGAGTTTAGTAATAATAGGTAAAGAGGCGATGGAATGAGGCGGTGGTGTTTGTTTTACGCGTGATATAGGAAATTAAGCTGTGGAGTTCTACTTTACGCACGATGTTGTTTTACGCATGGGGTTTAAACTTAGGCGCGAAGAAGGAAAGAAAGAGAAGTTGGGTTTTGCTACTGTTGTTGTTGAGTTCTTACTTTACGCGGGTTAGGGTGCAAGCGGGTAGTGGGTTTAGGAGTTTGGGTTTCGGGTAGAGATCCAATAGGAATTCTATTCTAATTATTTATATATATATAGAGAAAATTCTAAAATTTATATTGGTGTATACGGTTAAGCTAGCTATGTCCAAAGGGTCTTGTACATAGAATAAATTAGGAAAAATTTATAATGACTCCATAAATCCCCTAAGTGCATAAATATCTCAAATAAAAATTAAATAGAATCTATTTCCTCTATTTAGCTTATAATTACTATAATTCAATTAAATAATTAATAATAGAGAAATATAATTTTCAGAATTAGGGGTTTTACATTCTACCCAACTTATAAAAATTTCGTCCTCGAAATTAAAACTAAGCCACGGTAGAAATATAAATTAACAAAGTAAATTTATATCTTGGTCAATGAATAGGTTCGAAAACCATTGGCGCATGTCGTTCTTGCGCTCCCTAGTAGATTCTCCTGGTGCGCCATGCTTCCATGCCACGCGGACCAAAGGAATAGACTGGTTCCTCAATACTTTCTCTCAACGATCAAGGATTCCCATGGGTTGTTCTTGATATGACAAGCTCGGCCTAATGGTGATCTCCGAATGGTCAAGAATATGACTTTTGTCTGCTATATATCGCCTGAGCTGCGACACATGGAATACGTTATGTACTCCCTCAAGTGAAGGTGGTAGTGTGAGTCGATATGCCACTTCTCCTACTCTCTCTAGCACGTCAAATGGTCCAATATACCTTGGACTCAACTTGCCGTGCCCTCCGAATCGATTGGTGCCTCTGGTAGGTGATATCCTTAAGAAGACATGATCGCCCTCTTTAAAGTCCAAGGGACGACGATGAAGGTCTGCCCATTATTTCTGTCTGTCTTGCGCTGCTCGCAAGTGTCCTTGTATCTTCTTTACTGTCTCAACGGTGTTGACCACTAACTCTGGTCCCAGAATCTGACGTTCTCCCATGTCACTCCAACACACAGGAGACCTAGACTTTCTTCCATACAATACTTCAAATGGAGCCATCTGGATGCTCGTCTGACAACTATTGTTGTAAGAAAACTCCACAAGGTGTAGGTGATCCACCCATGATCCTCCAAAGTCTAATATACAAGCCCTCAACATATCTTCCAATGTCTGAATAGTACGTTCTGACTGCCCATCTGTCTGTGGGTGATAAGATGTACTGAATTTCAGACGAGTTCCAAGACTCTCTTGCATGCTCCTCCAAAAATGTGATATAAAGCGCAAATCCCTGTCTGATATAATGCTGACTGGTATGCCGTACAATCTTATGATCTGTTTCATATATAAGTCAGCCAAAGCTTTTGTAGATTGGCCAACTCTAAAAGGCAAGAAATGGGCTGATTTGGTGAGTCGGTCCACTATTACCCATATTGTATCTCTTCCACTTGGACTTTTGGGAAAACCTGTGACGAAGTCCATAGTGATGTGTTTCCACTTCCACTCTGGAATTGGAAGTGGTTGCAATAATCCTGCTGTCCTTTGGTGCTCTGCCTTTACTTGTTGACATACCAGACATTTAGCTATAAAGCGAGCTATTTCTCTTTTTATTCTATGCCACCAAAAGTGCTATCGTAAATCACGATACATCTTGGTGCCTCCAAGATGTATAGAATATATCGAACTATAAGCTTCTGTCATCAGCTCATGTCGAATTTCTCTATTGGGAACATATAGACGATCACCACATCGTTATGTCCCGTCATCATGAATGCGTAGTCCTGTCTACTCTCCGACCTCTGTTCTTTTCTTTAATCTTCTGAACCTGGCGTCTATAGGCAATGCTGCCTTGATTCTTTCTACTAGTGATGATTGTACTTGTAATTTGGCTAGTGTTCTATCTGTTCCGGTTAATATCACTTCAATGCCAAGACCTTGCAAGTCCTTCAATAATTCCTTCTGTGTTGTTAGGAAATAAGCTGCTGGCTTCCGATTTAACGCGTTTGCTATAACGTTAGCCTTGTTTGGGTGATAATGTAACTCTATCTCGAAATCCTTCATCAGTTCGAGGCATCGACGTTGCCTCATATTTAATTCCTTCTGCGTGAAGACATACTTGAGGCTTTTGTGGTCTGTATAGATTTCCACTCATTCTCCATATAAGTAATGTCTCCATAGCTTCAGAGCAAATACAACGGCTGCAAGTTCCAAGTCATGAGTTGGATAATTCTTCTCATGTACTCGTAACTGTCTAGATACGTTTGCAATTACTTTGCCATGCTGCATCTGTCACTACCACGTTCCGAAAACAGGGGTATTTTTTTTGACTTTTTATAATAATTAATATTATTATAGTTACAATTAAGTAATTGCATGATAGTATATTTAATTTATTTAATTATGAGATGTGTAATTAAATATAGTATTATATGCAGTGTTTATTTATTTTTAAGCTAGTAGACTTGACCTAGAAGCCTAGTAGACGACCACCTGTCTGAATTATAGAATTTTTGTATTTAATTATTTAGTTAGAATTTAATTCTTGGAGTTTGTAATTAATTGCCATATTTTATTTAATATTATTGCGCATTGCCTTTGCTTCGATATTTGGGACGCTACCCTGACTTTTGTCTTCCAACAAATTTCACAATCTTGCCCTAGACATGCTCGCCTTCCATTCTGCTATTTTTGCAACTCATAATTATGCTCTCTGTACCTTGTTTCTAGCCGCACAAAGATCGTTGCGGACGTTATTTAATAAATTCCTATTTTGTATCGTTGTGCGTTCCAATTGAAATTGGAGACAATCTTGACCTATTTTTCGTGCAGTCCAAATTAGGATAATATTCTGTTCTGAGTCTTCTTTATTATTGGTATTGATGACCTGACCTGATTTTGGCCCCATGTACTCCTAATTAATTTTAGAACACAACTTGCATTTATTTCTAATTAAATTGAGGATACTATTTTAACCAATTCTGAAATTCCCAATTTAATTCCAGTGCCCTGCAAATTGAGCCCATACCAAATTTACAGCGCCCCCTGACCCTACAAAACACCGGACACCGAATCGCCCGCCAAATTTTCGTTATTTTATGCGTCTGTGCAAATACCCAAATTTAAGGGGGCTAATTTGCAAATTTGCAGTTTGTGTCAACACCTCATTTGTTTAAACCAATGAGGGAGCCTAATAATTATTTAATTAAAACCTCACCCTCATCCCTATATCAATTATTTTCCCTCATGACAAATCTGGACCACTCATTCATTGAGTGCATCCTCACCCTTCATCAAAACCCTCTCTCCCTATTTAATGATTTGTCACATCAACCCTAATCCCTAGAAAACCTAGGTAACCACCCTCCTCACAAGCCTCCACCTCCCTCTCTCCTACGTATGTAATCCTTCTCCTTCTTCCTTTCTTCTTCTCTTTCCTTTCTTCTTCTTCTTCTTCTTCTTCTTCTTTTACTTGTTTTGAATTCAAAAATTCAAAGAGAAGAAGAAGGGAGGGAACACTGTTCACCCCCCTACTGTTCACCGGCGGCCTAATTCTCTGCAGCCCGACTCCCTGTGCTCTCCGGTGACCGAGCTCTCTCTCCGGCGGCCGCTGTCAGCCACCCCGGCCTGTCCCCGAGCATCGACCCGGCGGCTCCCCACTCCCCACTGCTCTTCGAGTTCCCTCCGGCTGCACCCCCTCGACTCCTCCCTACTGCCCTCAACTCCGGCAGCAACAGCCCGGCCGAGCACCTGTTGCTCCTCCCACCTTCTCCATATATCACCACCACCATCTCCATCTATCATCATCATCAGCGACTCCCCGGCCCACCTTGCTCCCCTCCCGCTGCAACTGCTCCGACTACTCTCCCCCTCTGGAACTCCCCGAGCTCCTCCCTGGATCACTCCCCCTCCGGCGCAGCACTAATCTCCGGCCCGACTTCCCTCCCTGCTGTGCTCACCCCCGCTGCTCCCAAACGCCACCTCCATCTCCTCCTTCCATCATCTAAAGCCACCACCCGAACCACCAGTACGAGCCCCCTCCTGCCGTACTCAGGCGGCCAGCAAGCCCGACCACCCACAGTGAGTTTCCTCCTCCATCCTTCTTTCTATGTGCATATATATGTAGTGTATGAATGAAATGTGTATCTGTAATTGTATATATATTAATGTGTAGGTATATGTATAGTATTTATTTAACTAATACTATATACATATATGTATAGTATTTATTGAATGCTTAATACATGTATAAGTATGGTATATATATACCTTGGTATAATGTAATATATGTATTTAATTAAATGCATATGTATATGAATGTATATTGGGTATTTTATATAGTATATAAATTAATTCCATGTATGTACAAACATATATATATATATATATGTATTTTGTATAATGATATATTGGTAAAGTATATATTAAATTAATACATTTTGGTATAAATATGTGTACCTATATATATATACATGTATAAACATATTTTTGGTATGTAAAAATATATAGTATATAGATAAAACTGTATTGATATATATATATATATATATATATATATATATATATATATGTACTTGTAAAACATAATTTGGCATATATAAATAAATATAGCATAATATATATTTTGGGTATATATATATATATAAACGTATTTTGGTATATATATATATATATATTCTTGTGTACATATAGGGTATGGGTATATTTTATTTAGTGTACATAAATGTATACTTATATATATTCTTAAATAATGGGTGATGTATATTTTTTCATAAATAAAATATTTCCACTTATGTACATACAGTTATACCTATTTTGTATATACTTTAGAATAACCATATATATGTATTATATTTAATTATTAATAATATGTTTAATTGGTGAATACTAGATGACCCTAGTTGACTAGTGCCCTGCCTGGCATGGCCCTGAGGCCAGTATTTTTGACTGTGTGTTAGCGTAGCATCTGATACAAATGTTATGTTGTGTTATGTCTATAGGACTGTTGGTTCACCCAGGGGATACTCTGGAACAGGACATCAATAATTACCAGCTAAGGACCAAGGCAAGTACTTTCTCTGATAATTTCCAATTGTTGATAATTTCTATAAATTCAATAATCTAGAAATGTTACATCTGAATCCTTGACACTGTGCTACATGGACTAGTATAGCTTGGATCTACAGTCATGAGATATTACATTGATTATCGTATTGACATTGTACACGACATGTATATTAGACATCGTACATGATAGATTGGACTTGCTCGTGTATCGTGACGTGTCATGGTTGGATCCACAGTACTAGTTGGGGGCGGGGAAGTAGTTAGTAAGAAATGTGATCATAACCTCTTATTGCAGTGTAGAAATTGTAAGTGTTAATCATGCTCTTCACCCATGATTAGCCAGGCCCTATAGCTATCGTACATGTTCCCAAGCCGATCACATTTCGAAACTACAATTTCAAACACTTAGAATAGATTGAAGTTCCCTATTTTAAATCATATACTACATCACCCGTATATGATACTGTACCTTATTCTTTCCATTTCTTTTATGCACTGACTATATCACATTGCCTATTTTGCATGTCTCTTTACATTGCCTGTCTCTCTAATTGCCATTGCATTTATTTCACTGTCTTCTCAGTATCTAGCATCATCTGTTTATTACTTTATAGTCCTTATCAATTATATGGAACTGTTATTTGAGATTTGTACTTTGCTCCTTCCTGACTAGAAACATTTTTCCGGACTATGCCTTAGAGGACCGCTGTCCGACACTTTTTGGACCATATGGTGAGTAGCTGCAGACTTGGTAGTTAGTTGTGATTCCGGGAGGTCTAGCCGGAATTACTATTTTTAGTTAGTTCTTTAAGTAGACTATTGGTACCGGATTTGTCTCCGGCATTTTTGATGACTTGGATATTGTTGAGTTAGTTATTACTTTCTGGATTTGTGTTGTATTTAATTTTCTGTTTGATATCTTATCGTGCTGTAATCCTGTGATTGAGTATGTGTACATTTTATTCGTGTCATCCGTGCCTCCTTATGGAGATTGGATGCTTGTGTGAGATTGGCTAGATAGTATCATGACCTTGACAGCGTTCTACCGCCGATGCTACGGCGTAGGCTGGACGTACCCACGTACTCGTGCCCCTAAATCGGGTGCGGGTCGTGACACGTTTTTAGTGGTGGCCCATGCAGGTCAGACTTCGTGAGTTGTGCGATGTCGTAGTAGTGTGGCATCTTGGTTACACTACTACGTACCTGCGATAGGATCTAGGACATAGGATACTAGGACGAGAGCGAATACTCAATCACAATTTCTTGAGAGATTCCTGGGATGACCCCTGAGAATCTTGTTAAAACTTTCAATTTAAAATCATTCCCTTGTTCCGTCCATTCTCACTTGTTGATTTTGATTAGTTATTAAGTTAGGATTTTGGTTTCATAGTAGGGTTTGATTTCATATCAAGATAAATTTGCAGATTAATCATGGTATTATTGATGACCCATGTCGATGAGGACAACGAGGAAGATTAACACTAGGGCTATTGGATTACTAGATATGGATTTAAATTTGAAGATTGAAAACGAATTGCATTTTTGAATTTTGAGAAGTCGAGATATTATGTTATTAAAATTTTATTTTGAGGAATTCAGATTCAATTTGATGAACCTAGACAAGTCTGTAAGGATTTTTTTTTGTGATTAAGTTTTCACTTCAGCATTTAGATAATTGGTCTTGAGGGAAGTGTATGCATTTACTTTAAAATTTACTCGAGGAGTTATTTTTAGGAATTTTATTTGAGGATAAAATCTTATAGAGAGAGAGATATATTAGTATATAATAGATGAGATGCATGTGTAAGATCTGTTGGCTTGAGCATGATTATGATTTTACTGCAAACTGACTTGGGTTTTCATCTAGGGTTGGCAGTACTTAGAATAGTGTGTTGCAATTGTTATGCACTTGAGTGATAGGAATAACTAGTATTAGCGATTGCAGTAGGTAAGGAAGCTAGCAGTGAGTATGTTTCAAGTAGAACTGTGGTACTTAGAGGATAGAGGTATCAGACCTTGGATGTATCTTTGACCTGTGCAATCACAACTAGGGTTTATTTCCAATCTTTATCTTGAATGTTGCTTCTTTAGAACTGTACTGTCCTTCCTTGATGATATCGTATTTTTGCCTAAATTGATTCTTTGGGATCTGTCTTCAGGATGTCGCCGCAGACACGATCTATGAGAGCATCAGCTTTAGAGGGGCCTGCCACCTCTCCACCTGAGGGACAGACAGCCGTAGTTCCTCCTACATCTCCGATGCACGTAGGTGTGTCTGCACTTTTCGGGGATCCTCCTCCCCCACCTGTTCAGAGGATTGCCGCAGCTGTGACGGACAACCTTCCTCCTCCACCGACTCCGATTCCCGGAGGTTTGCCCATTGACGGGACGCAGATGTTTACCTTGATCCAGGGCATGGTAGATGCCCAGAGAGTGACGGCAGACGCTCAACGAGTTCAAGCTGAGGCTCAGAGGGTGCAAGCAGAAGCACACCAGGCATAAACCGAGCTGATGAGAGAAAACATGGAGAATGCTCATCAGGTGACTCTCCAAGCTTTGGAGAGAGTAGCACAGTACCAGCAGTTTCCTGGCCAACAGCAGAGATCAGGCACTATAGTGGATTTTAAGAGGATGATGCCTCGAGAGTTCAAAGGCACCGAAGGGATACTCTACGCTGACGACTGGCTAGAGGATATAGAGAGGAGCCTGTGATTGACCCAGATTCCGGAGAACTTGCAGATAGAAGCCGCTGGTAGTCAGATGTTCGATATCGCACTCACGTGGTATCGCACGGAGCCGAGAATTACTGCACAAGGACTTACTTGGGAGACCTTCAAGGAACTTTTCAAGGAGAAGTTCTTCCCCGACGTGGCATTGGGAACCTTGGAAAGTCAGTTTCATGACTTGGTTCAAGGAAATATGTCGGTCGACGAGTACGCTGCAGAATTCTGTAGATTGAGTCATTTTGCATCATCTATGATTCGAGACCCAGGAGATCGAGCCCGGAAATTTAGAAAGGGATTGACGAGAGAGATAAGGTCACGTACTTCTGGTCGTCGTACCGCTACCTTTGAGGCTATCTTGATGGATGCTCAGATTGCAGAAGAAGATCTGGATCTCAGGCCTAAGAGGAGTCACAATACTTTTGGAGATACGAATGGTAGCACAGGACTAGCCAAGCATCCCCGTATTCAGCACCAACAGCAGTACTAAGTACCATTTCATATTCAGCAACAACCATGGACATTTCAGCATCCACAGCAGTACCTGGCACCAGTTTCTACCCAATAACATCCATGAGCGTATCAGTATCAACAACAGTACCAGGCACCAGTCCGTGTTCAGCAGAATCAGCAACAGCCTCCGAGAGAGACACAGCAGACTTGTCATTTCTGTAAGAAGCCAGGTCACCTTTGGGAGAGCTGTAGAACGAGGCTAGGACTTTGTTTGTACTGCGGCGCTGCGGGACATCGAGTAAGGGATTGTCTTCTAGCCCCTTATCTTCCCGGCCAGCGTGCAGCTTCAGATTATAGAGATCCAGTTAGGCTACCTGTGGAACCGTATATTGCTCAGCACCCGCAAAGGGAACCACCCCAGCAGGGCGGGGCAATTGCGACGACGGTCGAGGAGACCGATACTACAGGTAATGTGTTAGCAGGCTCTGTTCTTTCCTTCCTTCTGTTCTTATCTATTTGATTGATTGACTGATACCTTAGTACCGTAGCTTGTATGCATGATTCTTGTTATAATGTAGTTAATGGTACCCCTGATATAGAGACTGCAATACCATGACAAGACACCATGACCGTACATATTCCCCTTAGGTTGCATGTTGTATAATTGTAGGAAGGTTTTCTTAGACCATGATTATCGGGGTTTGACCATGATGAAGATTCATAAAGGAGTTATGACTTGACAGGAGAGACAAGATGATTAACAAGATGATTAAAAATTTAAGGATAAGCATCGATTTAAATAAAGGGCCAAGAATTTAACATGGCAGACTTTATGATCTATTAATTCCAGAAAGATTATGGCATATTTAAATTGGTTATTAAATTTAGAAATTTTGGGAGATTTATTATTATATTTATCTGGTTGCAAGTTATGAATTTTAGAATTTTATAGTTGGATGTCGCATTTGGAAAATCCCTAAGTATCGCATTGTTGAGTATTTTGAGGAAGAGAAAATCGAGAAATAAAATTTGACGAATAAACTTGTGAGACGAGATTACATTTTATGATTGTGCATTGATTAAAATCAAATTTGAGGAGTGGATATTAAATTCTAAGTATTGAATTCTTAATTAAAATTTTGGGGAAATTTTTGATAAAAATGGACTTTGATTCTATTTCGAGGATTTTTCAGGAATGCAAATAATTCAGAATTTTTGAAAAAAAAAATAAAAAAATTGTGAGAGGACATTGTGGATTCTTAACTGATTTCGTGATTGATGAATTTAAATTTGAGGGAAATAATAATGTGTATGAATAAACGCTACCTTGGGGATTTTAAATTTTGTGGACGAAATTCTTTTAAGGAGGGTAGACTTGTCACTACCACGTTCCGAAAACAGGGGTATTTTTTTTGACTTTTTATAATAATTAATTTTATTATAGTTATAATTAAGTAATTGCATGATAGTATATTTAATTTATTTAATTATGTGATGTGTAATTAAATATAGTATTATATGCAGTGTTTATTTATTTTTAAGCTAGTAGACTTGACCTAGAAGCCTAGTAGACGACCACCTGTCTGAATTATAGAATTTTTGTATTTAATTATTTAGTTAGAATTTAATTCTTGGAGTTTGTAATTAATTACCGTATTTTATTTAATATTATTGCGCATTGCCTTTGCTTCGATATTTGGGACGCTACCCTGACTTTTGTCTTCCAACAAATTTCACAATCTTGCCCTAGACATGCCCGCCTTCCATTCTGCTATTTTTGCAACTCATAATTATGCTCTCTGTATCTTGTTTCTAGCCGCACAAAGATCGTCGCGGACGTTATTTAATAAATTCCTATTTTGTTTCGTTGTGCGTTCCAATTGAAATTGGAGACAATCTTGACCTATTTTTTGTGTGGCCCAAATTAGGGTAATATTCTGTTCTGAGTCTTCTTCATTATTGGTATTGATGACCTGACCTGATTTTGGCCCCATGTACTCCTAATTAATTTTAGAACACAACTTGCATTTATTTCTAATTAAATTGAGGATACTATTTTAACCAATTCTGAAATTCCCAATTTAATTCCAGTGCCCTGCAAATTGAGCCCATACCAAATTTATAGCGCCCCCTGACCCTACAAAACACCGGACACCGAATCGCCCGCCAAATTTTTGTCATTTTATGCGTCTGTGCAAATACCCAAATTTAAGGGGGCTAATTTGCAAATTTGCAGTTTGTGTCAACACCTCATTTGTTTAAACCAATGAGGGAGCCTAATAATTATTTAATTAAAACCTCACCCTCATCCCTACATCAATTATTTTCCCTCATGACAAATCTGGACCACTCATTCATTGAGTGCATCCTCACCCTTCATCAAAACCCTCTCTCCCTATTTAATGATTTGTCACATCAACCCTAATCCCTAGAAAACCTAGGTAACCACCCTCCTCACAAGCCTCCACCTCCCTCTCTCCTACGTATGTAATCCTTCTCCTTCTTCCTTTCTTCTTCTCTTTCCTTTCTTCTTCTTCTTCTTCTTCTTCTTCTTTTACTTGTTTTGAATTCAAAAATTCAAAGAGAAGAAGAAGGGAGGGAACACTGTTCACCCCCCTACTGTTCACCGGTGGCCTAATTCTCTGCAGCCCGACTCCCTGTGCTCTCCGGTGACCGAGCTCTCTCTCCGGCGGCCGCTGTCAGCCACCCCAGCCTGTCCCCGAGCATCGACCCGGCGGCTCCCCACTCCCCACTGCTCTTCGAGTTCCCTCCGGCTGCACCCCCTCGACACCTCCCTACTGCCCTCAACTCCGGCAGCAACAGCCCGGCCGAGCACCTGTTGCTCCTCCCACCTTCTCCATATATCACCACCACCATCTCCATCTATCATCATCATCAGCGACTCCCCGGCCCACCTTGCTCCCCTCCCGCTGCAACTGCTCCGACTACTCTCCCCCTCTGGAACTCCCCGAGCTCCTCCCTGGATCACTCCCCCTCCGGCGCAGCACTAATCTCCGGCCCGACTTCCCTCCCTGCTGTGCTCACCCCCGCTGCTCCCAAACGCCACCTCCATCTCCTCCTTCCATCATCTAAAGCCACCACCCGAACCACCAGTACGAGCCCCCTCCTGCCGTACTCAGGCGGCCAGCAAGCCCGACCACCCACAGTGAGTTTCCTCCTCCATCCTTCTTTCTATGTGCATATATATGTAGTGTATGAATGAAATGTGTATCTGTAATTGTATATATATTAATGTGTAGGTATATGTATAGTATTTATTTAACTAATACTATATACATATATGTATAGTATTTATTGAATGCTTAATACATGTATAAGTATGGTATATATATACCTTGGTATAATGTAATATATGTATTTAATTAAATGCATATGTATATGAATGTATATTGGGTATTTTATATAGTATATAAATTAATTCCATGTATGTACAAACATATATATATATATATATATATATATATATGTATTTTGTATAATGATATATTGGTAAAGTATATATTAAATTAATACATTTTGGTATAAATATGTGTACCTATATATATATACATGTATAAACATATTTTTGGTATGTAAAACTATATAGTATATAGATAAAACTGTATTGATATATATATATATGTACTTGTAAAACATAATTTGGCATATATAAATAAATGTAGCATAATATATATTTTGGGTATATATATATATATATATATATAAACGTATTTTGGTATATATATATATATATTCTTGTGTACATATAGGGTATGGGTATATTTTATTTAGTGTACATAAATGTATACTTATATATATTCTTAAATAATGGGTGATGTATATTTTTTCATAAATAAAATATTTCCACTTATGTACATACAGTTATACCTATTTTATATATACTTTGGAATAACCATATATATGTATTATATTTAATTATTAATAATATGTTTAATTGGTGAATACTAGATGACCCTAGTTGACTAGTGCCCTGCCTGGCATGGCCCTGAGGCCAGTGTTTTTGACTGTGTGTTAGCATAGCATCTGATGCAAATGTTATGTTGTGTTATATCTATAGGACTGTTGGTTCACCCAGGGGATACTCTGGAACAGGACATCAATAATTACCAGCTAAGGACCAAGGCAAGTACTTTCTCTGATAATTTCCAATTGTTGATAATTTCTATAAATTCAATAATCTAGAAATGTTACATCTGAATCCTTGATACTGTGCTACATGGACTAGTATAGCTTGGATCTACAGTCATGAGATGTTACATTGATTATCGTATTGACATTGTACACGACATGTATATTAGACATCGTACATGATAGATTGGACTTGCTCGTGTATCGTGACGTGTCATGGTTGGATCCACAGTACTAGTTGGGGGCGGGGAAGTAGTTAGTAAGAAATGTGATCATAACCTCTTATTGCAGTGTAGAAATTGTAAGTGTTAATCATGCTCTTCACCCATGATTAGCCAGGCCCTATAGCTATCGTACATATTCCCAAGCCGATCATATTTTGAAACTACTATTTCAAACACTTAGAATAGATTGCAGATCCCTATTTTAAATCATATACTACATCACCCGTATATGATACTGTACCTTGTTCTTTCCATTTCTTTTATGCACTGACTATATCACATTGCCTATTTTGCATGTCTCTTTACATTGCCTGTCTCTCTAATTGCCATTGCATTTATTTCACTGTCTTCTCAGTATCTAGCATCATCTGTTTATTACTTTATAGTCCTTATCAATTATATGGAACTGTTATTTGAGATTTATACTTTGCTCCTTCCTGACTGGAAATATTTTTCCAGACTATGCCTTAGAGGACCGCTGTCCGACACTTTTTGGACCATATGGTGAGTAGCTGCAGACTTGGTAGTTAGTTGTGATTCCGGGAGGTCTAGCCGGAATTACTATTTTTAGTTAGTTCTTTAAGTAGACTATTGGTACCGAATTTGTCTCCGACATTTTTGATGACTTGGATATTGTTGAGTTAGTTATTACTGTCTGGATTTGTGTTGTATTTAATTTTCTGTTTGATATCTTATCGTGCTGTAATCCAGTGATTGAGTATGTGTACATTTTATTCGTGTCATCCGTACCTCCTTATGGAGATTGGATGCTTGTGTGAGATTGGCTAGATAGTATCATGACCTTGACAGCGTTCTACCGCCAATGCTGCGGCGTAGGCTGGACGTACCCACGTACTCGTACCCCTAAATCGGGTGCGGATCGTGACAGCATCAATACGCACCCCAAGCCTTTCCCTGATGTGTCATTGTAAATTACATATCCTCCTGATCCTGATGGAATAGTCAATACTGGTGCTGTGGTTAGTCGCTTCTTCAACTCCTCGAAAGTGGCTTGACATTCGTTGATCCATATGAACTCTTGATCTTTGCAAGTCAATCGAGTCATAGGTGTTGCTATCCTTGCGAAGTTTACCACGAACCGTCGGTAATATCTCGCAAGTCCAAGGAAACTTCTCACCTCCGCTGCTGATTTAGGAACAGGCCATGTCTCTACTGCCGAGATCTTTTTTGGATCAACAGAAATACTATCTCTGGTAACGATATGCCTAAGAAATAAAACTTTGTCCAAGAAGAACTCATATTTACTGAGCTTCGTATATAGCTGCTCTCTCCTCAATGTCTCTAGAATAATTCGCAGGTGATTCTCGTGCTCTTCGTGGCTCTTCAAATAGACAAGTATATCATCTATGAAGACGACCACAAATTGGTCCAAATACTGGTGGAAGACTCGATGCATTAGGTCCATAAAGATAGCTGGAGCATTGGTCAATCTAAATATATGACCAAAAACTTATAGTGTCCATATCTTGTCCGGAATGCGATCTTCGGGATGTCCTCCTTCCGTACCTTCACCTGGTGATATCCCGATCTCAAATCTATTTTTGAGAATACCTTGGCTCCACTGAGCTGATCAAATAAGTCATCAATGCGTGACAATGGATATTTATTCTTCACTGTTACTGCATTCAAGGCCCTATAGTCAATACACATACGCACTGACACATCCTTCTTTGGTACAAACAATACTGGTGCTCCCCTGATGTACTTGGTCGGATGAAACCTTTCTCTTCTAGTTCTTTCAATTGTGTCTTCAGCTCGTACATCTCCTTCTTCGCTAGTCTATAAACTTGTGATGCTATGGGTGTTGTTCCCGATGATAATTCAATTGAGAATTCTACGTCTCTGTCTGGGGGTAGTCCTGGCAATTCTTCTGGAAAGACGTCTTGGAATTCTAAAATAATGGGATGATAAACGACATCGTCCATTACGAGCTGCATCCCATCAAGGATTTCTGTGGATCCTCGTGCAAACTCAAGTTCAGGCTGGTCGGGTACCTTAAAAAGAATGTTTTCTCCAAAGCAATCGAAGAAAGCATGGTACTTGCTCAGCCAGTCCATTCCAAGTACAATATCAAAAGTTGGCATAGGAAGGACTAAGAGTCGGGCGTTCATCTCTCTGCCATGTATCACTATAGGACACGATCTACAAATTCGACTAATAGGTACAACTCCTCCTCCGATAAGAATTCTAACACATCTTATTAAAGGTATAGAGGTAATATTGTGTTTGGCAATAAAACTAGATGATAAGAATGACTGGGTGGCTCCCGTATCAAACAATGTCATAGCAGAAAAAGTAAAAGCAAGAGTGATACCTACTAAGACATCAATCTCCTGATCTATGTCATCTACTTCCATTGAAAAAGCTTGTCCGTTCCTCTGGGGTTGTCCCTGTCTGACTCTCGCGAATTGATCCTCCTGTGTAGGTAGTGGTGGTCCTTGCTGAAGTCCTCCTGCTGTTGGAGGTCGAGGTGCTGGAAGCGCTAGTCTCTGTACTGGCGGTGGAAGTGTCTGCTGCTTTGGACAATTTCTTGCTTGGTGCTGTCCAGAACCACATCTCATACACTGTCCCAAACGGGCCCGACAGTCTCTTGAGATATGCCCACGTCTCCCATAATAATTACATTGGAGCTTATCCGGAACCTGGTATGGTCCTGCTCTATACTGATACTGTTGTTGCTGAGCTAAAGGACGTCTGATAGGTCCTCCTTGTGGTATTCTTACTGGTCCTTGCTGCGTTCTCAGCTGACCTCCCTTTCCTCTGCTGATGGTTTCTTGCAATCTGGCTTCTGTCAGTAACTCGGCATAAAAGATTCGGGACTGGGAGCTAGTGTAGTGTTGTAGCTCCTGAGTTAGTCCACGATGAAACCTCTTAGCCTTGGCCAAGTCATCTGGTATCAAGGCAGCACCATATTTACTGAGGCGACTAAACTCAGCATCATACTCGTCCACCGTTCTGTTCTACTACTCCAGGTGGAGAAACTGATCATACAATGGATCTCTGACGGTGTCCGGGAAGTACTTCCTCTCAAAGCACTCCAAGAAATGCTCCCAAGTCTGGTACATACCCAACTGGCGCTCCATGGATTCCCACCAGTGGTGAGCATTACCGTCTAGAAGCGTCCTTATACCTGTCATCCAAAGGTCTGCAGGTAGCTGTGATGCCTCTAATAATTTTCGAGTGTGCGTGATCCAGTTGGTAGTTTCCTATAGGCTCTCTATGCCTTTGTACGGCCTCGAGCCCATCTGTATAAAGTCTTTTACTGAACCAACTTTAGCTCGAGGTACTGGAGCTAGTGTTTGAGCAGGTACAGTAGTCTTTGCAGCCATCCTTTCAAGTGCTGCTAAGAACTCTTGTCTTTGTTCTGTTGCTTGTTGCCTCTGCTCTGCAGCTAGTGTGGCAGCCTGTTGTCGCTGTTCCTGTATTATCATCTGGAAGAATTGGAAGAGTTGAGCCTGGCCATCCTGTGGTGTTGATGAGACTGGAAGGTTCCCATTAGGTGGAACAGGAAGATCAGATGGAACTGGATTGTGAATCTGTCCATCTGGTCCTGAAAGTCTAGAAGTTATTGAGGTCTCTCCTTGAGTCTGTCCATGACTCCAGGAGTTGTGTCACCATCAGTACATTCCTTCTGCATATACATCTCTCTGCAGGTGATGTACACAATGATTTAGATGAAGTACAGGAATCAAACAGGATGTAAGCATTAGATAGAATATAGAAGAATAAAATATGCTGGGGAATGGTCCGCATATTTTACAGTCAAACCCCCCAACATACATGAAGTCCTTTCCTGCGTAAAACAGGGACTCAAGGTAGTTAGCGTAAAATATGTTGTTTTAAGCTTCCTGCGTAAAGCAGAGCTTCAGAGTTGTCCGCGTAAAGCAGAGATTCAAAGAGGTTTGGCGTAAAGCAAGATTTCAAAGCTATCCGCGTAAAACAGAGATACAATACTGTCGGCGTAAAACAAAGTGTCAAGGTAGTGTGGCGTAAAGTAGGGCTTTAAAGCTGTCTGGGTAAAAGTTTGCATAAAAATTCTACGCGTCAAAGTTCTGCTGCGTAAAATATATGCTGCGTAAAGTCTGTTCATAAAAGATCTGCGCGTAAAGTCTATGTATAAGAGGCTTGCGTAAAAAAAAGTCTCATGTGTAAAGTCTGAAATATGTTTTGCAGCGTAAAGTCATACGAGGAACACTTTGTATTTTCTCGGATGAATTTGTCAAACTAATCAGTAAATTCTGACATCTGACAAAAGTACTGTACGATGATCGAGAGGACGGCTGTGATGATGATTTGCACAGAGGCCCAGGTTCTCGTTTAGTGACATATTGATACAAGTCATTTTTTTACGCATTCAAAAAGAAAATTAGAATCTTCTAAATATGCAGCATATTCTATATGGGCATAAATGAGTTTTTACGCTTAAGATAGGACAAACGCCTACGTCAAAAGCTATTTCTGGCACAGGGCTTGAGGCATATCTCTACATTTAATGTACAAGATTTTGTTCTAATTGGTCAAGACTGGGAAAGCTAAGGCTGTGGAAATTACGCTCACCTCACCATCCTTATATTTTATGCCTGCCTTATATTTTACGTCTAATCAGACCACTCTACGCTGGTTATCGATTTATTCATGATTCATCAAGTTTACGCAGGGCAGTTACCTACGTGGCTTGTATGATGTGTCATACGTAGATTTATAAGTCTAAGGGAACGTGGATAGCAGTTGCCATTACTGCAGCGTAAAGGAGAAAAATTTCTTTATAGTTTGGCCTTTACGCCAACTAGAGTAAATGGTCTTTAGCGTAAAACTTTGGTTATCCAAATATAGGATGGTTTGAAAGGAAGAATGAGATTTCAGTCAAGCATGGATGATTTCCTTATACTCCATTCCTATACGCAGGCTTGTTTGGTACAGTTACGTAACCAAGATAATATATTCTTGACCTGCATGGGCCACCACCAAAAATATTTCATGCCCCCAGTCCAAAAATACGTAGGACTAGGAATACGTAACACGCCCAACCGTATGTATATGAACTCCAATATATGGAAACCATATACACGCGTATGCTGTACATGAATATCCAATCCACCAGTGGTAATATACTGTCACAACAAGTCACACATAATCTATATCTCATCCACAACACAAATAATAAGTAGGAATAAAGAGCTGAATAATAGCTGGATATCAAAGATGAGTATCAAGTCTGATAGTCAGTTGGAAACAAATCCACTACAAAATAACTATACTGAAGTAGTAACAAAATTTCTAAACAGTGGAGATAATCACAGCTACTCTGAGAGCAAGACCTCCTCAGTCAGGTAAGTGAGTTAGGTCCAGGTCCGTACTCCTGCGGATACTCATGCTCATCCATATCTGGAAAGGGACCAGGTCCTCAGAGGGACGTAATAAGATACATAATAACATGCCAATAAGTACTGAAATATAAACATACAATGGGTCACCTAACCGTCTAAGTGAATACAATTTGAGAACAACTTTCCCAACGCATGAGCTATCTGGCCATAATGGGATTGGCATGATTCTCTCAGAGAATTTGGGTCCTACAAGCGTACCATCCTTTGAACTGCAGAGCCCTCCTGCAATATATAGGGTCACAACCACCCGTTTCTCTAGCAGAGAATCTGTGCGAACTAGGGAAAGTGTAAAGGAGTCCAAACGCCTTACTTGTTGCTCTCCCTACACCATGCTCTAAGCATGCCACATCCATGACACGATAAAACCTCTAAATAACTGCCAGGTCTACTAGAATACAAAGTTTTTATCAGCAGTCATCCCTAACGCACGGCTAATACGTACAGGAGGCCAGACCTGTCACGCAGTCCGTGATCTATTTGAGACTCACAACTCATGTAACAACTGTGTCACAGCCAATGAATCTAATGATGCTCCATAATACTGGGGTGGTCTCATAAAATAGGTCCAAAATCTACAAAAATAAATTATCTATATAAGCAGAATTAAACATGCATGTATCAGCTGGAATATAAATAATAGTACAATGGCAAGGTATACTTGCCGAGCAAAAGTTCTGTTTAGTGTACGTTCAATATTGTGTTTAAGTTTGTGAAGGAAGAATTGTAGTTAGGGTTTGGAAGAGTTGTAATATATATAGAGATAAGAGGCGGTGGGGGTTACTTAATGGTTAAGAAACTACTGCCACTACTGTTTCTTCCTTTCATTGGTTTAGGTTTCGGTTGAGGAGAGTTTAGTAATAATAGGTAAAAGGGCGGTGGAATAAGGCGGTGGTGTTTGTTTTACGCACGGAGTAGGAAATTAAGCGGTAGAGTTCTACTTTACGCGCGAAGTTGGTTTACGCGTGGGATTTAAACTTACGCGCGAAGAAGGAAAGAAAGAGAAGTTGGGTTTTGCTACTGCTGCTGTTGAGTTCTTACTTTACGCGGGTTAGGGTGCAAGCGGGTAGTGGGTTTAGGAGTTTGGGTTTCGGGCAGAGATCCAATAGGAACTATATTCTAATTATTTATATATATATATATATATATATATAATTCTAAAAATTATATTGGTGTATACGGTTAAGCTAGCTATTGTCCAAAGGGTCTTCTACATGGAATAAATTAGAAAAAAAATTAATGGCTCCATAAATCCCCTAAGTGCATAAACATCTCGAATAAAAATTAAATAGAATCTATTTCCTCTATTTAGCTCATAATTACTATAATTCAATTAAATAATTAATAATAGAGAAATAAGATTTTTATAATTAGGGGTTTTATATATGCTGTAATATGAATGTTAACTCACATGTGGTATATAATTATCACAAGTCACAGGGCATAACTAAATCTCATCCACAGAATCAAATAGAAATAATTAACCAATCTACTATATAACTGAATCTCAATATGAAGTATCAAGGAATGATAGTCGGGTGGAAATAAACCCACTGCCAAACTAGAATGCAAGAGAAACCACAAATGAATATCTAATGAACAATGAGACTCGAAGAGAAGACCTCCTCAAAAGAGATAAGTAGCAAGTCCTGATCCATGCTCCTGCGAATAGTCAAGATCGTCTACACCTGGAAAGGGACCAAGTCCTCAGAGGGACGTAACATGATACATAGAAGCATACCAATTGAATACAGCAAAACATGCATAGTAGACAGAAAATATAAAAGTACGATGTATAAGACAATCTATATGAATGCATAATGAGGACAACTTTTTGACATATGGGCATGGCTAGGCTACTCTATCTAGTCTCACAACTCACACACACGTCAGGAACATCAGAAATTGATATACCTCAAGGGTATCGACCAGCGCGACACCAAAAATCGACATACCTCAAGGGTAGCGACCAGCGCGACACTAGAAATTGTCATACCTCAAGGGTAACGACCAGCGCGACACAACTACTGTAGTGCGTGCTAGTTACTACGGTTTACCAGAGTGGTTATAGCCCATACGCCTACTGATTGTCCTCTCCACCCATCATACTATGTGTCAAGTGTGTGTCAACATATATATAGTATATAATTAAGACTGAAAGAAAGCACACATGCAATGAATATATAAAATATAATAAGCATGCAAAAGTATTATAAGCAATTTGGCAAGGTATCTTGCCTGGCAAGAAAGCTACAAAGTGTAAGCGTCCAAACGTCAAGCACAATGGCTCAAAAACGATGGCATCAGAATGAACGTCTTCGGATACTGAAATAAACATCACCAACGTTCCCAGAATAAGCGAGATAGCTAGAAAATACTATCCTTTCATCCAATTTAAACACAGGGGCAAAACGGTAATTTTGGGTCAAAGCGGGTCCACATGTGGGCCACTTTGCACCGAAAAGCGTGCCAGAGGTAAAGGTCTCTAAATGGGACAAATTATAGGTCAAACAAATTCTAAACATTAATACGAACTCAACTATATGTCCAATTTTGAATTTTGGTGAGCCGCTCACAAATTTGCCCTAAAAGTCAACAGTGGCGCCCGCAAATAGGCGGCTTGGTCAACTGTCTTTGAATTGCGTGAAACTTGGGTCACAGGTCCAGCGTGATACCACGAATCCAATAGCGTAAGTTTTGTCACATTCTGACGAGCATACACTAAATGACGTGGTATTTTGCAAAAGTTACGATACGAGAATTTTTTACGGATACATGTTGATTCTGATGCGCACACACGTCCAAATCAGTTTTCGCAAAAGCCCACACGTCCAGATATACCATATGTGCCTTTCGGTACAATTGGTACGCAATGAGGCCGTCCCGTTTGGTGGGGCACGATCCGTATCACAATTTTCCAATATTTTAAAAATAATTTTTTTGGTCAATTTGGAGGTTGAATAATTTTTTACATAGAACAAATTAATAAAAACTTAAAGAACAAAAAATTTCTCGATTATATGGAGAAGAAAAACCCTTTAATTAGTTTTCAAAAATATTAAACAGGTTAATGGCAAATTGGGTGTGAATATGCGATTTTGGATTCGAATTTTTGAATTTTTTTGGTCAGTTTTTCGGTCATTTTTCGGTCAAAATTTTGACCAATATAGGGCACGAAAACTCGTCCCGCTTGAATAAAAATCCTAGAGGGTTAGGTTGTGAACGTACACGAATAAACCGTTGTTTGATGATAAATAAAAAAAATAAAACTAGGTTTATATGAAATCCTTTCTTTGTTTACAAACAAGAAAAAAGAGTACAATTAATCCTATACGAGGATGTTAAGTACAATAAAAATGATTCTGGGAAAAAATTGCTATAAGAGTCTGATCTGCGGTCGATCACTTTGTCCCTTGGACCACACGATGATGAAGAAAGTGCTGTAGAAGAAGAAGAAGCTTCAAAGGTTGCAAGTGGGATTGAATTCTCGTTGCCAAAGTTGTCAATCCATACTCTCTGTCTATGCTCTCTGTCTCTGATCTCTCTCCCTTGATCGATCCTTATACTCTATGACTAGGGGTCTCTGTTTATAGAGATCAGTCACAATAACTTCCTAGTTGGCGTAGAAGCCAAACTGTAAAGAAAGTTGCCTCTTTTATGCGGCGGTTATAATAACTGCTACCCACGTTCGAATGACCTTCTAAATCTGCGTATGACACGTGTCCCATTGTAAGGTAACGCGTATAACTGCTTCTCGAAGATCACGACATGCAGGCCATGTAGGTAACTGCCCCTGTGTAAAGATTGTTGGCGTAAAAGCCAAATAACTATCTTGTTGGCGTAAAAACCAAATGGCTGTCTTGTTGGTGTAAAAGCCAAATAGCTGTCTTGTTGGCATAAAAACCAAATAGTTGTCTTGTTGGCGTAAAAGCCAAACTCTGTGTAAAGCTTAATAGTGCATAAATAGTAGATAACCAGCGTAAAATAACCAATTATCCATCACGACTGAGGTCTTGAGCATATTCTGGGCTAAATAGCCTTATCACATACCTTTGCAAATATAGCCTGAACTGGCGTATTTTGAGGAGATAGCATACAGCGTACTCCTATAGTTAAAAATAGCCTGATTGGCGTAAAATACAAGGATGGTGATGTGAGCGTATTAGCCACAGTTTTAGCTCTCCCAGTCATGACAAAATATAAAGAATAGAACCAAATCTCGTGCATTAAATGCGGAGATATGCCTCCATCTCGTGCAATAAATGCAGAGATATGCCTCTAGCTTTGTATGAGAAAAGCTTTTAACGTGGTGTCTGGTTTTGTCTCATCTTGAGCGTAAATAATCATTTCTGCCTATGTAGAATAGGCAGCATATTCAGAAGACTCCAGTCTTGAGCGTAAAATATGACTTGTGTCACTAAACGACAACCTGGGTCTCTATGCATAATCATCATCACAGCCGTCCTCTCGATCATCGTGCAGTACTTTTATCAGGAGTCAGGTTCACTGTTTTGTCTAACAGATTCATCCGAGGAATACGAAGAGTTCCTCGTACAACTTTATGTTGTATTAAAAACAAACATATTTTATGCTGGAGGGTATAGTAACCTTTTACGCCAAAACAGCCTTGAAGTGTTGCTTTACGCGGGCAGCTCTGAAGCTCTACTTTACGCCAAACAGCTCTACATCTCTGTTTTACGTGGACTTCATATATGTTGGGGGTTTTGACTGTATAATACGCGTACAATTCCCCAACGTATTTCATTCTTTTACAGAACCCCCTTAAAAGTTTTTAAATTCCTTGTAATTTGAAATACTTTAAATGAAGCATGAAATGGTCAAATTTGACCCGTTCTTCGAGGCTGATTTTTCGGCGATATTTAAGAAGTTGTTGGGATTTGGTATGTTCTCTTCTGCCTATTTAAAGGCAAGCAAGTGAACCTGTTTTTCCATACTTCCTTTACCACAAAGATGGCTGCTGAGATTCATTGGGCTGAACTGAGAAAGAATAAGATTATGCTCTTTCAGCATGTAAGGAGCCGTAAAAAGAGACGTCTTTGAGTAAATATTCTCTGCAATGATGGACCATGGAAGGATATCATAGCTTCCTTTGCTCGAGATAATTAGCGATTTCATATGGCGCTTCATCAAAGGGAGAGGAAGGGTTGCATTAGACCACACAGATTGCTAACTGTATTTTCCCCTATTGTGAAGCTGGACCCTGGTGGGCAGCTTGACCGTGTCTTCCAGTATTATGTTGGGTCTGAATCCCAACCATAATTCTAAGCATGGCTGCCGATGACGTATGGGGGGTGGGCTTGAATAATTTAAACAGGCCCAGTTCTGTATCCTCCCTCCATTAACCATTTTCTTGGCCTCCCGGCCGAATAAGTGCTGTAGAAGAAGAAGATCTGCATCAGACGAGAACCTAGCATAATAGTTTCCATCGTGATCTTGAATATTAATGAAAAATCCTTTATAAAATAGATTTCCATCATATGTAATCATGACCTTGAATATTAATAAAAAATCCTTTGTAAAATGGATTTCCATCATATATAATCATGATTAATAAACTTGTCTTCTTTTACGCACTATTGTTTTGCCATATTGCTGTGAGGAAGTCTGATAATATGCAGCTTCAATATGCTCGAGTAATTTTTACGCTGACTCTGACAAATATGCCTCTAGTCACGTCCCAACTTTTACGCGTAAAGAAAGATGCGTAAAAAGCTCTTTAGCATTAAGTTGTCTTGAAAATCAAATTGTCATGCTGCTTTTTGGACGAGGAGTCACATAGAGTTCTGAACTGTTCTGAACTGTTCTTTCTCCTTCGAAGAACATCTGTTCAGAACATCATCTTCAAAAATGGCTTCTCGAAAGATTCTCGAGACAGGGCAAGAAATGTCCGCCGAACAGGCCATTCCCGAAATAGATATATAAGAAAATTCTGGCCAAACTTTGAATAAACTATCCAATGGCCAAGGAAGAAAAGTCATCTCCAGTGAAGACAGACACTTTCAGGGAACTCTTTGTCCCCCTCGTCTGATGAAGTCTTCTTGACTGAGGAAGAAGAACATTTTCTGCGCAAACTCTTGTAATTGGCTTTTTTAAGCTTAAAACCCAAATTATCAAGATGTACGTGTATTCTACTAGCTGATCTGTCCCGCGTAATTTAAGATGCGCGTAGCATAGATCCACAGCTTCTGAGCATAAAATGGTAGATCTGTAGCTTCTGAGCGTAAAATCATAGATCTGTAGCTTCTGAGCGTAAAATCGTAGATCTGTAGCTTCTGAGCGTAAAAGCTACTGAGCGTAAAATCATATATTTATAGCTTCTGAGCGTAAAATCGTAGATCTGTAGCTTTTGAGCGTAAAAGCTTCTGAGCATAAAATCGTAGATCCTTGCTCTGCGCGTAAAAGAGTCTGAGCGTAAAATCAGGGATCTGTTACGCAGCATGACTATCTATCTTCCTTTTTAAATGATCGGCTGACGTGGTCCCAAATCATAACTGACTATTAAAAATCGAATTTGGTTAAGGATTCGGAGAGTCACTTGAACTCTAAAAATAGGCCTAGGTCATGAGAGAGAAAAAAACCCTTCATCTGTCTCTGCAAAACCCTTCGTCTCTTTTTGAGAACTCTTCGACTCTTTCCGAAAACTCTCAGATTCGCCATGGCACCAAAGCAGTCCTCTGCTGCTAAGGGAAAGAAAGCCACTTCCTCATCTCGCTCCTCTACTCAAGCACGAGCGACTCCTACTAGGCCAAGCGAGCCTCGTTCTGAACGAAGTGCTCCGCCATCTAGCTGTGCACCGGGCATCACATATAACAACTTCGAGAGAAATAGAAAACCCTCCTCACACGTTGTACGTATATGCGCCAATACGCCCACATTCTTAATGTGTCAGTGTAAAACTCTATATTTTTGCAGTCTGGCGTAAAAACTCAGACTGTCAAATTTTGGCGTATACTGTAATCCTTGCGTTTTACGCACTGGATGTAAATTCCAGCATAAAACTCAATTTTTGCAGTCTGGCGTAAAAAAGCTCAGACTGTTAGGTTTTGGCGTATACTGCAAACTTTGAGTTTTACGCACTGGATGTAAATTCCAGCATAAAACTCAAATTTTTGCAATCTGGCATAAAACTCAGATTGTCAAGTTTTGGCGTATACTTCTAAGAGTGTAGCATCTAGCGTAAAACTGACTTATTTTCTTTGCTTTTTGCAGTGGACCTACAGATCCCCCCTCTGGCTGAAGTGATGGGCTCTGCTGCTGGAATGCTGAATTCAAACTACTTGGAGGACTTGTCCCATGTGACTTTTCCCATCTTTGGAAATGAGTAATCCTCAAGAAAGGGGAACCCTGATCTCGGCCCAAGGAGAACGAATGTTGC
This sequence comes from Iris macrosiphon, assembly GCA_036927795.1. Classification (NCBI taxonomy): domain Eukaryota; kingdom Viridiplantae; phylum Streptophyta; class Magnoliopsida; order Asparagales; family Iridaceae; genus Iris; species Iris macrosiphon. The sequence goes on from JAYESA010000006.1 coordinate 101,567,226, forward strand.
TGAATATGATCAGTGGGGAACCCCTGACATACATAGATGGGACTGAGTATAAGAAATCAGCTTTCTTATTCGGGGATGTGATTGATAAGCAATCCCAAACGAAGTCCAAGAAGAAAGATTGGGTATTTTCTGCTGAGGGCACGGTCATGTATCTGCCAAAGATGCCCAGAGATTACCCTATCTCTGCATTATTCTATGCTACACATCCAAGAAAGATGATATGGACTCTAACTCCTGATCTTCATGGCCAGCCAGAGAAGATCTTTTATAGGAAAGGATTAAACCGAGGATCCTTTGTAAGCAGTCCCTCAGGCCCTGTCATGCCCTTTAGAGGATTACTGCCGGGCAGCGTCCCGAGTGAAGACACTTCACTGATCCAACTGCTTCAAATAGCAACTTTCTGCGATGACTTTATGGGGCAGGGAGGAGTATACACCAAGGTTAACCCTCGCACCAGTGGATGGCTTAGCCCCCAGAATCTTTGATGGGCCAGTTTAACTACATGGGCCCTGACGCACTTTCAGATGGAGTTAAAAAGTATTGGCTTGTTTGCGGCTGTGAGTGCTACTAGTGTTGGGCTGCCTCTCAATCCCAACTTGTTCTTAGCTTTGATGTGATATAACTCGCTCACTGGGACTTTTGCCACTCCAATAGGTGAGTTGGGCCTGGCACTTCATGAGAGGCCGATATTTCAAAGCTGCCGATGGGAGACACTCCTTATGAAGAGTACGTTCCCACAAATAGGGAGCTAAAGGAAACCAACCCTCAGGCAGTGGCAGTGTACCAAGAGCTGATGAGCCACTACCTTGCATGCACCACCTTCTACAAAGAGCCCTCGGATTTGGCTCACATCAACAAATAGGTATCCTACCTCTTCTTTCATCAGGCCAGAAATGCCAAGCAGGACAAGGTTGTAGATAGCAGATATAAACCCTTGAACCTCTTGAGTATTCTTAATGCCAACACAATCGACGATCTTATTAAAGATACGGGGGCTCAAGATTTTGTTCTCAATAAAGAGATAGGGGGCTATCCTACAGGAACCAAAGCCTACAGTTATATGAGGCATTGTCGAAAGCCTCTGTCAAGAGAAGCTCAACTAGCTAGCTTCCTTTTTATCTGGCTATATCGATGGGTGGTTTCTGGCATCTCGTCTGCGGATCGCATTCATCACAATACCTTATGGCCCGCAGTGCATTTGGTGTTTAGAGCAAGATTGGGCCTGCTCCCAGCCATGGTATGCAGGATTCAAGCTGGCTTGAGGGCCATTACTGATGGACTGCTGGCTGATGATACACAACGTGAAGGATATCCCAGAGTGGAATTGCCAATCTTATATCTGATGGGATGGTTAATACTTCACAACACCAAAGTGATGTCTCCCAGATCGGCCAGTGGTTCGGGCAATAACTTCCTGTTAAATTACAGGAATTTTTCTTGGAATGTGACTAGCGTCATAGATTGTCGGCTAGCACTAAATTTTGCCATAGATGAAAGTTCTTCTGCATCGTCCCCCATGTACATATCAATCAACAGGGGATTAAACTTCAGGATACGGGTCAGGTGAAGACTATTCTTTCTCCTGAAGCCTTTTACTGGTTGGTCTGTATTAGACCTTACCATCTGCTGTATAGAAGTGAGGACCACTGCTACTTGGAGCCTTATTTGCCTAGCTATTTCGCCTGGCAATTTGGGTATGATCAGTTGCACGTGGGGAATCCCATCACCAGCTTCAAATTCAAAGGTGGACTTATTGACTGGGCTAGAGGATGGCCGTATTTCATCATGGGTTGTACTGGAGCAACCTTTGATGTTCTTGCGACTTCTTTCTCCACGGAGTTGTGCATTCTGTATTCATACGCACAGTTTTATGCGTCCATCAATACCTTCCATCGTGATTTTGATGTATATGAAAGTTTCAGAATGCCCTTCCATAAGTCCACTCGAAGAGAGAAGATATCCTCTATTTCCTCTGATGAGGGTGATGAAACCACCTGTGCAGATGATTATTTGTTGATTTTATCGAGATACGTAATAGCTCCTCAAGCAGAGCCTCTCATAATCTCCAGTAAATGAAAAGCTTTCACTCTAAAAGAGCCTTCTCCCCGCAAGAAGAAGAAGCAGATTACCAGAGGTCCTAAAAGGACTTCCACCAAGGGGGCCTCTTCTAGGAGTGAGCCTATTGTTTCCCCTGTTGGGGATGATTCTTTGATCAGGGATTCTTCGCCTTTTAGAGAGGGAACCTCCACAGTTCTAGCTGACAGTGCTGAAGATTCTATGCCTGCGACTGATGCTGCTACCACCGTTATCGGTAGTGCTTCTAGATCGCCTTCAAGGCCGAGCGTAATAAGAATTAATATACCTTTGCCAAGACAAATAATAGGACTTGCCCCTCCTTCATCTGTAAGTATTTCGAGCGAGATTCCACCCGATGAACCTCGAGTAGATCTGGGTGATGACTGGGATGACTACCTTCAAGCGTCAGTTGGTGTACCCTCATCTCCAGGTATGACAGCTTGTTTAGCATCATTAAGAAATGATTTAGCTATACAGGCTGCAGATGCCATATACATACCATCGGCCATGGATAAATATTGTCTTTATGCTTTCTTCAAGAAAATTTAACATCAAATTGATATTAACTTTCTCTTATCTTAGTTTCAGGCGAAGATATTTCTGGGGAGGGCGGAGCTGAAACAACTTCTGATTTTGTTGTGGATCCAGCTAATGAAACGCCGGTGACCACCGTCGAAGAAGCATATCTTGAAGCCGTTGATCTTTCATCCGCAACATTCTCCGACATAATCCCGCCCGTAGCAGTTCAAATAATGTCATAGGTGGATGAACCCACCGTCTCGACTGTGCCTCCTTCGTCGAGCATGTCAGCAACTTCAACTATTGTTGGTGTCTCTACTTTTATCATGCCATCTGTTGAAGCAACGATTGTGGCAACATCCTCTGCAGTCATTCCAGAAAGAAGACTTACCGATATTGCGGCCACTCCCAGCGTCCATTCGGTCTTTGCTATGCTAGTTGAACAATACACTAGCATATTCTACCTCACTTTGAAAAAATTGATATCCATGGTGCTGGAGAAGAATCTAGGCTTTGATGCTCTGAAGACGTCCCCCAAGCTCACTATAGCACCGATTAGAAATTTTAATGACGTTGAAAGAGCTGATGCACTAGAGCAAATGGTTAATGGTTTAGAATAACCCATTAACAAATATTTGCAACTATCCCGAGGCAGCATCAATGACTTGGTTTAGGCTTAGTACGACTCACTAACCGCGGACCTTGCTCAAAAGACAGAATCTTTAAATAAATCCATCCAGGAACATCAACAAGAGATGGAGAAAGAGCAAGCAGTATTGGTGGAGAGTATTCCTCAGCTGGCTCAGTGACATGCAGAATACGAGGGATATGAAGTGAGGGTTCACGAATTGGAAGTTGAACTTGCTCAGACAAGGGAGAGGCTTCTCAAAGCATCGTAGTTCGCAATGTATTGGAGGGCCAAGTGAATACGGCTCAGCAGAACTTAAAAAATATGGGTGTCATCCACGCAAGCTTTGTTGATTCTCTGTCCGAGCTATCTCTCTTGCGCAATGACGAGGCAAGGCTGGAACGGGCTCGCAATAATGTTTTGAACTCCAGGAATGAGAGGATGGCTGCTTTGGTGCAACAGATCAGGGATTTAACTGCTCCTCCCCAATGATGTACTTTTTTTGCTTCTTCTGTAATTTCTCAGAGATAATAAAAATACATTTTCTGACTTTGTGGACCCATTACTTTAGAATATAAATGATAGGTTAAGATAAAAGTGATATCAGAGGTAATATGAACATGATATACTTTCGGTAAGGTTTTTAGCTGAATGTAAATCTATTCAGAGGTAATATGAACCAGATAGAATATAATCCAACTAAATTTGTATACCAAACACTATCAAAGGTAATATGAACATGATAGGTTTACAAATTAGTTAAGCATATCTATTAAGAGGTCATATGAACCTGATAGAATATGATTCAGCTAACCTTTGTACATAGTATCGCCAGAATAAAATCTTTATCATACTCTGTTAAGCAAAGGAGATCAAGTATAGTACTTCTTTGGGAATTTGTAGTTGATAGAAGCTATTATCAAATCTTTATTAGGTTTGGCTAATCTGTAAGCGCCATTTGAGAATGTTGTTTCAATCACATAAGGGCCCTCCTATTTCTTTACGATTGTTTGTGTGAACTTCGGATATTGAACCAGAGGTAATATGGACGTAGTACAATACCATGTTTGTTGAGGACATCCCACTGGAAAATCTTTGGTGGACCTATTATTTGTTGTGCACGTTGAGTGCAAATAATAAGTTCGAAATAAGCCCAATCACAGGAAATATGGAAGTGATAGGTTTTGTGGCTAGTAAGGACATCCTGCTGGAGAATTTTGGTGGACCTATTACTTCTTGTGCGCACATGAGTACAAATGGGTTTGAGACAAGTACTGACAGAGGTAATACGGACGCTGTAAAATATGACTCTGTGGGGATAGTGGAGAGACAAATTTCTGATATAACATGAATATGACCTGACTTTTTCTTTGCTGGGGAAAATGAGAATAGTTCAGAGATAATATGGACATGAAAATTTTGTTTCCATTGTGGGTGTCCCACAGGGGAGTTTTTGATGGACCAATTATCTCTTGTGCACGAGAGTGCAAGTAATAAGTTTAGGACAAGCCCTGCCAGAGGTAATATGGACATGACAGTTTTTGTGGACCTAACACCATTAGCGTACGTAGAGTTAAGTACGGGTGCTAAGTTGAGATGACAACCGATATCAGAGGTAATATGGACATGATAAGCGATAGCCAGACCCGAAAGGTTTGTTCAGAGGTAATATGAACATGACAAACTAAGCCTGAGAGAAATATTATGACAGCAGTTCAGAGGTAATATGGACGTGAACTGATGTTTGAAAAATTCATTGAGGAATAATTTGTTGAGTGTGGTCTATCCGAATATGAAGATAGACCAAAGGATCATTCCGCTGGGGAAACTGTTGGGACGATAACTCAGAGGTAATATGAACATGGCTAGCGTTAAATGAGATTGATTGTGAATAGTCATAGCGGGAGTGTGCGAGTAGTCCTAAGGATTGCTTCGCTGGGAAGATTTTGAGGATCCACCATCCATTGCGTATCCGGGACTCTTGGATACGGATGATGGCTCTTTACAAGAATTTGTAACGAAGGAGAAAATATTGCACATAGGCACTTGCTGGGGATGCCAAATTGCTGAACATATCTATTCAGAGATCACATAAACGTGATAGAATATGATTCTCGATCTTCGACGATCGAGAAAATATTACACATAGGCACTTGCTGGGGATGAAGAACCAAGAGTTGATTTGTACATCTGGGTTGTGGACTTATTTACCCATAGCGTACCTTAAGTACAGATAATAAGCCAAAATGACTAGCACTACCAGGGGTTATGCGAACGTGATAGTAGAAAGTCGAAGAGAAGAACTTTTACTCATAGGTGATGTGGACATGAAAAAGTTCTGAAAATATCTTACTCAGAGGTAATGTGGACGTGGTAAGATATGACTTTATGGGGATAAAGAGAAACATGACAGAGAAAATATGGAAGTGGCCATTTTTTTATGGTGATATATTTACTCTGCCGAAAAAAGTGGAGAGACATAGTTCAGAGGTAATATGGACGTGAACTGATCGATAGCAACAACCTGGGAGGTTTGCTCAGGGGTCACTTGGTCATGGCAAACTCAGCTGGGGAAAAATGTTTGGACAACAGTTCAGAGGTAATATAGACGTGAACCCATGTCCGAAAGATTCACTGGGGAGTAATTTGCTGAGTGTGGATAGACCTGAAGGTTGCTCATCTAGGAAGATCTTAGGGACTCCTCATCCGGTACTTCTTGAGGGAGCAAATTGCCACGTTGGAGTGAGATCAATTTGTAGTGACCATCTTCTCATTTTATAAATGCAAAGTGATTACTTTGGCATCGATCAACTCCTGGATTTTCCTTTTTAGTACATAGCATGCCCTTGTGGGGTGATGAATATACCGATAAAAGAGACAATATTATGGGTCATCGACCTTGCCAGTCCTTTCAGGGTATCTGATGTTGGGTAGCCGAAGCTTATTTTTCTTCATTAATATATTAAAGATTTCAATGATGTCATCATCATTGAAGGAAAAAGTCCACTTTGACTTTCGGGCTTTTGATACCTGAGTCGTACGGTCCTCAGGGAAGATGGTCATAGTTGAATCATCTTCAGACTTAGAGGGCATTCTACCCCCAGCTTTGGATGTTGCTCTATTTTGTCGAGGGAGACTACCCCTAGACATGTCATTGTCTGGTTCTTCTTCTTCTTTTTGTTTGCCTTTGTCCACATAAGTTGATTTAAAAGGACCTGCCTCTGGTATTACAAGGTCAGACTCTGGAGGTTTGGAGTTTGCAAGAGATGCGGTAAACCCTAACCCAAAACGAGTTCGTTGACAGTAAGGATCACCATGCAACAGTATTCGTCTGCCTTTTTCATAATTGAGGCATTGCTTCAACTTCAAATCATAACCTATGTTTTGCATAATCTTTAAATCCTGTGGGCTATATCTGCGGATTTGTATTTTTCCAACATCAGACTCGTGAGATTCTTCTTGTACAATTGGTCTATTCCGCATTCGACCGAAGATTATTTGATGCTGATCGTTGTGAGTCGGTGGAACAATAAAGACAGATTCTTCATGTGGCCCATATGTCATGACTACCTTAGATGTTGACGCTACTTCCCACATGATATCCCCACGCTTGGTAGTTAGGGACACTAAATCTTGATTTTGACCCCTGTCTTTGCATTCCTGGATAAAAAAATCACGCAAATCAGGGAAATTAACAGAAGAAGAAGAAGAAGAAGAAGAAGGCTTGTTCTGCCTTTTTACATCAGTGGGGATGTGTAGATTAGGAATCATAGCCCTTTCTCTTCCATAGGAATACAGCAGTTCACCCATATGAGTAGCATATGATCCATCATCTGTCTGAGGGCGCATCTTCCCGTAAAACGAGTCTTCTTTACATGGACAGACATATCCTGGCATAATTTGAATTTTGGCACAGGTTCGTGTAAAATAGGAAAAGCCCTCGTAATCTGTAAAGTGGGTATTTTCTTCCCTTGTGGGCGTAAAAGCCTAGAGGTTGGAAGGTTCGCCACTTGTTTTCCCTTGATGTGATTAAAGGGTACATCTGCCTCATCATAGACGGAAGATGTAATTTTATGCGTAGTGCGCGTTTAAATTTTTTTGATTGGCACTGAGGCCTTGCCAGAAATTTTGTCTGTCACGTCATAGACGGGAGACGAAGTTTTACGCGCAGAGTGCGTCTGAGACTTCTGGATCGGCACTGGGGCATTGCCAGAAGTTTTGTCTGTCACGTCACAGACGAGAGACAAATTTTTATGCACAGAGCGAATCTGAGGCTTCGGGATTGGCACTGAGGCATTGCCAAAAGTTTTGTCTGCCATGTCACGGACGGGAGACAAATTTTTGCACTGGGCGTGTTGGCTGTATTGTCACAGCCTTGTTGATCATAGAGTGAGAGCTTACAGGAAGGTCAAAGGACGTCTTGGGCATCCACACTTTACGCAGCTTCCTGTTGTTCTGGACAGAGAGGGAATAAGAGCTACCCCTACACGAAGCATGTCTTCATAAGTTGATTGGTCGAACCGGACGACCAAAGTCTTCTTCATCGATCCAATGGATACAGTATCGTGTTCAGCAATTGCTTTCTTGTCAGATGAGAAGGTGGTCGCCAGCAGAGTCACCATCTTGTGTTTGATGATAAACAAAAAAATGAAACTAGGTTTATACGAAACTCTTTCTTTGTTTACAAACAAGAAAAAAGAGTACAATTAATCCTATACGAGGATGTTAAGTACAATAAAAATAATTCTGGGGAAAAATTGCTATAGGAGTCTGATCTGCGGTCGATCACTTTGTCCCTTGGACCACACAATGATGAAGAAGTGCTGTAGAAGAAGAAGAAGCTTCAAAGGTTGCAAGTAGGATTGAATTATCGTTGCCAAAGTTGTCAATCAACACTCCCTGTCTATGCTCTCTGTCTCTGATCTCCCTCCCTTGATCGATCCCCATATCTGTGACTAGGGGTATCTATTTATAGAGATCAGTCATAATAACTATCCAGTTGGCGTAGAAGCCAAACTGTGAAGAAAGTTGCCTCTTTTACGCGGCGGTTATAATAACTGCTACCCACGTTCGAATGACCTTCTAAATCTGCGTATGACATGTGTCCCATTATAAGGTAACGTGTATAACTACTTCTCGAAGATCACGGCATACAGGCCACGTAGGTAACTGCCCCTGCGTAAAGATGGTTGGCGTAAAAGCCAAATAACTATCTTGTTGGCATAAAAACCAAATGGCTGTCTTGTTGGCGTAAAAGCCAAATAGCTGTCTTGTTGGCATAAAAACAAAATAGCTGTCTTGTTGGCGTAAAAACCAAATAGTTGTCTTGTTGGCGTAAAAGCCAAACTCTGCATAAAACTTGATGGTGCATGAATAGTAGATAACCAGCGTAAAATAACCAATTATCCATCACGACTGAGGTCTTGAGCGTATTCTGGGCTAAATAGCCTTATCACATACCTTTTCAAATATAGCCTGAGCTGGCATATTTTGAGAAGATAGCATACGACGTACTCCTATAGTTGAAAAAGCCTGATTGGCGTAAAATACAAGGATGGTGATGTGAGCGTATTAGCCACAGTTTTAGCTCTCCCAGTCATGACAAAATATAAAGAATAGAACCAAATCTCGTGCATTAAATGCGGAGATATGCCTCCATCTCAGGCATTAAATGTAGAGATATGCCTCTAGCTTTGTATGAGAAACAACTTTTGACGTGGCGTCTGGTTTTGTCTCATCTTGAGCGTAAAGACTCATTTCTGCCTATGTAAAATAGGCAGCGTATTCAGAAGACTCCAGTCTTGAGCGTAAAATATGACTTGTGTCACTAAACGATAACCTGGGCCTCTGTGCATAATCATCATCACAACCGTCCTCTCGATCATCGTGCAGTACTTTTGTCAGGAGTCAGGTTCACTGTTTTGTTTGACAGATTCATCCGAGGAATACGAAGAGTTCCTCGTACAACTTTATGTTGCATTAAAAACAAACGTATTTTGCGCCGAAGGGTATAGTAACCTTTTACGCCAAAATAGCCTTGAAGTATTGCTTTACGCGGGCAGCTCTGAAGCTCTACTTTACGCAAACAGCTATGCATCTATGTTTTACGCGGACTTCATGTATATTGGGGGTTTTGACTGTATAATACGTGTATAATTCCCCAGCGTATTTCATGCTTCTACAACCGCACGCAAAAAGATGGGTGCTCATAGCGGTATTTCTGCACATGCGCGGTGCGCGGCGGCCGGCAGTCCTGACGCGGGGCGTTCGGCGCCGACGTGGCATCGGGGTCGGCCGGAGTCAAGCTAGGGTTAGGGTTTGGGTAATGGTGGATGGTTGGGTTAGGGTTTTTAGTTTATGTTTTATGTATAAGTTTATGTGTGTGTGTATATATATATATATATATATATATATATATATATATATATATATATATATATATATATATAGGGAGAAGGGGAAGAAAGTCGCGGGTTGCTGTGGTCTTGGGGGTAGTTTTTTAGGATGGGTTTTGCTAGAAAGTTGTTAGTTATTAGGAATAGGATTTAGGTTGGTTTAGGTTTTAGTTAGGGTTTTATTTAGTAGATTTTCTTTTTCTTTTTCTTTTTCTTTTCTTTTCTTTTTCTTTTTCTTTTTTTTCTTTTCTCTTTTTATTTTATACTATTATTATTATTATTATTATTATTATTATTATTATTATTATTAATCTTATATTTATTTTCATATATATTCACGTATATAAATGAGGTTTAAAAATCCAAAAATTATATTTGCACACCAAATAAATTCTAAAAATTTACTTTATGAAGCTTTAAATAAAATGCCACACTCAAAATATTTTATAAAATATTTTATAATTAATAATTAGATCAAATAATTATATTATCTAATTAATTAAATAATTAATTAAATGGTTATCCATAAACTAGGTTTAATATTGAATAATATGCAATCATACAAAAAGGGAGTTCACCTAATTTGGCACAGAGAATTATGGGATGTTAATTGTAGGAAGTTGGGATAGAAAAATAACCGCAAATAAATTATATATATAAATCTAGATATTTAACCATTAATCTATGGTCGTCACACTAATGTCATACTAGTACCAAGGGATCGAATTTCAAAGCCACGAATGGATCCTGTAGGTAGTGTCTCCTGTGTAGGCTATTTCCTATGAAGGACGATACAGACTTTGGGGCCATCCTATATTATTAATGTACAAACCACGGTAAAGTATCCTAATAAGATTATTGGATTTTAACTGATAAAAATCTAAGACAAATACAAGAAATTCAAATTACACCCGAGGTAGCTATTTTTGGGTGAGGGGGTTTGCAATCTACCCAACTTAAAAGAATTCCGTCCTCAAAATTAAAAATAAGGCATAATTTTCTAAATCCTTCACATTCGTATACAAGGCAAGTGTATCGCAATCTCCTCCAAAATTTTAAGTAACAAAATCTATTCAAATTTATCGCAATCACTACTAAATTAAAATAACCACTATTTAATTCAAAATTCAACTAATCATAATCTCTTCTCGATTTTTAAATAATCAACATCTAATTCTAATTCAAAAATATATGACATCTTCAAGATTTAAATAACCCATATCAATTTTTATATTACGATCTCCAACTATCATAATCTCCTCTAGAAAATAATTCTAATCAAATATTATTCCTATTTTTAACTTATGAATTTTGTACTCTTCAAATTTTAAATTCAATTTCAATCATCAATATTTCAAATGGGTGATCCAACAATAAAAATTTAACTTTCAATTCAAATCATCAAATCGTAAAATTTTGAACTCAATCCATCATTGTTCATGTCTACAATTCTATATTTATCCTCAAAATTTAAGTCGATAATTTTATCTCCAATATTCAAAATTTAAATTATGTTCTCAAGGTATAAATATTTGGTCTGCAATATCAAGATTTCAAAATTCATTAAATTCTCATCGTCTTAATCATTCTTCTAAAAAATTTAACATTTAAAATGACTTAAACCTCTCAATCAAATTTTACTTGATCACAATCTAAAAGAAATTTATCTCAAGTTGACAATACAACTCCTACCCAACTTAGAATTTACCCATCTATCACATAAGGCTATTCACTTAAGAAAAAATTTCTCAAATTATTTAATCGTTTTATTCAATCCTCAAAAGTTTTAACACCAAATAAATCACATGTGATATGCCCTTAATTACAAAAGATAGTCACAAGGTAATATGATTGGCCTATGGGGTATATCTAGTACTATCCGTATATCAAACTTATACCAAGCACGAGCGTTCGTCTCTCCGAAATAGGGGAAGACAAAAAACAACAATAAAGAATTCAAGGAGGAGGTGATAGAATACAAGTACGGGGTTCAAGGCGATTAAGGAATTCGAAAGGGAGTTGTCAAGACAGTTGTGGATTGAAATCTTATTTTGGTAAATTTTTATTCGCATGTCACATCAAAACGGTTATGTACCTGACATGATATGCTCTGACCAATCTAGAGGGCAAGTATATTCATCTGACAAGTTGAGTCAACTATATCTCAATCCATATAAAGTAGTGATACGAAGAGCGAACCAAGCGCACTAAGGTTGATCAGACCATAATACATTTATTCTGATTTAGACAATATATTAGTGTGGGCCCCCAATAATACATATGTCATGAACAAGCTCGATAGAGAATAAGCTTGCAAAACTAGGCTATAATAGCAGCATAAGTCAAGGTAGTACAGAAAATATAAGTACGCTGGATTATGATGAAGGAAGGTACAAAATAATTCAAGTTCACCAAGAAGACCGGTGTTGTGCCTCTACAGTTGCCATACTAACTTCTTATTTAAGTCTATAGTCGACAAAATTGGGGTTTGGGCCACTAAGTTCTATAGTCTAGATAACCACTATCTTCTTATGCAAGCCTATTGTTGGTGTCATTCAATTACACTTCATTAATTGGTCAAAAGAACTATATGATACTAGGTTATGAGGCATACTACCAAACTTACAAGAATTTAATTAATAGTGTTATTGAACAATAGAGTGTATATACCTAATATAAGTCATCTTCCTAACCCCTATCAAGCACGAAAGAAAAGATAAGATTAACGTTGTGAAAGGATCAAACAAGATACAAGGCAAGCAATCAAATAAGAATGCGAAATAAAATCAAGAGAGGTGATTAAATAAGTGGATGAGATAATATACTCTAATCCTATACGCAGGCTTGCTCGGTACAGTAATGTAACCGAGATAATATGGTCTCGACCTGCATGGGCCACCACAAAAATAAATTATGCCCCCAGTCCTAAAATACGTAGGACTAGAAATACGTAAGCATGCCAACCGTATGTATATGGCAACTCGAATATATGGATACCATAATACACACGTAAGCTTTAATATGAATGTTAACTCATATATGGTATATAATTATCATAAGTCACAGGACATAACTAAATCTCATCCACAGAATCAAATAGAAATAAATAACCAATGTACTATATAACTGAATCTCAATATGAAGTTTCAAGGAATGATAGTCGGGTGGAAACAAATCAACTGCCAAACTAGAATGTAAGAGAAACCACATAAGAATATCTAATGAACAATGAGACTCGAAGAGAAGACCTCCTCGAAAGAGATAAGTAGCAAGTCCTGATCCGTGCTCCTGCGAATAGTCAAGATCGTCTGCACCTGGAGAGGGACCAGGTCCTCAGAGGGACGTAACAAGATACATAGAAGCATGCCAATTGAATACAATAAAACATGCATAATAGATAAAAAATATATAAGTACGCTGTATAAGACAATCTATATGAATGCATAATGAGGACAAATTTTTGATGTATGGGCATGGATAGGCTACTCTATCTAATCTCACAACTCACATACACGTCAGGAATATCAGAATTGACATACCTCCAGGGTAGCGACCAGCGCGACACTAGAAATTGACATACCTCAAGGGTAGCAACCAGTACGACACATCTACTATAGTGCGTGCTAGTTACTACGGTTTACCAGAGTGGTTATAGCCCCTACGCCTACTGATTGTCCTCCCCTCCCATGATACTATGTGTCAAGTATGTGTCAACATATATATAGTATATAATTATGACTGAAAGAAAATACACATGCAATGAATATATAAAATATAATAAGCATGCAAAAGTACTATAAGCAATTTTGCAAGGTATCTTATCTGACAAGAAAGCTGCAAAGTGTAAGCGTCCAGACGTCAGGCATAATGGATCAGAAACTATGGCATCAGAATGAACGTCTCTGGATGCTGAAATAAACATCACCAACGTTCCTAGAATAAGTGAGATAGCTAGAAAATATTATCCTTTTGTCCAATTTGGACACAGGGGCAAAACGGTAATTTTGGGTTAAAGCGGGTCCATTAGTGGGCCACTTTGTACCGAAAAGCGTGCCAGAGGTAAAGATCTCTAAATAGGACAAATTATAGGTCAAACAAATTCTAAACGTCAATACAAACTCAACGGTATATCCAATTTTGGATTTCGGTGAGGCGATCACAAATTTGCCCTAAAAGTCAACCGTGGGCCCCACAAATAGGCGGCTTGGTCAACTGTCTCAGAATTACGTGAAACTTGGGTCACAGGACCAGCGTGATACCACGAATCCAATGGCATAAGTTTTGTCGCATTCCGACAAGTGTACACTAAATGACATGGTATTTTGTAAAAGTTACGATATGAGAATTTTTTACGGATACATGTTGATTCCGACGCGCACACACGTCCAAATCAGTTTTTGCGAACGCCCACACATCCAGATATACCATACGCGCCTTTTGGTATAATTGGTTAGCGATGAGGCGGTCCCGTTTGGCGGGGCGTGCTCCGTATCATAATTTTTTAATAATTTAAAACCAAGTTTTTGGTCAATTTGGAGGTTGAATAATTTTATACATAGAACAAATTAACAAAAAATAAAAGAACAAAAAATTTCTCGGTTATATGGAGAAGAAAAACCCTTTAATTAGTTTTCAAAAATATTAAACAGGTTGATGGCAAATTGGGTGTGAACATGGGGTTTTAGATTCAAAATTCTGAACTGTTTTGATCAATTTTTCGGTCATTTTTCGATCGAAATTCCGACCAATATAGGGCACAAAAACTCGTCCCTCTTGAATGAAAATCCTAGAGGATTAGGTTGTGAACGTACACGAATAAACCGTACGCAAAAAGGATCACAGATGAAGAAGATACAATATCTAGAAGATGGGTGCTCAGAGCGGTATTTCTGCGTATGCGAGGTGCGCGGCAGCCGGCGGCGGGCGGTCCGGGCGGCTGCAGCGGCTGTCACGCCCCAGTCCCAAAATATGTAGGACTAAAAATACGTAAGCATGCCAGTCATATATATATGGCAACTCCAATATATGAAAACTATAACACATACATACGCTGTATTATGAATAATAATTCACAAGTGGTATAGATTTATGTCATAAGCCACAGGGCATAACTAGATCTCATCCATAGAATCAAATAACCAATCAACTATATAACTTAATCAAGTATAAAATGCTTGATAAGAACAAGTAGTTGGGCGGAGACAAATCCACTACCAACTAGAATATAAGAGAAATAAAATAAATACATCAACTGAATAGTGAGACTCGAAGAAAAGACCTCCTCGAAAGATAATGATGTAGCAAGTCCTGATTCGTGCTCCTACGAATAGTCATGATTGTCTACACCTGGAATGGGACCAGGTCCTCAGAGAGACGTAACAAGATACATAGAAGCATGCCAATTGAATACAGTAAAACTTGCATAATATATAAAAAATATATAAGTACGCTGTACTAGACAAACTATATAAAATACATAATAAGGACAACTTTTCAATGTATGGGCATGGGTAGGCTACTCTATCTAATCTCATAACTCATACACACGTCAGGAACATCAGAAATCGATATACCTCATGGGTAGCGACCAGCGCGACACTAGAAATCGACATACCTCGAGGGTAGCGACCAGCGTGACATAACTACCGTAGTGCGTACTAGTTACTATGGTTAACCAGAGTGGTTATAGCCCATACGCCTACTGATTGTCCTTTCCTCCCATGATACTATGTGTCAAGTGTGTGTCAACATATATATAATATATCATTATGACTGAAAAAAAACACACATACAATAAATATATAAAAATATAATAAGCATACAAAGTACTGTAAGCAATTGGACAAGTTATCTTACCTGGTCTAAAAAGAATGAAGTTCCAACTCAAGGCGTCGTCCGATCTACCCGTCACATAAATTAAACACGTTAGGTTACAAAAGTGGGTGAATAGGTTCCTCCATTTTAATCTATTTTAATTCTGAATAAAATAACTTAAAATAGTATTTTAATCTTATTATAATCTGATTTTATTGTTAAACCCTAATTTTGGTCTAAAGAAAGTCAACTTTACGGATTTGTGATTTATGGCACGCAAATCGAGGCAATCCGTTGACCAAAAAATCAACCGACTCAAATCCTTGATTTATGTGTAGAATTCTATAGATTTTAGTGCTACATGAACACCGGAATCGACAGTTTTATAAAATCATAAGTCGGTAAAGAGTTATGTCCACAAGGACGCACAGATGATAATTTTCGGTGGTTTCCTATTTACGTCTACGTTGCACGAATTTTATAGTAAACTAAACTTAAATATTAAATTCTGGAAAAATAATTTTTTGTAATTTCATTATGTCAACTTTTCGAAACTTCAAACAGTTCATAATTCCAATTTCGGGATCTCCCGTAATCTCAAAAACACCAAAATGCGTCTAATTTTGGACAGCTGACACTTTTAGAATTTTTTGGAAAAATAGTTTCATAAATTATTAAAATAATTTATATAATCATAAAAATAACCTTGTTATAGTTCTAACAAAAAAATGGAGCACGTTTGGAGTCCGGAGTTAGGAGATATCGTCTTTTTAAGTCATCATAACTACTAGAAAATGAGGCTAAATTTATGATAAATTTTGACTATTTTTGGAAGAAAAAGAGAGGAGTTTGGGGAAGAAAAATATAAAATATGAGTTTATTCCATAAGTCTAATAGGTAGTTATAATGGTGAAGACTACTTAATTGAATACGACTAGGATTGGCTAATTTGGATATGATTATTATGAGTTTAAATAAGGATAGGATATGCATGAAGTTGCTTTCTTAGTAGTCTCAGGATTTGAATTAATTTAAAATAGAGTTTGAGTTTATATCAATAATTAATAATCTTAAATAGAATTAAAGATAATACAAATAATTTATATATAATCTTATTAATATCGATTAACACTAAATTAGAATCTATCTAATATTAAGACTATATATAACCAAATAAATCCTAAATAATTTCAAAAATCCAAATAAATTTCTTAAAATACTAAATAAATTAGAAAAAAATATAATTTAATATTTTAACCTAAAATAAATATTTGTTAGGAACAACATGCAAATATGGTCGCATAGTAAATCATGGAAGTTCTAGAAATTTATGTTTTCTATGTTTTAATTATCCAAAAAATTCTAGAAAAATCTCCAAAAATCTAAAATAGCCTAAAAATGATTCTAAATAAATATTTATTTAATTAAATATATCGAGAAATTTATTTTCTAATTAACTAAGAGAATACTCTAAAGAAATTCAATATTTAAAATAATCTATAATAAATATAATAATATAAAATACACACAAAATACCTATTTTGGGTGAGGGAGTTTACAATCTACCCAATTAAAAAAAAATTCTCCTCAAAATTAAAAATAAGGAATGATTTCTTAAATCTTTCTCATTTGTATCGAAGGCAAGTCAACCGCAATCTTCTCAAAAATTTAAATGACAAAATCTATTCAAATCCCTCACAATCTCTTCAAAATTAAAATAACAACTGTTTAAATCAAAATTTAACCTATCATAACTGCTTCTAGGTTTTTAAATAATCAACATCCAAATTTAATTCAAATCTATATGACATCTTAAAGATTTAAATAACCCACATCAAATTTTACCTCATAATTTCTAACTATAATAATTTTTTTTAGATTTTAAATAATAAACAACTCTAATCAAATTGTATTCCTATTTTCAGCTTAAGAATTTTATACTCTTCAAATTTTAAATTCAATTTCTATTATCAATATTTCAAATAGGTGATCCAACGATCAAAATTTAACTTTTAATTCAAATCATCAAATTATTTAATTTTGAATTCAATCCATCAATGGTCAAGTTTTGAGTTCTATATTTTTTTTATCCTCAAAATTTAAATTATTAATTTAATTTCCAATATTCAAAATTTAAAGCATGTGCTCAAATTATAAATATTTGGTCCATAATATCAAAATTTTAAAATTTATTCTATAAGGTATTCTTATCTTTAAAGTTAAATTATCATAATCTAAATCATTCTTCCAAAAATTCTTAAAATTAAAATGACTTAAATCTCTCAATCTAATCTTACTTGATTACAATCTAAAAAATTTTACCTCAAGTAGACAATGCAACTTCTACCCAACTTAGAATTTATCGATCTATTACATAGGCTATACATTTAAGAAAAACTTTCTCAAATTATTTAATCGTGTTATTCTATCCATAAAATATCTTACATGTTTTATGCCCTTAATTACAAAAGATAGTCACCAAGTAATATGATTGGCCTATGGGGTATATATAATACTATCCGTACATCAAACTTATACCAAGCACTAGATTTCATCTTTTTGAATTAGAGGAAGACGAAAAACAATAATAAAGAATTCAAGAAGGAGGTGATAGAATACAAGTACGGGGTTCAAGGCGATTAAAGAATTCAAAAAGAGAGTTGTCAGGGCAGTTGTGGATTGAAATCTTATTTTGGATAAATTCTTATTTGCATGCTCATATCAGTACAGTCATGTAACTGATACGATATGCTCGAACATGTCTAAAGGCGAGTATATTCGTCTAACATGTTAAGTCAACTATATCTTAATCCACGTAAAGTAGTCATGCGAAGAGCGAACCAAGTGTATTAAGGTTGATCAGACCATAATACACTAATTCTTATTTAGACAATGTATTAGTAGGCGTCCCTAATAACACATATGTCATGAACAAGCTCGATAAAAGAATAAGCTTGCAAAACTAGGCTATAAAATAGCAGCATAAGCGGGGGTAGTCCAGAAAATATAAGTACGTTGGATTATGATGGAGAAAGGTACATAATAATTTAAGTTCACCAAGAAGATCGGTGTTGTGCCTCTACAGTTGCCATACTAACTTCTTATCTAAGTCTCTAGTCGACCAAATGGGGGTATGTGCCTCTAAGTTCTATAGTCTGGGTAAACACTATCTTCTTATGCAAGCCTATAGTTGGTGTCATTCAATTACACTTCATTAATGGGTCAAAAAAACTATGTGATACTAGGTTATGAGGCATACTACAAAACTTACAAGAATTTAACTAATAGTGTTATTGAACAATAGAGTGTATATACCTAGTACAAGTCACCTTCCTAACCCCTATCAAGCATGAAAGAAAAGATAAGATTGACGTTGTGAAAGGATCAAGCAAGATGCAATGCAAGCAATCAAATAAGAATACGAAATAAAATCAAAGGAGGTAATTAAATAAGTGGATGAGATCATATATTCTAATCCTATGCGCAGGCATGCTCGGTACAATAACGTAACCAAGACAATATGCTCTCTACCTACATGGGCCACCACAAAAATATGTCATACCTCAGTACCAAAATATGTAGGACTAGGAATACGTAAGCATGCCAGCCGTATGTATATGGTAACTCCAATATATGGAAAGCATAGCACATACGTACGCTGTATTATGAATAATAATTCACAAGTGGTATAGATTTATGTCATAAGTCACAGGGCATAACTAGATCTCATCCACAGAATCAAATAACCAATCAACTATATCACTGAATCAGTATAAAATGCTTGATAAGAACAAGTAGTTTGGTGGAGACAAATCCACTACCAACTAGAATATAAGAGAAATAAAATAAGTACATCTACTGAACAATGAGACTCGAAGAGAAGACCTTCTCGAAAGATAACGAAGTAATAAGTCCTGATCCGTGCTCCTACGAATAGTCATGATCGTCTACACCTAGAAAGGGACCAGGTCCTCAGAGGGACGTAATAAGATACATAGAAGCAAGCCAATTGAATACTGTAAAACATGCATAATAGATAGAAAATATATAAGTACGCTGTACTAGACAAACTATATGAAATGCATAATAAGGATAACTTTTCGACGTATGGGCATGGGTAGGCTACTCTATCTAATCTCACAACTCACACACACGTCAGAAACATCAGAAATCGATATACCTCATGGGTAGCGACCAGCGCGACACCAGAAATCGACATACGTCGAGGGTAACGACTAGCACGATACAACTATCGTAGTGCATGCTAGTTATTACGGTTTACCAGAGTGGTTATAGCCCATACGACCACTGATTGTCCTCCCCTCCCATGATACTATGTGTCAAGTATGTGTCAACATATATATAGTATATAATTATGACTGAAAGAAAATACACATGCAATGAATATATAAAAATATAATAAGCATGCAAAGTACTGTAAGCAATTGGACAACGTATCTTGCCTAGTCTGAAAAAGAATGAAGTCCCAACTCAAGGCGTCGTCCGATCTACCCGTCACATAAATTAAACACGTTAGGTTACAAAAGTGGGTGAATAGGTTCCTCCATTTTAATATATTTTAATTCTGAATAAAATAACTTAAAATAGTATTTTAATCTTATTATAATCTAATTTTATTATTAAACCCTAATTTTGGTCCAAAGAAAGTCAACTTTACGGATTTGTGATCTATGGCACGCAAATCGAAGCAATCCATTGACCAAAAAGTCAACCAACACAAATCCTTAATTTTTGTGTAGAATTCTATAGATTTCAGTTCTACATGAATACCAGAATCGACGGTTTCATAAAATCACGACTCGGTAAAGAGTTATGTCCACAAGGGTGCATAAATGACAATTTCATCATGTTAAGTTTCTGAAACTTCAAACGGTTCATAATTCCGAATTCGGGATCTCCCGTAATCTCAAAAACACCAAAATGCATCTAATTTTGGACAATTTACACTTTTAGAATTTTTTGAAAAAATAGGTTCATAAATTATTAAAATAATTTATATAATCAGAAAACTAACCTTGATATAGTTCTAACAAAAAAAATGGAGCGCGTTTGTAGTCCGGAGCTAGGAGATATCATCTTTTTAAGTCGTCATAACTACTAGAAAATGAGGCTGAATTTTTGATGAATTTCGACTATTTTTGGACGAAAAATAGAGGAGTTTGGGGAAGAAAAATATGAAATATGCGTTTATTCCATAAGTCTAATAGGTATTTATAATGGTGAAGACTACTTAATTGAATACGACTAGGATTGACTAATTTGGATAAGATTAGGATGAGTTTAAATAAGGATAGGATATGCATGAAGTTGCTTTCTTAGTAGGCTCAGGATTTGAATTAATTTAAAATAGAGTTTGAGTTTATCTCAATAATTTATAATCTTAAATAGAATTAAAGACAATACAAATAATTTATATATAATCTTATTAATATCTATTAACACTAAATTATCATCTATCTAATATTAAGACTATATATAACAAAATAAATCCTAAATAATTTCCAAAATTTAAATAAATTTCTTAAAATTCTAAATAAATTACAGAAAAATATAATTGAATATTTTAACCTAAAATAAATATTTGGTAGGAACAACATGCAAGTATGGTCTCATAGTAAATCATGAAAGTTCTAAAAATTTACATTTTTTATGTTTTAATTACCCAAAAAATTCTAGAAAAATCTCAAAAAATCTAAAATAGCCTAAAAATGATTCTAAATAAACATTTATTTAAGTAAATATATCAAAAAATTTATTTTCTAATTAACTAAAAGAATACTCTAAAAAAAATTAATATTTAAAATAATCTATAATAAATATAATAATATAAAATATACACAAAATACCTATTTTGGGTGAGGGGGTTTACAGTGGCGGTCCGGGCGCGGGGCGGTTGGCGCCGGCGTGGCGTCGGGGTCGGCCGAAGTTTAGCTAGGGTTAGGGTTTGGGTAATGGTGGATGGTTGGGTTAGGGTTTTGAGTGTATATTTTATGTATATATATATATATATATATATATATATATATATATATATATATATATATATATATATATATATATATATAGAGAGAGAGAGAGAGAGAGAGAGAGAGAGAGAGAGAGAGATAGATAGGGAGAAGGGAAAGAAAGCCAGGGGTTGCTATGGTCTGGGGGGGGCAGTTTTTTAGGATGGGTTTTGCGAGAAAGTTGTTAGTTATTAGGAATAGGATTTAGGTTGGTTTAGGTTTTAGTTAGGGTTTTATTTAGCAGATTTTTATTTTCTTTTTCTTTTCTTTTACTTTTTTTTTCTTTTCTCTTTTTCATTTTTACTATTATTATTATTATTATTATTATTATTATTATTATTATTATTATTATTATTATTATTATTATTATTATTATTATTATTAATATTAACTATTATTATTACTAATATTGTTATTAATCTTATATTTATTTATATATATATTCACGTATATAAATGAGGTTTAAAAATCCAAAAATTATATTTACACACCAAATAAATTCTAAAAATGTACTTTATGAAGCTTTAAATAAAATACCACACTCAAAATATTTTATAAAATATTTTATAATTAATAATTAGATCAAATAATTTTATTATCTAATTAACTAAATAATTAATTAAATGGTTATGTTTAAAATAGGTTTAATATTAAATAATATTCAATCATACAAAAAGGGAGTTCACCTAATTTTATACGGAGAATTATGGGATGTTAATTGTAGGAAGTTGGGATAAAAAAATAACCACAAATAAATTATATATATAAATCTAAATATTTAACCATTAATCTATGGTCGTCATACTAATGTCATACTAGCACCAAGGGATCGAATTTCTAAGCCACGAAAGGATCCTGGACGTAGTGTCTCCTGTGTAGGCTATTTTTTATGAAGGGCGATACAGACTTTGGGGCCATCCTATATTATTAATGTCCAAACCACAGTGAAGTATCCTAATAAGATTATTGGGTTTTAATTGATAAAAATCTAAGACAAATACAAGAAATTCAAATTACACACGAGATACCTATTTTTGGGTAAGGGGGTTTACACATTCAGATGGCACCCTTCGAGGCTTTGTATGGTAGGAGATGCAGATCATCATTAGCTTGGGATAACATTGGCAAAAGGTAGATGCTTGGTCCAGAGATGATTGCTCAGTCGGTTGGAGTGAACAGGCAGATCAGAGAGCTTCTCAGTGTGGCTCTAGATCGCCAGTATTATTGGGCAGATCAATACCGTCGTCATCTTGAGTTCTCCGTCGGCAACCATGTATTTCTGAGAATTTTGTCTACCTGTGGAGTTATCATATTTGGAGTACGAAAAAAGCTTAGTCCCGGATATATAGGCCCATTCGATATTCTTAAGCGAATTGGAGACGTATCTTATCATCTTGCTCTTCCATCATCGCTTTATGAGGTACATGACGTCTTTTACGTATCTAAGTTATGTCGGTATATTCCAGACCCGAGCCATACCTTCGATCATTCTGAGTTGGTCGTTGGTACCGACCTATCATATAAGGAGAGGCATGTGTCTATTTTAGACCAAAGGAAGAAGGTTCTCAAGAACCAGACTATCAGGTTAGTTCGTATTTCTTGGGGGCATCACTCACTGGATGAGTCGACTTGGAGCGCGAGGATGATATGCGTACTCATTATCCATTTCTCTTTGACTTGGGAGGTATACTTATTCTTATATCCGTGTCCTATCTTAGCCTATGCATGTGACTGATTGTTAGCTTATTTGTTATGTATGTTATTTTTACTTGATAATTTCTTGTTGTTGCCCAGGAAATTTTATGCTCATATGAGTTTCTTATTTATTTTTAATTTTGTGCTGGCTTTCTTGGAATTTTTTTTTAGTAATTTTTGGATCCTTATGGAAATTCCGAGGACATAATTTTTCTAAGAAGGGGAGAGTTGTGAGACTCGTCTCACAATATTCGTATTTTATGCGAATATGTATTTTGTGCTAGTGACTATATTTTATTGGATATCGAGTAAGCTCAACAATTCTTCAAATTAAAAATTTACTACCTGACCAGTATACCGACGGTATACTACAGTATATCTATTGAATACTGCCCACAGATATTTGTTTCACTTTTCGAGATCTTTTCGAGATCTTTTTGAGATATTTCTCTATAAATAGCACTTGATTCATTTTATGTCTTTCTTTCTCTTTCTCTTTCTCTCTCCTCTCTTCTTTATTTCTCTCTCGATCTTGGAAGCATGTTCTTGAGACTTGGAGTGTGGTTTTTGAACCCCTTCGTGGTGGTGGACTAGTAGGTTTAGGCTAGAAGCTCGCTTTAGGCAAGTACACATTGTCGATTTCGTGAACTTGTTTTACTTAGGTTATTTTACTTTCCTAGAGCTTGGTTATTGTTTTTTAGCTTAAACTTTCTTTACTATTATTATTCATATTATGATTTCTAGCCTAGTGATCATCTCAGTTTTGATTTCTGGTAGAATCTTATTTTGTCCCTTTTTGGTAACTTGGTAACAGAAACGGTACCGGAGTTGTGACCGTAAAATTTAGTCTATATTATGATATGAGACTTACCCTAGACTTGACTTCTTGTTAGACTTGGTTCTAGTAATTTTTGGGTTTTGATTTGGGTACCAAAAATCAGACTTGATTTAACCATGTTTATTCTTGAAAACCGGAATACCGACGTATACTGTCGGTATACTACAATATACCGCCGGTATACCGATTTTGACCTATTTAATTTCTAGATATTTTTTTTGTGAACCATATTAGCATACCGATGGTTTACTACAGTATACTGATGTTATACCGATCCTGCCGATATTTGTTGACCGACTTCAGGATATTTGTCTTGGCCGGCGTACCGACGGCGTACAGGGCTATGCTGATGGTATACCGATTTATGAAACTTTATTTTTGAGTAACTTTTTGCCTACTTGGAACGGCATACCGACGGTATACTACAGTATACTGACGGTATATCAATTTGTTGGAATCCAGAACTTGCTGTATTTTTTTCTATCTTTGGACCGGTATACCGACGGTGTACTAGACTATACAATGGTATACCGATCGTGCTCTTTCTTTAGGAATTCTTGGTTTTTGTGATTTTATGTTGATACTTTTGGCTTTTGCTTGGACACGCGATGACTTGACTAGATTTGGATATGAACTTACATGGCTTCTGATGACTTGACTTGACTTAGATGTACTTGATTTCACCCGACTTTGTCCGGCTACACGTGATGACATGATTGATTGGACTTGACTTGGCATAACTTTATATGGATTCATCAGACATGGCTTGACTTGGTTTTACTTGGTTTTAACTGGTTGGACATGGCCTCAAATAGTTGTACGTAGCTTTACTTGGTTTCACATGGCTTTACCTAGCTTTACTTGGCTTTACCTGGCTTCACTTGGTTACACGTGGCTTGGTTGTTTTCATGGCTTACATGATTCTATTTGTGCAAGTATATTAAACTGGTTTATATTACTATTAGAACTTGTTTTGTTACATTATGTCTAGGATGGATTCTGCGGAATGCCACACCCGAATTCATACAAGAAACTGCTAGGGGTTAATAATTAGAGATTCACTTAGTACATGGCTAGGGATTTTTCTATATTGTATGCAGTCCCAGTTATTCATACAGTTATCTTGAGGAGTATCCAGTAGTTTATATTATGGAGTATCTTAAGGAGTGTCCGATGCTGGTTTGTACATATGGATATCCCAGACAGACTGCAGGGGCATGCGATCAGAAGAAACTCTAGCATCGCATTGCATTATAATTGTTAATAATTAGGATTGTGATAACCCTAGTTAGTTAAAGTATCAAGCCATACTTATATTATTTTCCATGATTTATGGATGATGGTTAGGCTAGACTTTACATGATCACACATTTATTTTTTGCACTTGTTACTCTCTTGATTTACAGTTCAGGATATGTCTCATTGCTGGTTTACAATATATTTTTTACTATCCTGAGATCTTTTATTGTAAACCCCCTCACCCAAAATATATATTTTATGTGTATTTTATATTATTATATTTATTATAGATTATTTTAAATATTAAATTTCTTTAAAGTATTCTCTTAGTTAATTAGAAAATAAACTTATTAGTATATTTACTTATATAAATATTTATTTAGAATTATTTTTATGCTATTTTAGATTTTTGGAGATTTTTTTAGAATTTTTAGGTAATTAAAACATAGGGAACGTAAATTTTTAGGACTTTCATGATTTACTATGAGACCATACTTACATATTGTTCCTACCAAATATTTATTTTAGGTTAAAATATTTAATTATATTTTTCTATAATTTTAAGAAATTATTTAGATATTTGAAATTATTTAGGATTTATTTGGATATATATATTCTTAATATTAGATAGATGTTAATTTAGTGTTAATAGATATTAATAAGATTATATATAAATTATTTGTATTATCTTTAATTCTATTTAAGATTATAAATTATTGAGATAAACTCAAAGTCTATTTTAAATTAATTCAAATCCTGAGCCTACTTGGGAAGCAACTTCATGCATATCCTATCCTTATTTAAACTCATCATAATCATCTCCAAATTAGCAAATCCTAGTCGTATTCAATTAAGTAGTCTCCACAATTATAAATACCTATTAGACTTATGGAATAAACTATCTTTCATAATTTTTTTTCCAAACTCCTCTCTTTTTCGTCCAAATCCATAAAGTTGACTTTCTTTGGACCAAAATTAGGGTTTAACAATAAAATCCGATTATAATAAGATTAAAATACTATTTTAGGTTATTTTATTCAGAATTAAAATAGATTAAAGTGGAGGAACCTATTCACCTACTTTTGTAACCTAACTTGTTTAATTTATCTGACGGATAGATCGGACGACGCCTTGAGTTGCGACTTCATCCCTTTTCAGGTCAAACAAGATACCTTGCCAAATTGCTTACAGTACTTTTGCATGCTTATCATATTTTTATATAGTCATTGTATATGTATTTTCTTTCAGTCATATATATATGTTGACACACTTGACACATAGTATCATGGGAGGGGAGGACAATCAGTAGGCGTATGGACTACCCACTCTAGTAAACCGTAGTAACTAGCACGTACTACGGGAGTTGTGTCACGATGGTCGCTACCCTCGTGGTATGTTGGCTGATGGTGTTACGATGGTCGCTACCCTCGCGGTATGATGGCTAATGATGTTCATGAACGTGTGTGTGAGTTGTGAGATAGATAGAGTATCCTACCCTTGCCCATACATCCAAAAGGTTATCCTTATTATGCATATTCATATAGATTATCTAGTACAGCATAATTATATATTTTATGTCTATTATGCATATTTTACTGTATTCAATTGGCATGTTTCTATGTATCTTGTTACGTCCCTCTGAGGACCTGGTCCCTTTCCAGGTGTAGGCGATTATGACTATTTGTAGGAGCAAGGATCAGGACTTGCTACTCCATTCTCTTTTGAGAAAGTCTCACTTCGAGTCTCATTGTTCATTAGATGTACTTATTTGGTTTTTCTTATATTCTAGTTTGGTAGTGGATTTGTCTCCACCCAACTACTTGTTCTTATCAAGCATTTTATACTTGATTAAGCGATATAGTTGATTGGTTATTTGATTATATGGATGAGATCTAGTTATGCCCTGTGACTTGTGACAATATAGATATACCACATGTGAGTTAATATTCATAATACATGTATGTATGTATTATGGTATCCATATATTAGAGTTGTCATATACATACGGCTGGCACGCTTACATATTCCTAATCCTACGTATCTTGGGACTGGTAGTGACATTTATATTCAGTCTTTACCTTCAGTATTTGTATAGCTTGTGTTGTTGGTTTAAGTTCCTAGATTGGCTATTTTTGTGGTACTTGCTATTTGGGGGTTGACCCTACTGGTTTTGCATGGACATATCAAGTAGCAACACCGGAGGATCTTTCGTACTTTCCTGAGGATGGTGGCCCCCAGGAGCACCAGACTGCTTGAGTGGGTTTTCTTACTTCTTCACCCTGATGTACATTCTAATTTATGGATATTTAGCCACCGAGCATGTATTTAGCTTATGTTTTGGTTTGATTAGTTAGCCTACGGGCATTAGGATGATTGACATATCCTAGGGTTGATCATGTATGACTCAGATTTTGGCTAGTTTATTCATTCCGAGTTTACTAGCATCATGATCACCTATATATTATAGTTTGAGATACTTTACTATTATATTTTAGTTGATCTTACATCTTATTATTATTCATGTTGTTATTTTGATTGAGATACTAGGGTTGTTGGACCTAGGCTTGACTGATGGTTTAAAGAAGTGACCCCTCATGTCTTATAGTTTTACCGTATATGCAGAGTACCAGAGTGCTCTAAGTATACGTAGTTGGCCTTGTCAACCCCACTCTCCAGTATTATGGTTCTGGGGCATGACAGATAAGCTATGCATGTATGCTGCAGCTAAGTTCCCATCCATGCGACCAAGCCACATATAGGATCTATGCACATGTTGCAGATGATTGCTTATCCAGGCGGTAGAATATTGTGGGGTGGGGGCGCGTGTTCTATATAATTTCTCATCCATGTTGCGAGACTGTGTACTTGTGTCTCTATGTCCCTACCATCATAAAACACATCTAACTCAAAAAAGAATGCCAGCATCAGGGCACCACGGGTTGACGCCGCTATTGACAAACCCCTCGACGAGATAGACAGCAGCCCTCGGCATCTTCTTTCACAAAATAGGGGACAAAAGTCATCTCTCCTCCCTAAATCGTATATTTATAGGCTCTTAGGATGCGTGAGAAGATCGAGGCGATAAACCAGGCAGTTATGAGGATTAATATGATGCCTAGATTTATGTGATCATCATTTATCTACTTAAAAACTGTCGATGACTCAGAATTTCCAAGAAGATCCACGAAGAAGATCGAGCCAAATCTCGGCATTTAATGATCTGACAGCCTAGCAAAAGTGCCTATGAGGCAACGTACCTATGCGACATGTCACTCAGATGTGCCTAAGGTCCTATCCTTCATGCTTCTTATTCAAAGTATTCCAAATCTTATCAGTTTGAACAATTTGAAGGGGTTCTTGTAGAATCATAGAAAATCTAGATCCATGTGTCTAACAAATATGTGTCCCAAGATCGGCTCAGAAGAATCAGGTCACAGAATGACCATGCTGCCCAGAAAAGCATCTATTATGCGCTGACCGCTTCATAATTAGTGTTCCCATGCGCCAGCAGTACCATGCGACACTAAGTAAACTAGTTTCCACATACGCCAGCAGTGTTATGCACCACTACTCCCTCAAGCATCCATGTGCCCTAATATTGGCCACATAAAGGCATGACACAAAGATTATTTCTGACACAGAATTCTGACAAAAAGGAATCTCAGAACACCTCGATTCTGCCATGAACAGTTGGCATCAGTGCTCACGTCACCTCATTATTACTTTTGTAACTATGCAGCCGTACATGGCCACGTGTATGTAAGATAAAGTTTTATATACGTTCCATGTGACTCTGGCCTCATGCGTTCTAGACTCCATGCGTTTCTTGCGTCCCTGGCCCCATGTGTTCCATGCATCTCTAGCCCCAAATGTTCCATGTGTCTCTGGCCCCATGCGTTCTAGACTCTATACGTCCCAGACTCCATGCGTCCAATATGACAGGGTTCCCTGAGACAAAATATTTATGTTGCGACTGAAGTAATTTTCTCCAAATAAATATGGGCCACGTGTTAAGCTGACCAAGTCATGCAAACAAAAGACGAGAACTGTCCAAATCTTTAGCAACAATAAATCATAAAAAATATCCACATGGTAGCTCGGCCTGTACTCAATTATATCATGTTAAGGATGTACACGTAGCAGCCTGCCCATAACATCAGTCTATATTTGTAATCGAATTCTGTTAAAGGAGCCCCCCACCCGTGGCTACCAAACAAAAATATATGCGGCACCTATAGTCCATTAATATGATGGCTATAAATAGAAGCAACTTGGACGTTCCAATGACAAATTTTTTTGCTTCATAGACTATACCCCTCTAGGCGAGCTACGTACTTGCACACAAGCTCAGGAGAGAAAAGAGAAGAGAGCATCATCATTCCCTTGTCGGACCATCAACGAAGTAAAAGAGTCGCTGCAGTACTCGATCTCCACAGTCACATTACCCAGATCAAAATATTGTACTTAGATTTTTTTTTTAGGATTTCTTTGTACTTTTTTTTATTATTAAATGAAGGTTTCCGAAAATTACTTCAAAGACAAATAAAAATATATCAAAAGCAAAGTAAATATCTGCCGAACGGTATACCGTCGGTAAGTCGGAGCGTACCGCCGATATGCCGGTCGGGTAGTAAAATTTTAGTTTTGAGAAATTTTAAGATTCCACGATATCCAATAAAATATAGTACATATAAAATACAAAATACGTATCCATATACCAATACAAATACTGTGAGACAAGTCTCACACGAGCCCAACCCGATGGATCATAAGCCTAGCCCGAGCCCAAGCCCGACCTGACCTCGAGTTCAATATATGAAGCCCAAGGCCAAGCCCAAAGGATCGGGTTGGGTCGAGTTTATCGAGATCAAATATGATATTTGAAATAATTTTAAACAAGAGTAATATTAAACACATAATCAAATAGCAATTAAACCTCAATTATTACAAAATATATATTGAAATGATATTTAGGATAGTGAGTTGAAGAGTTTGGGTAAAAAAAAATTGTGTAAAGTTTTTATTTAAGAAGTATGAAATAGTATATATATAAATATATATATAAATTATATGTATGTCTGGTTTTGGGTTCTTTGGGTAACCCGACATATGAATCCGAGCCCAACCCAATTTTTAATCGGGTTCAAATATTTTAACCCGAACTCGAGTCCGAACCAGAGTATCTTCAACCCTAACCCAACCCATTAATGGGTTTACCCGATCGGGCTAGGGTTTAGCCCGCC
The DNA here is from genome assembly GCA_036927795.1 of Iris macrosiphon. Classification (NCBI taxonomy): domain Eukaryota; kingdom Viridiplantae; phylum Streptophyta; class Magnoliopsida; order Asparagales; family Iridaceae; genus Iris; species Iris macrosiphon. Next base: position 101,597,699 of record JAYESA010000006.1, read on the forward strand.
CTAGTTGCACCCCTATATATGGTTATGGAGCTCTCTGTCGTGAGGGACACATTTCTAGCTCACTGTCATTTGATGCATCTTATACTCTGATTATTAGCTCCCCATCGAGTGATGCCCATCATATATACTATTCCTAGACTACCCTGTCCTAGCCTGGATAACATGTAGAGCATGTCTTACCGATTCTTGAACTTGTATGTGTTAGTAACCAGGACTTATAATAACCCTAATTATCTAACGATATCAAGTCGTGGCACAAGATTGTCCAACATGGTTTGTATTGCTCTATATTTTGCTAGGCCTTTATTATTTTTGCTGAGTCATTTTCTTACAATATTTACTTTCCTACTTCAATATTTATTTGCTTTGTTTGTAACTTTAGATACTATAGAGATTTTTTGTGGCACTTGCTATCTTAGGTTGACTCTACTGGTTTTATATGGCCAAATATTTTACCAGAGCCAAAGAATCTTTTATATCCTCCACTCGATATTTGGCACCTGGTGGACCACCAGTTGAGCACATGAGTAGGTTTCCTTCTTATCTCCTACTTGTAGACTTTATATATTTTGTTGAGGAATTTAGCCACTGAGCATGTGTTAGCTTGTATTCTGGGATCTTGTATCTGCCTACTGGAACCATGGTTGTTTATTATACTACAACTAGATATGATCATGTAGGATTGTATATTCTTGCTAGTATTCTATTTTATATTACTAGCTCCATAATAATTATTATATTAATTATTTGGGACACTTTACTTTTACATTGTGTTAGTCATTTTCTTGTTCATTACTTGCTAGTCTATGATTAAGACACCTAGTATTTTCTTGACCAAGAGTAGACTGACGGAGAGTAACCCCTATGTCTTATACAGTCGTGACCAATATTTTGGGTTATTGGTGAACTATGTGGTATGTAGCTGGCTTGGTATGGCCCCCTCTCTTCAGTATTTTGTTTCTGGTGTGTGACATGGTTTAGTTGGTGGTCCATGTAGATTTGTTCTCAGACCTACGGGGTTATTGTAGTTTAGTTGTCTCAATCCTTACCATTGTCCCTTGATATTCTCTAGCATGATTTTGTACTCCAGATTCCTTGAACTGTTACTTGAATTTTTTTCTTGATCTAGTTTGTCCCACGATTGATTATCTTATACCATTTTCTTTTAGGGGTATTATCCCTGGTGTCAGAGAAGAGAGACTAGGATTAGTAAATGGAAAATTGTAAACCCCCTCACCAAAAATAGGTATTTTGTGTGTATTTTATATTATTATATTTATTATAGATTATTCTAAATATTGAATTTCTTTAGAGTATTCTCTTAGTTAATTAGAAAATAAATTTCTTGATATATTTACTTATATAAATATTTATTTAGAATTATTTTTAGGCTATTTTAGATTTTTGGAGATTTTTCTAGAATTTTTAGGTAATTAAAATATAGGGAACGTAAATTTTTAGGACTTCTATGATTTACTATATGACCATACTTGCATGTTGTTCCTACCAAATATTTATTTTAGTTTAAAGTATTTAATTATATTTTTTTGTAATTTATTTAGAATTTTAAGAAATTTATTTAGATTTTTAAAATTATTTAGGATTTATTTGGATATATATAGTCTTAATATTAGATAGATGCTAATTTAGTGTTAATAGATATTAATAAGATTTTATAAATTATTTGTATTATCTTTAATTATATTTAAGATTATAAATTATTGAGATAAATTTAAACTCTATTTTAAATTAATTCAAATCATGAACCTACTAGGAAAGCAACTTTATGCATATCCTATCCTTATTTAAACTGATCCTATTCATATTCAAATTAGCCAATCCTAGTCGTATTCAATTAAGTAGTCTCCACCATTATAAATACCTCATCCTTCATATTTTTCTTCCCCAAATTCACCTCTTTTTCGTCCAAAAAGAGTCAAAATTTGTCATAAATTCAGCCTCATTTTCTACTAGTTATGACGAATTAAAAAGACGATATCTCCTAGCTCCGGATTCCAAACGCGCTCCATTTTTTGTTAGAACAATATCAAGGTTAGTTTTCTGATTATATAAATTATTTTAATAATTTATGAACCCATTTTTCTAGAAAATTCTAAAAGTGTCAGTTGTCCGAAATCATGTGCGTTTTTGTATTTTCAAGATTTCGGGAGATTCCGAATTTGGAATTACGAACCGTTTGAAGCTTCGGAAAGTTGACATGATGAAATTACATAAAATAATATTTCCAGAATTTAATATGTAAGTTTAATCTACTGTAAAATTCGTGCAATGTAGACGTAAATAGGAAATCACTAAAAACTGTTATCTATTCGCCCTTGTGGTCATAACTCTTTACCGACTTGTAATTTTATAAAACTGTTGATTACAACGTTCATGTAGCGCTAAAATCTATAGGATTTTACACACAAATCCAGGATTTGAGTTGGTTGACTTTTTGGTCAACGGATTGTCTCGATTTGCGTGTCACGGATCACAAATCCGTAAAGTTAATTTTCTTTGGACCAAAATTAGGGTTTAGTAATAAAATTAGATTATAATAAGATTAAAATATTATTTTAGGTTATTTTATTTAGAATTAAAATAGATTAAATGGAGGAACCTATTTACCCACTTTTGTAACCTAACTTGTTTAATTTATGTGACGGATAGATCGGACGACGCCTTGAGTTGGGACTTCATCCTTTTTAGACCAGGCAAGATACCTTGCCAAATTATTTATAGTACTTTGCATGCTTAATATATTTCTATATATTTATTGTATTTCTGTTTATTCATTGCATGTGTAGTTTCTTTCAGTCATTACTATATATTAGATATGTTGACACAAACTTGACACTTAGTACCATAGAGGACAATCAGTAGGCATATGGGCTTTAACCACTCTGGTAAACCATAGTAACTAGCACACACTATGGTGGTCGTGTCCGATGGTCGCTACCCCCGAAGTATGTCGATTGATGGAGTCACGAGGGTCGCTACCCCCGAGGTATGTCGGCTGATGATGTTTTAGACGGGTATGTGAGTTATGAGGCTTAGATCGAGTAGCCTACCCTTGCCCATACGTCGAAAAGTTGTCCTTGTTTGCATTCATATAGATTATCTTATACAGCGTACTTATTTATTTTCAAACATTATGCAGGTTTACTGTATTCAAATTGGCATGCTTCTATGTATCTTGTTACGTCCCTCTGAGGACCTTGTCCCTTTCCAGGTGTAGTTGTTCATGACTATTTGCGGGAGCAAGGATCAGGACTTACCACTTATCTCTTCCGAGGAGGTCTTACCTTCTGAGCATCAGTGATTATCTCTAGCGTTGGACCACTTCGATGATATACTTGTATCATCATCTTATATATATATGGTGCTTTATCCCTCTCCTTTATTTTAGTATTGATATAGTCATTGGTAGTGGATTTGTCTCCACCCGACTATTAGTTCTAGATTATCCAGACTCTTTATTCTAGTTTAGTTATATTCCTTTCTATGACTGTTGCGTGAATGAGATTAGTATATCTATGACTTGTGACACTATATACCATATGTGAGTATTATTCATATTACAGCGTACGTATGTATTATGGTATCTATATATTGGAGTTGCCATATACATACGGCTGGCATGCTTACGTGTTCCTAGTCCTACGTATTTTGGGACTGGGACGTGACAAAAATCATGCCCTAATAAAGCAGTTGATACTAAAGGATCGGTTATAGCAGTCAAGGGCAGAGTCAAGGATTGATTCAGGGTAGAACACCAGGGTCCACTAGTTCAGCCTATTGTTCCAACACAACAAGTACAACTAATGGAGGTGGATAGTTGCACATTCCTAGACATTAATATAGGCTAAAATTAGAGATGTGGCATAGAATTATTTATTGCTAAAAATTGTAATCACCAAAACCACCTCTCTAATATATGTAATAGTAACATGCATTATCATTCCAAACTAAGTTACAGTCTAGAATACACGAGCAAACCATATACCAATACCATATGTATACTACTCACTATGGAATAAGACTACTAATAGTAGGATGACCTCCACCACAATGGCCTAAACTATTTTGAATGGAAGGAAGACTGGTAGGAGACCAGCACCAGCACCACTAGTACTCCAACCCCCCACGGTGAGCTTTCCATCCTGTGGATGGCCTCATGTTTTGGGCCTCGACAAGCCAACCACCAACCTTTCATTCTTGTAGTTGTTTCTAATAATGAATATGAGTATGACAGGGATGAATTGGAGGAGGAAGCTAAGGTTGAAGGTGGCATGCTCCACCTTGGCCCTGTAGTAAACGTGCCAGGAGAGGGAGAGAAAGAGGATCATGATGGAGAAGATGGCGAGGAGAGAAGGAGGAGGAAGGGAGAGGAAGGACATAGTATCCCCTCTCCACCCTTGCTTCCACTGGGGTCCTCTCCTATCTCCATAGAACCATGACATGTTACTGGCCAGTTTAGTTTACTTGTTCTTGCTGTGCTGGTAGCTTTATTGGCAATTATAGTTCCCTTTAATATTAATTATTTATATGCTAGTGAGTCAAATTAAACCGTTACCAATACATGTTTCATAGTTTTTTCAACTAAATATAATTTTCATACTTTTCACATGAAAAAGTAGAAGAAGACTAATCATTCTACCGAAGAGAGTAGAGTGGAGCCCCAAACTTCATTTTTGTTAGTTCATTTATACTTTTTTATTGCATGTTGCATTGTCCCCATGTTCACTGTTGACGAACCCTTTTCTCTATGGTAGGGACCTGGGACTTTTTAGAAAATGGTCAACAAATCTATTCAAAAGTCTAATGTTTGCTTGGACTACTTTCTACATGTTGCATATAATACTTACTGTAGCTGTGCATATAAAACTACTCTCGCTACCTTGAGTTACATGTAATATTTGTTATCAATAGATTTTGATTGTTATACTAACTCCAAGCTGTAGAAAAAAGTTATTTATATGTGATCATAAATTCATATTTAATATTATATTTTATATTTTATATTTTATATTTTATGTCTAGATTAATTTTTGTAGATATATATTGTAACAAGTATTTGTGTATTTCAATAATATACTCAACAATTAAACAATCAAAGTTTCCAATGTTGTACGGTCAATACGTGGTCGCAACAACGATATTGTTCACATACGAGGCCATCATCACCAAGTATCTCTTCTTCCGATTATAATGAATGAGAAATGGTGTATATGTGACAATTTTACAATGGGACATTCTTTATTAATTAGTAATAGGTCAAGATGCAAAGAAGTAAAGTATGGTATTGTAATGACTCATTGGACAGTAATTGGCTTAGATGAAACTGATGTTATTATTGTATTATGCCTTACTTTGGTTGCTGCAGCAAATGAATGAAGCTAATTCATATATTTAGTGCTTACCTGCTACCTAATATGTAACTATTTGATTGGTTCCACACAACATATGCATGTTATTGTTAGCAACAAAGTGACTTGCTTTGTTTTTTTTCTCATCATCGATAGAGTGACATTTTTACCTAGTTTGTTCAGACATCCCTAGAGCAAGGTGCTCATCAGGGATACAGTTCTACGAGCAGCTTCAGGCGCCTACATCCCTTAAATTTCTATAGTATAGAGGATATGATTGCATCTGGTATGTGTCTCCAGGATATTGAGGCTATTCTCAAGGGAGCAAGAGTTCCAGCAAAGGAGAGATTAGCAGTAGTCAGACTACAATTATTAGATTTAGCGAGGGTTTGTGGGTAGCTCAAGAGGTTTCCTTTACAACATCAATTTTGTAGACTAGACTTCAGTGAGAGGTTCTGGATCAATAATTTGATACAGTTTTGTACTATAATCTTCAACAGAGGTTTAATAACCTCAAATAGAGCGAGGTAGTTTTGTTCTCTCAATAAATTCTCTCCTACCTTGGTGGCCACTGAGTTAGACAAAGTGATATGGTTCCAAAAGAGACTCAATCTAAAGATCATCTTGGCAATCAAGCAGTATGAGTTCCCAACCTTTGATGCAGTGATAAGGGCAACCAGAAGGTATGAGTATACCTCCTAAAGGATAGTATCTAGAAATAGGGGCCCAAAAAGGTCTCACACCATTATAAGAAGCTCTTTCTTCTAGTTATCAACACCATCTTCAACAGTTTGAGCATTAGTGATTGAAGCTCCAAGGAAAGCATACTGTTAATATAAGTTCAACAGTTATCTTTGATGCAACCTCATTATTAGTACGATATTCCTATTATAGGATAGTAGGAACATCCTATCAGAGTGCCATGAACATATGAATTGTGCTTAGCTTGTGGGGTACTAGATTACATGATAGGATCTTGACCAAGGAGAACTTCAGCAGGGTCCTCACTGCAGCAGCCATCAATGTCATCTACCCCAACATGTCTAAAGTTTAGTGCCCCAGTATCGGTTTAGTATCAGTAGTAATAGAGGCCTTTCCTGAATTAATTTTATTTATTCTAGCAATAGAGGCCGTAATAGTATGCAGGCTCAAGCACAAGCAGCTAGGCAGAAAGGTTAGTACAGGGGACCAGTGCCCAAAGGTTAGGTCCAAGCACACTCTTACACTGCAAGAGGCTTTATTATCGGGTAAGGTTGTAGCAAGTACCATTCTCGTTCATTCTTATATAGTTTTGATACTATTTGATTATGGTTCTTCCCATTCATTCATATTTATACATTTTACAATACAAGTTGGATTAGAACCCTAATCACTACTAGTAAGATTGAATATACTTATTGATAATAATATTATAGAGTATATAGAGTTTATGCCTCATGTCAAGTCGTAGTATATGGAAGAGAGTCTTCCGAGAGATCGATAGGGTTTTCTATGGGCGATTATGATATCAACTTATGTATAGATTGGTTGAACATCCAACATGCTACGATAGATTGCCATGATGGCAAGGTTATCTTTTATATCCCTGGTAAGGATGAGTTCTTATTTTCAAAAGGAGAGGTATAGTATTTGTAAGTAACCTTGAGAGTAGTAGTTGCTGAGGAGTTACAGTTTTCTAGGATTGATGAGTTCTTTGATGTACTTACAAAGCTGCTTCCAGGTATACCGCTGATACGAGAGATCGAGTTCAAAATTGATTTGGTTCCAAGAGCAACTATAGTATCATAGAGGGTCTACACGATCTCTTCGTTAGAGCTTGTAAAGTTGTACTAGTTGATTTAGGGATTGAGGACAAAGAAATTCATTCATCCTAGTGGATCACCTTGGGAGCCCCGATGCTTCTTGTAAAGAAGAAGGATGGCACATCAAGTTTATACGTTGACTATCATCAACTAAATGTTGTGAAGATAAATTCAATCATCTTAGTGGGGCACCTATATTTTTTAAGATAGATTTACGGTCTGGGTATGATTAGGTTAGTATGTTTAGATCTAGATATGGCCATTAGGAGTTTCTTGTGATATCTTTCTGGGAGTTTAATATGCCAATAGTATTCATAGATTTAATGAACTGTATATACGTATATACATGCCTTATCTAGACTAGTTTGTGATAGTATTTATTGATAATATCTTGGTCTATATCAGGAGTGAGGCAGAGTATGAGCAGCATCTTCGCATATTTTTTCAACCCTTTGAGAGCATTAGTTATACGTGAAGTTCAACAAGTGCAATTTCTAGCTAGATTATATATCTTTCTTGGGGCATATTATTGCTAGAGGTGAGTAGAGGTAGACCCCAAGAAAGTATAGGCTATTGAGAGTTGGATAGCACCAATTTTAGTTGTAGATTTGCACAATTTCCTTAGATTGGTATGCTACTATAGGTAGTTTATTGTAGATTTTGTAGGATCTCTACACCCTTGTCATAATTCACATATAAGGATGTATGATTTGAGTGGTCAGAGGATTATCAGACTTTCTTCGAGAAACTTAAATGGAGTTTGATCTTGGCTCCTATTTTGATACTTTCGGTAGGACTAGGTAGGTTCACCCTTTATTGTAATGCATTGGATCTGTCCTTATGCAACATATAGAGTTATACCTTATGTGGAAGCTTTGAGACCATGAGAGAAATTATTCAAGTATAATCTAGAGTTAGTCGTAGTTATATTTGGCCTCAAGCTCTGGAGGCATTATTTGTATAAAGATCGAGTAGAGATTTTTATCTATCATAAGAGCTTTAGGTATGTGTTTACACAGAGATATCTTAACATGCAACAAAGAAGATTACTGGAGTTACTGAAGTACTATGATCTTGACCTTCAGTATTATTCAAAAAAGGCCAATATCATTACAAACATATTAAGTAGGAAAGTAGGAGAGTATTGGCTGACCATTAGTGACAGATCTCAGAGCATCTACATAATATGGGCATTTAGGTAGTGCTACCTCGAGACACGAGATTGGAAGTAGGCTTGCAACTTTAGCCTACCTTGGTTGAGAGGATCTGAACACCACAGTCAGGAGATATCATACTTTAGTGACTTCAGGCAGTGTGCGAGGTAGGACATAGACCAGAGTTGAGTATTCATGGGGACGAGATATTTCATTTTCGGAGTCATCTTCGTGTACCAAGTAGAGATATCAGGCATGAGATCATGAGATCAGGCATGAGATCGTGTACCAAATTTCATAATATTTTATTCACCTTAGAGGCACGAAGAGGTACAAAAATATTCGTCAATATTTTGAGATGCTTGGTTTGGCAGCAAGTCAAGGCTGAGCATCAATGACTGTTAGGAATTCTCTAGCTACTACTAATTATAAAGTGGAAATAGGAGCACATACTGTAGATTTTATGACAAGTCTTCCTACATCCTTGGTTGGTAGTGATTCTATTTGTGTAACAGTGGACCGACTCACAAAGGTTGCTCACTTCCTACCTTTCAGAGTAGGTCAAAACTTAGAGGAGTTGATCGAGATATATATGAGGTAAATAGTAAAAACATATGGAGGTAGCAATCAACATAGTATCAGACAAACTCTAGGTTCACTTTACAATTTTGGAAGATTTTTAACAGAGCTTAGGTGCCCATTTGAGATTAAACTCAACATACTACCCACGGACAGATGGACATTCAGATAGCACGATATAAACCTTAAAGGATATGATTCAATCATGCACTCTAGACTTTATGGATCTTAGAAGGATCACCTGCCCTTAATGGAGTTCTTCTACAAAAACAACTTTCAGTGCAATATTTAGATGGCACAATTCGAGGCATTGTATGGCAGATGATGAAGACTATCGTTAGCATGTGATGATATTGAAGAAAGTGATATGCTAACATCGAGATAAAATTGTAAACCCCCAAATTTTTAAATTGCAATTTTAAGTATTTATTTATTTATTTGTTGGATTTTATTAGAATATTTTCTCGGTTAATTAGGAAAAAATTCTTTGAATTATTTATTTGTATAAATATTTATTTCAAATTTATTTCATAATTTTTTTCTTACTTAAAATTATTTAATAAGGTATTATAATTTTTTACTAGAATTAATTTTATGTGCAAATATATCTTTTGTATATTTTTATTTATTCTCATCCATATATATATATATATATATATATATATATATATATATATATATATATATATATATATATATATATATATATATAGTTATATATAGTTATAGTTATAGTTATAGTTATAGTTATTAATTAAGTAAAAGAAAAGAAAATAAAGAAAATAAATAAATAAGAACAATCAAAAATTCTAATCAAATAATTTACCCAAACCAACCCTTAAATCTCTTAGCACACACCCGCCACCAACAACACAACAGGCAACAATAACAACAACCACAACGAAACAAATCCAAAAGATGTTAATCGCAAATAAGAAGATTGCTTACGAACCTCAACCTTAAGCCCTAAACCCAAACTAACCATTAATCCTAAATATTACACTAATCATAAAACCTATTTCTAACTCTACAGACCCGCACCCGACCCCCCTTAACCCGCAACCCTCTCTCGGCCTCTCTCCCTCTCGATCTCTCTATATCTATATATAGCAATAGCCAAACCTAAGCCTTAAGCCCTAACCCTAGTTATCTTCCTCCTCCTCCTTTCTGTGCCATCCCCGACCCCTTCCTTCCGCCGGCACACATCCGACCGACAGTCGACTGCACCACACCTGCTACAGAACAACATACTCCATCAACCCTACTTCGAGGTAACATAACCCTCCTTCTTCGTATGGTTTTTTGAGCCATTTCTTCGTACACAATCAAAATATAACCCTTTAGGAATCCCTTTAACTAGATTAATTTTTGGAGCCCTAGATTGATCGAAAAGTCGACCGAAAGTTGGATGAAAAACTATTCCAAAATAGTTCATAAAATCAATCCAAGTACTCATGTTCATGTCCAATTTTCTACTAACTTGTTAAATATTTTCAAAATCTATCTAAAGGGACTTATTCACAACATATCCAAGATTATTTTTATTCTTTTAGTTTTTCTTAGTTTTTCTTGTTTGTCAAATTATTCTATTTCCAAAATGACCAAAAATCATATTTTCAAAACCCAAAAATTTTTGATACCGAGTGCGACCCGCCAAACAGGACCACCTCATCGCGAACCAATTGCATCAAAAGGCACGTATGGTATTTCTTGATGTGTGAGCTTTCGTAAAAGTTGATTTGAACGTATGTTCGTGCCGGAATCAACCCGTATCCAAAAAAAATCTTCTATATCAGTATTTTGTAAAATACCCAATTACTATAACGATTGACTTGTCCTGTGACCCATGTTTTGTTCGATTCTGAGACAGTCGATGAATCACCGTTTTGCGGGCCCCACGATTTGACTTGACGAGTTAATTTATGATCGGCTCACCAAAATTCATTATTGGACATACCATTGAGTTTGTATCATTAATTATAATTTTTTTGACCTATAATTTGTCCTATTTAGATACCTTTACCCTTGGCACGCTTTTCGATGCAAGATGGGCCACATGTGGACTCAGTTTTGGTCTAAAATTATCGTTTTCCCCTTATGTCTAAATTGCACAAAAGTATAATATTTTTACTATCTCGCTTATTCCGGGACCGTTGGTGATGTCTATTTCAGTATCAGGAGACATTTGTTCAGAATCTGTATCTTTCGGTTCCTTGTAGTTATCATTTGGACGTCATTACAACACCAAACCCTTGCCAGATAAGTATACCTTGCCACTACTACTGTTTATCTACATTCACATCTGCATATTTTATTTTTGTCATTTATTTATTTATTTATGTATATTATTAAACTATGCGTCTAAGAAAACTTGGGCACAACGATGGATGACGTCGTCTTTGTTTCTTATTTTAATTGTTATGAATATTAAACTAGATTTAAGAGACCACCCCATAATTGTGAGGTATTTTTATATTCCTTCGGCCATGACACTTTTGTTACATGAGTTGTGAGTCCCATATAGATCATGGACTTGAGTATTGTCCGGCCGACAATGCGTAGGGGACGTACGATAGGAGATAACTACTAATAGATTTGCATGCTTGAAGACTTGGCAGTTATTTAGAGGTATCATCGTGTTGTAAAGACGACATGAATAGGAGCATGGGGTAGGGAGGACAGATGTTAGCGTATGGGCTCTCATTGTTTATTTGTTTTTCCTCGAGTTGACCATGGGTGACTCGATAGAGCACTACGTGTGTCGATCATTTATTTACTTTCCACTAGATTGGCCACTAGTGACTCGGTTGAGCACTACGTGTGTCGAGCACATGTATGTGTCGAGAGCTTCTCATTAGGATGTCATCCTCAAAAGTGTATTTCACATAGAATGGTTAGGAGACCTTTTTAGATATTTATTTTTAGTATATTATGGCATACTTTTATGTATCTTGCTACATCCCTCTGAGGACCTGGTTCCTTTCCAGGTATAGACGATCAGGATTATCCACAGGAGTACGGACCGGGACCTGACGCATCATTTTCTGTCGAGGAAGTCTTGCTCTCTGAGTACCTATGACTACTTAATTGCTGATGGACCTTTTTGCTGTTATTTCTTTATTTGACATTTTATCTTATATTGGAGTTCCATTGTCCTCTATCATTTTAGCTGATATAGTCTTTTGGTAGTAGATTTGTCTATACCCGTCTATTATTATTTTTATTGCTTCATACTTGAGACTTTTAGTATTTATTTTGGTACTTCTCTACTTATGTCTGTGGATGAGATATAGCTGCCTGTGACTTCGGTTGATAATATATATGTACCACTTGTGAATTATTATTCATAATACAGCGTACGTATGTGTTATGGTTTCCATATATTGGAGTTTTCATATACATACGACTGGCATACTTATGTATTCCTAGTCCTATATATTTTTGGACTGGGACATGGCAGAAATAACAAACAATTAAGGTAGTCAGGCAGATCAGAGAGCACCTTAGAGCGGCCCAAGATTGTCAACTTCATTAGGAAGACCATCATAAGGCCCCTAGACTTTGCTGTCGGAGACCACGTATTTCTTCATATTTTGCCTACCTACGGGGTTATCAGATTTATTGTGTGTAGAAACCTTAGCCCGACATATATTGGTCCATTTGACATTTTTAAGCAAGTCGGGGATGTTTCTTATATACTCGCTCTTCCACCATGCTTTGCGAGGTACATAATTGTTTTATGTATCTTAGTTGCACTGGTATATCCTGAATTTGAGCCATATCCTAGATCATTCTGAGCTGGTTGTTAGTATCGAGAATCATGAGGCCTACCTAATACTATCGATATTCGTATACGGGTATGCATATATTTATGTCATATTTTGTTATCTTGGTTTTCATGATTTTGATATCACAATCAACGACAATGGGTTTTTACGATACGAGTCCTTGACTGTGGATATCGTGTCATGATGGTAGTTATGGATTTATTGATTTTTAAGATTCCTCGTTTTTGGTACATTAAGGATCGTACATGCATTCTCGCACGTTACTCAGTTTTTAGAAAAGTTATTATTGACTAATGTAATTATTATATTTTGGTATTTTCTTGCTAATCGTGTTAAACTATAGACTTTCTAAGACTTGTAGAGACCCATAGCAGGACCATGTACCCTAACTAGGACCATCGCTTATAATGCAACCATGGAATTCTTAATTCCCTAAACTTTTCACATGTAGGCACTATACTCGCAGTAATACTATTTTCCATCATATCTTATAATTGTTGCAAATAGTATACTAACATTTATATTGTTCGGGCTATTTTGAGTGGAAATAGTCCCCTTTATTTCAATTTTGACCTTTGATTTTGATCCAATGATTGTGAATAGATCTAGGAAGTTATACAAGGATTAAAAATTATTATTTCTCTTATTCTTTCATTTTTATTCTCTTTTTTCTCTTTGTGTGTGGGAGAAGGAACCAAGAGACAAGGCTCTCATTCTCTTCTCTCTCACTCCCAAATTCTCCTTATAATATACCAAGAGCCTACGAGCATTAAGGGAGTGGGGCTTATGCTTTTGAGCCAATCTGGTTGTGGATACGAGCACTGTATTGCATCCTAGAAGCTCGTGTTGATCATATTGTCCGTTCGTAGGCAAGTACACCTTGCTCTATTGACTTCGACTTCAAAATGACATGATTTGGTATGAAACTCTCAAATTTTCTCGTATTTTGTTTTTTTGTAGGCGGGAGCACTAGATTTGTCGAGCCTACTGCCCTCGACGGGACTCAGTTGATCGAGTTTTGATTATTTTTGTGATTGGATTATGTTTTGTCGTGATCTTGTACACGGACTATGAGTTGACTTGATTCTTGCCACATTATCCCTATGGAGAATTTATAATGTGACACACTTATCAAATTTGATTTCGATAAATTATCGATAAGCCAACACGATGTTTCGCATGATATATCTGTGTCTTGGAAATGCCCGAACAGTATACTGGTATTATATTGGCATTATACTGATAGTATATCGATAATATACTATTTTCCTTTATTTATGTGATTTAGCCTTGTCGATAGTATACTGTTTTCATGTTTATTGTGTTATAACCTTGTAGACAGAGTGTTATTTTTCCTGAAACTCTAGTTTATCGATACAAACAGTATATTGTTTGTGTTAAAATATGCTAGAAAAGCCTATTTTATCTATTTTTGTGATTTATTTGCATTCCTATTTGATCGTCGATTGAAATGAAAATTGAGACAGTATTTATGCCTTCTTGTCACCCTCACTTTTTCAAATAGGGATAATTTAGTCATTTAGCATAGTTATACTATTTTAGTGATTTAATAATTAATTAGTATGCTATATTAATATTTGTGTTTGTGCTATATTTTTAATTATAGTTAGTGGGCTAGCTATCACTACCACATCCTGAAAATAGGGATATTTTTGTCATTTTATATATTGTAGGTATTGTGTGTATTTTATTTTAAATAATTGCATGATATGTGTATAGATATATATTATATTATATAGTGTTTATTAATGTGTGAGTTAGTAGACTAGACCTAGAAGCCCACTAGATGAAGCCCTGACCGAATCATAGGATCATGTATTTTAATTAGCATTTTTGGGATTTAATTACGGAGGTTATAATTAATTACCGTAATTTTATTTAATTGTTGCGCCTTACCGTTGCTTCGATATTTGGAGCGCTACCCTAGCTTTTGTCTTCCAACAAATTTCACAACATTTTCCTAGATGTGCCCGCCTTTCATTCTGGCATTTGTGTAACTCATAATTATGCTCTTCCGTGCTTCATTTTAGTCACACAATATTCGTCACAGACGTTATTATTTAATTCCAATAAATTTGACTTTGTATCCTTGTGCGTTCCAATCAAAATTGGAGACACAATCTTGACACATTTTGCGCAACCCAAATTAGGGTAATATTATATTCTGAGTCTTCTATGTCCATGACACTTCTGTCCCACTTAATTTTAGTCCCATGTACTTCTAATTAATTTTAGAACACCATTTACATCAATTTTAATTTAATTAAACCATAAAACCAACTTTGTGCAATTTTCTAATTGTTGGGCACTTTTATGCAAAAGTGTATTAAGGTGTCCACCCCGTTGGACATGACACGTAAATAAACTAATTTCTCCTTCATGTATATTTTTCTATAATTTTTGGGAGTGTGTAATTTAATATCAACCTCCTTGAACCATGGCCCTCCAAACTTTGAACCAAATGCATCATAGCCGTTCATTTTAAATCCATTTGAATCCTAACCCTTGAAAATATCCATGACAAGCCCTTTTCCCAAGGGTTTGACCAAACCCTAATTCTAGGTCAACCCAATACACTATACACATATATAAATAATTCTTTTTTCTTTTCTCTTTTTCCTAAAACTAAACCATATACTCAGCCGACCCCCCAACTCCTATTCATCTTCTTCTTCCTCCTTCCCGCAGCCATTGCCCCGCCAGACCGAACCCCTCCGCCGTGAACCTCGCCATTCCTTCGCCTGGACCGCCGTGCCCCCGCCTGACTCCTCCGCCACTGAACCGAACCGCCTCTGACTTCTTTCCTGTCCCCCGACCTCTACCTCTCTTCTCCTCTCCCCGCCTACACCTTTCCTCTCGACCACAGCCGCCCCATCATCGCTGCGACAACACCGCAGAACTTCACCACCTCGCCACCCTTGCCTGAGCGGACCCGACCCGCTGTACTGCACCCGCCGTTCTCCACGTTCTCTTCCTCCCATGATCACCGACGACCTCATCTTCCCTGAGCAGTCACCACGCCGGACTGAACCGTCTGCAACCATCCTCCTCTGCCATCTCCGGCAGCCTCACCTTCACCAGCATCTCCACCATGATCATCATCATCACCTTCACCATCATCTCCACCATGATCATCACCATCATCTTCACCATCATCATCATCGCCGTAGTCATAATCATCACCATCATCGTAGTTATCATCATCGTCACCATCATCATCGTCGTCATCATCGTCATCGTCGATCCCGTGCACGCCCGCGCAGGTTCGTTCCTGCCCTCATTTTTGTCATTTCATGTGATTGTGTGTATATGTATTCAAATAGGTAGTATGCATGTATGTACGTATTAGTATTAGTATATGTATATGTTTAATATGAATATTGGTATATATATATACATATATATATATAAGGTATATGAACTCAATTATTATGTATGTATTAGTATATGTATTCCATTAGTATAGGCTTGACATGTATATAATTGGTATATCTATATATACATATATATATATATATATATATATATAGTACATGAATTCAATTAGTATATATATAATATATATATTGTATATGTATTTAATTGGTATACATATATAAATTATAAGTATTAATGTATATGCTAGATAATAATATGTATAATTATATATGTACTAGGCGACCCTAGTATAATTACGAATATCACGTAGCTACATTGACCTATGACCATGTGAATTATTAGAAGACTGCCATGATGTGCACTGACGTATGGACGAGACCCGTATCATTTTGACTGTCTATTTTGCACAGCAATTACAGACGCGACACCCGCGCAATTAGACGCGCACTTGACCCTAGTTGACCAGTGTCATACCTAGCGTAGCCCCTGAGTTCAATGTATTTATGATTGTGTGTTAGTGTAGCGACTGATGCAATATTATTATTAAATAATGTCTATAGGATTGTTGGATTATTCAGACAAGACTTCAGAATCAGGTTATTGGTATTGCCAGCAGCAGGACCCCAGGCGAGTATATTCTCTGATAATTTTCGTTATTTGATAATTTCTATAATTCAAGTATTTAGAAATGTTTCATCTGACTCTTGACACTGTGCTATACGGACTAGTATATAGATTGGATCTTTAGTCATGAGATGTTACATTGGTTATCGTATTGACATTGTATACGACATTGATATTAGACATTGATATTAGACATCGTACATTATATATTGGATATTGATCGTGTATCGTGACGTGTCATGATTGGATCCACAATACTAGTTGGGGGCGGAGGAAATTGCTAGTGAGAGATATGATCAAAATACCTATCGTACAAGTGTAGACATTGATAGTGTTAATCATACACCTAACGAATGATTAGCCAAGCCATGTAGCTATCGAACAAGTTCCCAAGCCGATTATATTTCGAAACTACTATTTCAAACACTTAGAATAGTTACAGTTCTCTATTTTAGTTAATATACTACATCACTCGAATATGATATTGTAACTCTTTCTTTTTATTTCATATATACACTGACTGTACCATATTGCCTATATTGCCTGTCTCTTTATTTTTGTTATTGTATTTATTCATTGTCTTCTCTCAGTATATAGCATCATCTATTTATTGTTTTATAGTCCTTATCAATTAACTGGAACTGTTATTTGAGATGTACTTTGCTCCAATCCTGACTGGATATTTTTTCTAGACTTTGACTTAGAGGACTTGTTTCTAGAGTACTTGGAGACTTGGATGTTATTGATTGCAGGTTAGATTATTTTATCATTTATACTTGTCTTGTATTTCATATATTTTCCCTGAGATCTTATCGTGCTTTATTTTTCGTGATTGAGTATTCCATATTATAGCGTGATATCTGTGTCTCCTTATGGAGTTGGATATTCATGAGAGATTATTTAAATAGTATCATGACCTAGACAGCGTTCTACCACCGATGCTGCGGCGTAGGCTGGACGTACCCACGTACTCGTGCCCCTATATCGGGTGTGGGTCATGACATATTTTTAGTGGTGGCCCATGCAGGTCAGACTTCGCAAGTTGTGCGATATCATAGTAGTGCGACGTCTTAGTTATACTACTGCATGCCTGCGATAGGATATAGGACATAGGATACTAGGATGAGAGCGAATACGCAATCACAAATTATTTGAGAGATTCCTGGGATGACCCTTGAGAATCTTATTATAATTTTCAATTTAAATCTTTCCCTTGTTCCGTCCGTTCTCACTTGTTGCTATTGAATTTGATTCTTGTTGATCGGTTATTAAATTAAAATCTTGGTGTCATTGTTGAGTTTGGTTTTTTATCGAGATAAATTTTACAGACTAAAATTTACAGTATTATCTAAAGACATATGTTGATGAGGACAGTAAGAAAGGTAAACGTCTTCTTTGGTTATGGAGCCTAGAATTTATCGCAGCCATATTAGCTAGTGTATCAAAAACGTAGGTACCTGACTTCAGATGTATATATCTTAGTTATGAAATTCAGAATTTCTCGTAGCTATACTAGTCGGCACAGCGAGGATTCTAGACGACATGATTATAGAGTTGCTTACCTAAGTTATGGAATCTATCGTTCATCGCAGCTATGCTTACTGGCGTGGAGAGGATTTTGAGTGTCATAATTTCGGAAAGACGTGTATGATTATCAGGTTGTATCTTAAATTGGTTCTTAAAGTATCATCTCAAAACTTATCCACTTCTGTTATTCCAGGACTTTGTTCCATCACTTCTTTTTGTTTGCTAGCAGTAGAAATACCTTCAGTCCTTAGTCCAGTTCCTTTGAGCTTTATTTCTCTAAGATCCTTGTTAATGTGATAATTGGTGACTTACAATTAGGTCTGTGTCTTGTATCAGTGTTGACTGAGTATGGCTTCTAAGTTATTAGTGTTTCTTAGTTGGACATGTAACCAGTAGGCATCAATCTAGAGATAACCCATAGCGTAGTACCTTGTAGCCATGGTTCTATGATAAGGTATCATTATTATAGTAGTATTGGTATTATAGGTAGAAGGAGTAAAGAGTATCAGTGATGGTTCCAAGAGTAAGTATCAGAGTCAGCATGCCAGTCCTGGATAGTCATAAATTTATGTAATTGGATGATCTATGTAAACAATTAAGTATCAAGGAAATTGTATAAAAAAAATAATGGAGCATGATATTCAATTTGATGATTGATTACTTAGGTGTGTCAAGAGTAAAGAAATGTATATGCATAAAAGGTATTAATGAGTGTGCCATGGGTAAAAAAAATATATCAAGATTGGTAATGGAGGATATATAGTGTATCACTGATTAGTATGTAAAAGATTTAAGAGAAAATATGTTACATCAATTGAGATATGGAACCATATGCCTGCCTTTGAGAGTGAAATAAAACATGTGTATTATAAAAAGTGCAAGTGATCATGAGTTCTAGTGAGTGTGATTAGGTGATCTAAATAAGGAAGTTAGTGTTACTATATCAAGAGTGCTAGTGTTTCTATATCAAGGATTAGTTGAGCAATATGCTAGTAACAGTAAGTACCTTGTATGATAATGTTAGTTTTGTGTGTCAGTTAATATGGATAGAAAATTATTGGAAGTAATAGTGCAAGTAATCCGGGCAGTACAAATTTTAGTACACAATTGAGGGTTGTAGACAACTGGTGTATTTGTGTGTATCTTGTGTGTTAGAGACTGTGAATATATAGGTATACTTAGATAGATATGGATTTAAATTTTATAAATATGCATCGATTGGACTTAAATGGAGGAGCAAGATGATTAATGGATTAGTGTTTGAGATTTAAACTATTCGAATAAGATTTTTAATATGCATTGATTGGATTTTAATTAGAGGATTGAATATTAAATTATGTATTCAGTCTTGGAGAAGATTATGATAAGAATAGAATTTGATTTTATATTTGAAGATTTTTAGGAATATGATATCTATAGAATTTTGAAGATCGTGAAATAACAATATGGATTTACTTCATGATTATATGGTTTGATAAATTTATTTTGATAGAAAATAAATAAATAAATAAAACTATTGAGGATCTTAAATTTCGAGAACAAAATTCTTTTAAGGAGGGTAGACTTGTCACTACCACATCCTGAAAATAGGGGTATTTTTGTTATTTTATATATTATAGGTATTGTGTGTATTTTATTTTAAATAATTGCATGATATGTGTATAGATATATATTATATTGTATAGTGTTCATTAATGTGTGAGTTAATAGACTAGACTTAGAAGCCCACTAGATGAAGCCCTGACCGAATCATAGGATCATGTATTTTAATTAGCATTTTTGGGATTTAATTATGGATGTTGTAATTAATTACCCTAATTTTATTTAATTGTTGTGCCTTACCGTTGCTTCAATATTTGGAGCACTACCCTAGCTTTTGCCTTCAAACAAATTTTACAACCTTGTCCTAGACGTGCTCGTCTTTCATTCTGGCCTTTGTATAACTCATAATTATTCTCTCCTGTGCTTCATTTTAGTCGCACAATATTTGTCGCAGACGTTATAATTTAATTCTAATAAATTTGACTTTGTATCATTGTGCATTACAATCAAAATTGGAGACACAATCTTGACACATTTTGAGCAACCCAAATTAGGGTAATATTCTATTCTGAGTCTTCTATGTCCATGATACTTCTGTCCCACTTAATTTTAGTCCCATGTACTTCTAATTAATTTTAGAACACCATTTACATCAATTCTAATTTAATTAAACCATTAAACCAACTTTGTGCAATTTTCTAATTGTTGGGCACTTTTATGCAAACGTGCATTAAGGTGTCCATCCCGTTGGACACGACACATATAAATAAATCTATTTCTCCTTCATATATATTTTTCCATAATTTTTGGGAGTGTGTAATTCAACATCAACCTCCTTGAACCATGGCCCTCCAAACTTTGAACCAAATGCATCATAGCCTTTCATTTTAAATCCATTTGAATCCTAGCCCTTGAAAATATCTATGACAAGACCTTTTCCCAAGGGTTTAACCAAACCCTAATTCTAGGTCAACCCAATAAACTATACACATATATAAATAATTCTTTTTCCTTTTCTCTTTTTCCTAAAACTAAACCATATACTCAGCCGACCCCCCAACTCCCAATTATCTTCTTCTTCCTCCTTCCCGCAGCCATAGCCCCGCCGGACCGAACCCCTCAACCGTGAACCTCGCCATCCCTCCGCCTGGACCGCCATGCCCCCGCCTGACTCCTCCGCCACTGAACTGAACCTCCTCGTTCCCCGACCTCTCCCTCTCTTCTTCTCTCCCCGCCTGCACCTTTCCTCTCGACCACAGCCGCCCCGTCTCCGCTGGACAACCCCGCAGAACTTTACAACCTCGCCACCCTCGCCTGAGCGGACCCCGACCCGCTGCACTAAACCCGCCGTTCTCCACGTTCTTCTCCTCCCATGATCACCGACGACCTCCTCTTCCCTGAGCAGTCACCACGTTGGACTGAACCGTCTGCAACCATCCTCCTCTGCCATCTTCGGCAGCCTCACCTTCACCATCATATCTACCATGATCATCACTATCACCTTCACCATCATCTCCACCATGATCATCACCATCATCTTTACCATGATCATCACCATCATCATCATCGCCGTAGTCGTAATAATCACCATCATCGTAGTTATCATCATCGTCACCATCGTCATCATCGTCATCGTCGATCCCGTGCATGCCCGCGTAGGTTCGTTTATGCCCTTCTTTTTGTCATTTTATGTGGTTGTGTGTATATGTATTCAAATGGGTAGTATGTATGTATATACGTATTAGTATTAGTATATGTTTAATATGAATATTGGTATATATATATATATATATATATATATATATATATATATATATATATATATATATATATATATACCAATTGTATACATGTCAAGCCTATACTAATGGAATACATGTACTAATACCTAATACATACATACTAATTGAGTTCATATACCTTATATATATATATATATATATATATATATATATATATATATATATAGTATGTGAATTCAATTACTGTATATACAATATATATATTGTATATGTATTTAATAGGTATATATATATATATATATATATATATATATATATATATATATATATATATATATATATATATATAAATTATAAGTATTAATATATATGCTAGATAATAATATGTATTATTATATATGTACTAGGTGACCATAGTGTAATTACGGATATCGCGTAGCTACATTGACCTGTGACCATGTGAACTATTAGAAGACTGCCATGATGTGCACTGACGTACTGGCGAGACCCGTATCATTTTGACTATTTGTTTTGCACAGCAATTACAGACACGACACACACGCAATTAGACTCGCACCTGACCCTAGTTGACCAGTGTCATACCTAGCATAGCCCCTGAGTTCAATGTATTTATGATTTTTGTTAGTGTAGCGACTGATGCAATATTATTATTAAATGATGTCTATAGGATTGTTGGATTATTCAGACAAGACTTCGGAATCAAGTTATTGGTATTGCCAGCAGTAGGACCCCAGGTGAGTACATTCTCTGATAATTTCTATAATTCAAGTATTTGGAAATATTTTATCTGACTCTTGACACTGTGCTACACGGACTAGTATATAGATTGGATCTTTAGTCATGAGATGTTACATTGGTTATCGTATTGACATTATATACGACTTTGATATTAGACATTGATATTAGATATCGTACATGATATATTAGACATTGATCGTGTATCATGACGTGTCATAATTGGATCCACAGTACTAGTTGGGGGCAGAGGAATTTGCTAGTGAGAGATATGATCAAAATACCTATCGTACAAGTGTAGACATTGATAGTGTTAATCATACATCTCACGTATGATTAGTCAGGCCATGTTGCTATCGAATAAGTTTCCAAGCCGATCACATTTCGAAACTACTATTTCAAACACTTAGAATAGTTATAGTTCTCTATTTTAGTTCATATACTACATCACTCATATATGATATTGTACCTCTTTCTTTTCATTTTATATATGCATTGACTATACTATATTACCTATATTGCCTGTCTCTTTATTTTTGTCATTGCATTTATTCATTGTCTTTTCTCAGTATATAGCATCATCTATTTATTGTTTTATAGTCCTTATCAATTAACTGAAACTGTTATTTAAGATGTACTTTGCTCCAATCCTGACTGGATATTTTTTCCAGACTTCGACTTAGAGGACTTGTTTTCGTCGTACTTGGAGACTTGGATGTTATTGATTGTAGGTTAGATTATTTTATTGTTTAGACTTGTCTTGTATTTCATATATTTTCCTTGAGATCTTATCGTGCTTTATTTTTCGTGATTGAGTATTCCATATTATAGCGTGATATATGTGTCTCCTTATGGAGTTGGATATTCGTGAGAGATTGTTTAGATAGTATCATGACCTAGACAGCGTTCTACCGCCGATGCTGTGGCATAGGTTGGACGTACCCACGTACTCGTGCCCCTATACTGGGTGCGGGTTGTGACACTAGCAAATAGTTAGACTTGACCCATGTGAACCTAATTAAAATTTGTCATGACAACTAGTGAGCCTAACTTGGACCCAAGTCCATTAGACCATTTTCACTAATTAATTAGGGAGAATTAGTTTATTATAATTAGTTAGAAACTACCCAAATAGCTTTCCCTAATTATTTCTCCATAATACATCATGGAGGGGTGCATGGAAGATTTATATATGACTTGTAAAAGGGGGAAGGGGGTCGGCCACTACTAGAGGGGGCTCTCCTCTCCCTCTATCTCCTCTCATTTTTATTTATTCTAGATCTAGAAATTAGATCTCCATTTTTTTATCATTTCCTCCATTGAATTCTCACTCAATTCACCTCCATTTTCTCTCTTATTCTCATTCCACAAGGAGCTTGGAGCTTGGAGAAGTAAGGAGCACAAGGAGGAGGAGGAGTCATAGCGGAGAGATCGTGTCTGGATCGTGTCCACTTTGGTTTTCATTAGAAATCTATCTTCCAATTGGTAATTTATGAATTCTCCCTTATTCTAGCTTCTGAATCAAGCATGAGACCTCTAGGAACCACTACATTGCATAGGGATACCATTAGGGACAAATTCTAGTTAATTTGGTTGAGTATTGTGGTCTCTACATAGGTTTTGATATTAATTTTAGGGGAATTATGAGGTGGACATACCAAGTGTGTGTCATAACACCAATTTAGTCGTATTGGACTTAGATCAGGGTTGTGAGACTAGGTACGTGTCCACAAATGGATACGTGTAGGCGTATTACGATACAACGTGGTACATGTTGCTAGATTTGGGAATTTTGAGCCAATAGGTATAATTTCTTGTAATTACAAGATAATTAGATATTATATATGTTTATATATCATAATTTATATATTAGGAGGGTTTCATGTGTTTTAAAGGTTAGTATCATGGTGGATTGATGTTTGAGGAGTATCATGAGTGTATCCTAGTGTATTGTAGTATACCATGGTATACAAAGGTATTTGTGGTATTGTATCATGGAGATATAGGTCTTGGAAATTATTTAGGTAGCATGGATAGAAACTTGGGTGGTATCATGTTTTGGAGATGTGTATCAAAGAATTTGAGGACTTGGTATCTTGTGAAATAGTGTAAATCAAGGAGAATTGAGTTCATGTGAGGAGGAGAAGAAATTATGGTTGATAGATTGCATTAAAGGTGTTTGGTGCTTGAGTGAGGAAGCATGAGATTAGTAAAAAGGTAGAGTTCTTGATGTACATATGTAGAAGGGTAGAGCTGATCTGAGGGGTCCTCACTACAATCCAAAATACTGCTTTAGAGCAGTTCATTTCTGCAGATGTTGGTGTGCAAAAAAATTTATGGCAGCAGCAAGTCCAGGACAGTGGGGAGATGTTGGGTCCATTGCAGTAGAGAGAAGTGGAAGGGAAGTTATGCTCGAGTAGTGCATTGGCAGTGGGGAAGAAGCTTGGGTAGTAGGTGGAGTTGGCAGCATGAAGTATGCAACTTACTGTAGTAGCAGCAAGAAAATATCTAAACTGGGAATGGTATATTAGTGGGGGCTTGGCTTGATATGTAGGAAGGTGGAGTTGGGATGTATAGTTAGATTTGTACAAGTAGGGAGTCCAAGAGGTGCTAGTTCAGCAAGTGTAAGGGGGGTGACCTATTGGGTGTCTGCAGAAAATATAATGCAAGTATCAAATAGCAGGTTATAGCATCAGTGCCTGCAATGCACACAAGAGGAGAGTGGGGCAGCAGTTGTGCTAATGTTAGTAGCAGGTAATTAGGTATCAGGTATGTGTATATGAAGGAGTTTGTGTCTCAGTAAAAAAATATGATAGTTGATGTTATGGGAGTGTTAGTGTAGATACAAGAGAGTGTCTAGTGTGTGTATGTGTTTAGTATGTGTTAAGAGTAATCAGTGTGTGTGCAATGTGTTGGTGTTAGTGTATGGAGATTGCAAGAGTTGTGTGGCTAGTGTAACTGAAGATGAGGTTAGAGTGTGTTTCAGATTTCAGTTCAAATATTAGGGGTACCAGGTGTTCTGATACCAAAGGGTATTGGTGAGACATTAAAATGAGAGTTGGTTTAATGTATGGGTTGAGAACAAGCATGTGACTGTGTATGCAAGATACGATAGTAAGTGTGAGTGGCTGAAACTGGGTATTAAATGAGGGTATGAGTGTGAGTCTTGTATACAGTTGGTAAGAGGAAACAAATATAGACAAAGGGGAAGGTTGGTACATGGGTGTCCAAGTGAGAAAGTGGGTAGTGTATTATGGTATACATGATACACGAGAAGTATCGTATAGGTTGGTGAGGTATTAGGAATACTAAGTGAGGTGTTAAGTGTCAGGTTTAAATTGGTCTAGGTATTAGTGTAATACTATAAGATATTAAGTGTATGAGATACTTATAGTTTATAGATAGTGTGGATATCATTATAATGTGAGAATAGTGAAGGTACTGAATATTACCTTGAAGTTGTGGTCTTGGTAAGTTAAGGTATTAGAGATTGATACAAAGATAATTACCTATTGCCTAAGGTATTAATCTATATAATAGGTATTAATGTATACTATAGTGTATAGAGCTAGTAACCTTCAAGGTATTGACCTAGAAACCTATGTATGACCTAGGAATTAATAGTATAGACTTGTAATCAACCTAGAAGCTAAGTATAGACCAAATATTAAGGTATTGGCCTAGTTTGACCTAGTTTGACTAGTATAACTTATAAATGGCCAAGAAAATCATATTTTTGACTCATTTTAGTACATTATCACTTCATTGCACCCAAATAACATAATATTTCATATATAGGTTAGTGTGACACCAGTTTAGACCATGTTTTATATTCTTTGCTCAGGACCACAGGCGAGTACATCTCTTTGTTAGTTTTTATTTTATGATATTATATATATCGTATGTTCTAGAACTATATACTTGATTTCGACACATTGGTTACATGGACTGTTACTATATGGATCCTGACAGGAGATGCTACCCACTTACCGTGTTCAGCGGGTACTATTTTATATGTATTTTATCGTGTGTATCGGGTATTGATTATCGTGTACTTCGTGTTCACACACTGCTCATGTTCAGTGTGCCCATATTCGCGTTCGTACCGTGCCATGATTGGATCCATTGGTATTGGTTGGGGATGGGGGAGTAGGAGCTAGTTATGTGATCAAGCCCAAGTGTACTCGTGTACATATCAATTATATATCATACGTGTAATCGAGTTACCATATTGTATTCGTGTTCAACCCAAACCGATCACATAATGAACTTATACTCTATGGCACATTAATTAGTTTTATCTATTTCTATTTAAATTGCAGTTATTCAAATTGTATGTTCTTTATTCTAATACATTACCTATTTACTCTAGTTCAATCCATTTTCTATTGCTAGTTATCTTGTATTCTTTTCTATTATTTGTTATGTATGCTCTATTATGTATTTGGAACTGCTTTCAGAGGTATGTACTTTGCTCCAATCCTGACTGGATATAATTTTTAAATGATTGGCTTGTGGATCAGTGTCCCACGTATTACGGACCGTAGGACGGCATACCATTAGAGGATACTCCTTTAGAGCAGGAGGCCCTAGTGCCAGATACTGAGGAGGCTTAGACTTATTGTTTAGACTTATATTCGACTTTTATTGAGACTTTTGGCATATATATATTATTGTAGACTTGAGATTGTATTATCATTCCTATTTTATCTTCCTTATTCTATATCGTATTTTATCTTCCTTAGTTTGATATTGTGATTGAGTATGGATATCATTATCATGTTATTGTATTTGTTCCTATATTTGAAGTGGATATCACATTGACAGGTACTTTATATATTGTGTGAGATATTTAGTTAGTATTTTTGACCTAGACAGCATTCTACCACCGACGCTGTGGTGTAGGCTAGGCGTTGCTCACTACTCGTGCCCTTATTCCATGTGCGGATCGTGACACATTTTTAGTGGTGGCCTATGAAGGTCAAGAGTCACAATTAGAGCGATATCGTAGTAGTACTCACCTTGAGTACTACTACAAGCCTGTTTTAGGATATAGAATATAGGCTGAGAGTATACTCAATCACAACTAGAAAATATTTCTAAATATATGTTTTGCTATCCTTATCTATTTGAATGCTTGCTTTACTATGAACAATTTTGTCCTTCTTTGACGATATCGTATCTTACTCAATATTGACTCCTTTGTTCAATCTATCTTCAGGATACCATCGAAGACGCGTTTCCAGCACTCAAGCACAGTGTCATTGAGATCGGTCACTTCGTCGCCTCCTAGGACAACATCAGCAGGCACTATTGTAGCAGCTTTAGTTCAGAGGTCCGCTTCACCGATCCAGGTGGGCATTTCTGCAGCAGCTTTCTGGGGTGCTCTACCTCCTGTACAGTAGACAGTGCCGATAATCTCAGAGGATCTTCCACCTCCACCACCCGTAGTCGATCAGATCGAGATATTTATGCTCTTTCAGCAGATGATGGAGGTACATCAGCACCAGTTAGAGGTTATAAGGTAGGGCATTGAGAATGTTCACTATATTACACTCGTCGCAGTCGAGAGAGTTGCCTTGGTCCAGCCACAGACGGCACCACCTCAGTTCACCCCATAACAGCCGATGCCGGGGACTATCATAGATTTTAAGAGGATAGGGCAGAAGGACTTTAAAGGCACTGATGGGATTATTTATTTTGATGATTGGATAGAAGATATTAAGAGGTTGCAGGTAGAGGCCGCAGGAAGCATGATGTTTGATATCGAATTGACTTGGTTCAGGATAGACCCCATGATCTCAGCACCGAGACTTACTTTGAAAGATTTTAAGGAGCTCTTCAAGAAAACATTCTTTCCAGATGTGTCTTTGACACCTCTAGAGAGCCAGTTTCAATACCTCGTTCAGGGAGGTATGACGGTGGATGAGTATGCGACAGAGTATTGCAGATTAGGCCGCTTTGTGGAGGGATAAAATCCTATAGGAAAGTCCAGGAAGTTCAGGAAGGGCCTGAACAAGGAGATTAAATCATATACAAATAGAGACCCCATCTCTACTTTTGAGGAGATTTTGAGATAGGCACAGTGGGCAGAGGATGATCTAGAGCTTGGATCTAAGAGGCCGAGGGATATATGAGGATCCAGTACTAGCACGGGCCCAACAAAGCGGCCTCACTTTCAGCAGCAGCATCAGAGATACTTCCAGCAGTAGAGGCAGCAGTACCCTATACCCGCTAGAGTGCTAGTGCAGCAGGAGCACCAGATCCAGAGGCCAGCTATTCCTTGCTTATTCTGCAAGAAGTAGGGACATGGATGGGATGCGTGTAGGATAAGATTTGGCCAGTATTTATTCTGCTGATCAGGAGACCACCAGTTGAGGGCTTGTCCTAGAGCTTCAGCTCAGGGCGGAGCTCAGGCACAGAGAGAACCCGTTAGGCCACCAGCGGGACAGTAGAGAGGACCTCTGTTGCTGACTCAGCAGCAGAGGTTTGTACAACACTAGCAGCAGCAGAGAGGTGCTCAGTAGAGGCAATCTTTTGCCTTGACCGTCGAAGAGGAGGAGCCAGTTGGATATGTTATTTTAGGTTCAGTCTATCTTGATTCTTTTCCAGCTCATGCTTTATTTGATTCAGATGCTTCATATAGTTTAGTATCTATATCTTTTACTTTGAAGCATCATCTTGAGACTGAATCATTGACGAGGACTTCAAGATCACGACCGGGGGTGGCATTATCCTGGTCAGTGATGTTTGCAAGGATTAGAGAGTTTCTTTGGGAGGCCAAGAGTTGCGCGTGTGTCTACTCATAATGACACTTCCGAGCTATGATATAGTACTCATGATGGATTAGTTGAGTAGGCACCATGCTAGTATCGATTATCGTGGAGGCAAAGTTTTATTTCAGGCCCCAGGAGAGCCAGAGTTTGAGTTTATCAGAGGAGTAGCGAAGCAAAGCGAGAGAGACTTCTGTGGAGCTATAGTAGAAGAGCAGGAGTCGCCACACCCATTGATTGCAGAGTATATGGATGTCTTTTCGAAGGAGTTGCCAGGATTGCCACCAGACAAAGATGTGGAGTTTTCTGTAGACTTAGTGTCAGGCGCAGAGCCGATAACATAGCACGTATATCGGGTGAACAATAGCGAACTGGCAGAGTTGAAGAAACAGGTGGATGAGTTACAGGACAAAGCCTTCATCCGGTCCAGTTCATCACCGTGGGGTACTCCGGTATTATTCATACCAAAGAAGGATATTTCAGTACGTATGTGTATCGACTACAGGGCACTCAACAACCTCACTATCAAGAATAAATATCCGTTGTCGCGGATTAACGATTTGTTTGATAAGTTAAGAGGAGCGAAGGTATTTTAGAAGATAGACTTAAGGTCAGGGTACCACCATGTGAAAGTGAAGAAGGAAGACATTCCAAAGACAGCTTTCAGGACTCGGTATGGATAGTTTGAGTTCTTAGTGATGTCGTTTGGGTTGACTAATGCCCCGGTATTCATAAATCTGATGAGTAAGGTGTTTCATCAGTACCTAGATCAGTTTGTTGTGGTATTCATTGATGATATATTAATATATTTGAAGACCCCGTAGGAGCATGAGAAATACCTAAGGATAGTTTTGGAGACCCTTAAAAAGGAGAAGCTGCATGGCAAGCTTTCGAAGTGTGAGCTATTCCTTGATAAGGTTGAATTCCTCGAGCATGTGATTACAGGAGACGGAATCTCAGTAGACCCAAAGAAGATATCAGCAGTTGAGTCATAGTCTACCCCGAGTTCAGTGGCAGAGATCAGGAGCTTTCTTAGATTCGCAGGCTATTATCGGAAATTTGTTCAAGATTTTTCCAAGATTGAAGAGCCGATGACTAGGATGACCAGGAAGGACGTGGAGTTCGTCTGGACTGAGGAGTATCAGGCTGCTTTTGAGGAGCTGAAAAAGAGGTTGACTATAGCTCCAATGTTGATGTTGCCATCGGGGACATGAGAATTTTCCATATACAGTGATGCTTCAGGTAAAGGTTAGGGATGTGTGTTGCAACAGAACGGGAAAGTGATTGCCTATGCTTCCAGTCAATTATGCCTGCATGAGAAGAATTACCCTACCCATGACTTAGAGTTGGCCGCGGTTATTTTTGCTCTCAAGTTATGGAAGCACTACTTGTATGGAGAGCGGGTGAAGATCTTTACAGATCACAAGAGCTTGAAATATGTGTTTACACAAAAAGAGCTCAAACATTTATTGGCTAATCTTGATAGCTTGGGTATTGAAGTGTTAGTTCCAGGAGTTGCAGCAAAGATGTGGGGACTTCAGGTACAGTCAGAGTTGATAGACCGGATCAGAGCCGCACAGTTCAAGGATGAGTCTCTGAAGAGCATCAGAGTGCAGGTTCGAATAGTATTGGCAGAGGACTTTAGTATTGAAGAGGATGGATCATTGTGACACGGTACCAGATTGTGTGTGCCGAGTGGAGCATTATATGAGAAGGTTCTTCAGGAGGCGCATCGATCTCAATACTCTATGCATCTAGGTGCCAACAAGATATATAGAGACATGAGAGAGCATGTTTGGTGGTATGGTATAAAGCGGGATGTGGCTAGCTTCGTATCCAGATGCTTGGTATGCTAGCAGATAAAGACAGAGAGACAGAGGACAGGGGGACTACTTTAGCCTTTACCCATTCCAGAGTAGAAATGGGAGCATGTGACAATGGACTTTGTTTCGGGGCTTTCGCGTTATCCAGGAGGCAAAGACATAATTTGGGTTATCGTAGACGGTTGACCAAATTGGCCCACTTTTTATCTTTCAAAGTGGGTACGTCTACAGAGAAGCTTGTGAAGATATATGTGCGTAAGATAGTCAGATTATATAGAGTTCTTATGAGCATAGTCTCGGATCGAGATAGTCGCTTTACATCCTATTTCTGGAGGAGTTTGTAGGCTAGCTTGGGCACCCAACTCAAGTTGAGTACCACATATCATCCCAGACAGACGAAAAGTCGGGGAGGACTATCCAGACTCTCAAGGATATGCTACGCACATGTATTTTGGATTTTGGAGGCTCTTGGAAGGATTACCTTCACTTGGTAGAATTTGCATATAACAACAACTACCAGGCCAATATCGAGATATTACCATTTTAGGCATTGTATGGATGGAGATGCCGCACTCCATTATCATAGGACGATATTGGTGAGAGAGCCTTATTGGGACCAGAGATGGTTGTGGATGAAGCTAAGAAGGTGAAGCTTATTAGAGATTGGCTTCGGGTGGCGTAGGACAGACAGCGGCATTTGGCCAATAGCCACCGGAGACCTTTGGAGTTTGAGGTAAAAGTTTTATTTGTGTTGATTATGTTTTTCTTATTTTAGATATAGTACTAAGGCTGTATTTTATTCTAGGTTGGCAATCTGGTGTTCTTGAGAATTTCTCTGACACGGGAAACGATTCACTTTGGTGGAGGCGGAAAGCTTAGTCCATAGTACATCAGACCTTTCGATATTCTTGAGAGGGTCGGTGTAGTATGTTACAGACTAGACTTATCGCCTGTACTAGAGGGAGTGTACTACGTGTTCCATGTGTCACAACTAAGACGGTACATGGCAGACCCTAGCCATGTATTGGATCACTCGGAGATAGAGGTTGGCCCGACTCTCATCTACCCAGAGCAGCCCGTGGAGATTCTGGATCACAGGAAGAAGGTGATGTGAAACCAGATAATTTCTTTGGTATGCGTCGCGTGGAGGCATCACTCGCCAGGAAAGAGTACTTGGGAGCGATATCCTTATATGTTTGAGCCATGAGGTAAAATTCTTTCTTGCTTGTTGTGATTGTTTTTTGTAGATAATTTTTTTTCTTAAATTTTGAGGACGAAATTTTTCTAAGGTGGGTAGGATTGTCACCCTCACTTTTTCAAATAGAGATAATTTAGTCATTTAGCATAGTTATACTATTTTAGTGATTTAATAATTAATTAGTATGTTATATTAATATTTGTGGTTGTGCTATATTTTTAATTATAGTTAGTGGGTTAGCAAATAGTTAGACTTGACCCATATGAACCCAATTAGAATTTATCATGACAACAAGTGAGCCTAACTTGGACTTAAGTCCATTAGACCATTTTTACTAATTAATTAGGGAGAATTAGTTAATTATAATTAGTTAGAAACTACCCAAATAGCCCGCCCTAATTATTTCTCCATAATACATCATGGAGGGGTACATGGGACATTTATATATGACTTGGAAAAGGGAGAAGGGGGCCGGCCACTACTAGAGGGGGCTCTCCTCTCTCTCTTTCTCTCTCTCTCTATCTCTCTCTCTCTCCTCTTATTTTCATTTATTCTAGATCTAGAAATTAGATCCCCAATTTTCTATCATTCCCTCCACTGAATTCTCACTCAATTCACCTTCATTTTTTCTCTCATTCTCATTCCACAAGGATCTTGGAGCTTGGAGAAGCAAGGATCACAAGGAGAAGAAGGAGGAGGAGTGGAGAGATCGTGTCTGGATCGTGTCCACTTTGGGTTTTATTGAGAATCTATCTCCCAATTGATAATTTATGAGTTCCCACTTATTCTAGCTTCTAAATCATGCATGAGACCTCTAGGAACCACCACATGGCATAGGGCTACCATTAGGAATAAATTCTAGTTGATTTGGTTGAGTATTGTGGTCTCTACATAGGTTTTGATATTAATTTTGGGAGAATTACGTGGTGGACACACCAAGTGTGTGTCATAAAACCAATTTATTTATATTAGACTTAGATCGGGGTTGTAAGACTAGGTACATATCTACAAATAGATACGTGTAGGCCGTACCACGATACAATATGGTACGTGTCGATATATTTGGGGATTTTGAGCCAATAAGTGTAATTTCTTATAGTTACATGATAATTAGATATTATATATATTTATATATCATAATTTATATATTAAGAGGGTTTCATGTGTTTTAGAGGTTAGTACCATGGTGGATTGATGTTTGAGGAGTATCATGAGTGTATCATAGTGTATTGGTAGTATATCATGGTATACAAGGTGTTTGTAGTATTGTATCATGGAGATATAGGTCTTGGAAATTATTTGGGTAGCATTGATACAAACTTGGGTGGTATCATGTTTTGGGGTTGTGTATCAAAGAAGTTGAGGACTTGGTATCTTGTGAAATGGTGTAAATCAAGGAGAATTGAGTTCCTGTAAGGAGGAGGAGGAGAAATTATGGTTGATAGATTCTATTGAAGGTGTGGGGTGCTCGAGTGAGGGTGCATGAGATTAGTGAAGAGGTGGAGTTCTTGTTCTACAGATGTAGAAGGGTGAAGCTGATCTAAGGGGTCCTCACTGCAGTCAAAAATACTACTTTAGAGCAGTTCATTTCTGTCATGACCCGCACCCGGATATTTGGGCACGAGTATATGGTTACACCCAGCCTACACCGCAGCATCGGCGGAAGAATTCTGTCTGGGTTATTTCTAACTATCTAACATCTCAACAATATAATATGGTAACTGTCAATCATCTCAACTCCAAACGGAGGAGCAATTTGGTATCTCACAAGTATAACTAATCTCAATGACAAAACAAACTAAGAAAGATAAAGCACGAATGGAAAAGCGAAGGAAAGAATAAAGATACAACCCACAATCTGAAATAATAATACAAACTATGAATCTCAACAATATAATAGTCTAATACAAGGCCAACACAAAAATATATAAACTATACCACCTCGGGCTCTGCAACTAAGTCCTCCTGGTCTATAGGAGTATCCTCTAAAGGTACGTCGTCCAGCGGCCCATAGAATATGGGACACTGCCCTATTAGCCAATCATCTGGAAAAATATATCCAGTCGGGATTAGAGAGTACACATCTGCTAGCAATTCCAATTAATTGACAAAGACTATAAATAGCTATAGTAAGTAATACATGGTGATCAAGGAAAGTAAACGAGTCAAAGAATAAATACAGTCGTAGTTAATGTAAGAAGCAAGACAAAATATGCATGGTTAATCAAGAAAATACAGTAAATAAGACTGTGAAAAGATGCGAACTGAACTAGATAAATATGATGTGTATCTAGCAAGTATCATGTGAATCCAGCAAGAAAGCACTAACTAGTGTGTTTTGAAATACCGCTTTCGACATAAAAATGGCTAGGGGTAAGTACGGCTTACCGCACACTTGGTTTGCGGCTGCTATCATTCCAGATTAGACCAGAAGAGGTGATTTCAGTTTTGGGAATATTTTACATGTCTACTCGAGTATTTCTCCGCCCGACTAGTATAAATGAATCCAATTTCGACACACAAATCAAATATGAGTCCAGCCAGATAAAATAGGTGATTCCAGTAGGTGAGTCCTGATGTGATGCCAGTAATGAGTCATGAAGTAGAGGCCAGACAAGTATAATGTACGTGTCGTAAGAAAATAAATCCATGCAATACTAATCCGTATATCTAAGTGTCGAGAAACCAGGTAAAACAATACTATAGACCAGAATGATAAAAATTATCAAATAATGAAAACTATCAGAGAATGTACTCGTCTGACGTACAATCAATGAATGTCCAACTGTGTCCCAACTGGTGTCACACAAATCTATATATTGAATATTACATTAATACAATGCTCTGGAATAAAATTAAGTTAAACTAGTCAAATTCTAGGTCATAAAGTCATTTCTAAGTCAAAATAGTCAAACTAGGTCAACTATCGGTCAAACTAGGTCAACTATCGGTCAAATTAGTCAAAGTTTGTCAAACTAGCTATTTCTAGGTTGTATGAGTCAATCTCTAGGATATTGGGTCTATACACTATGTATCTAGGCCACACTAGCTATTCTAACATACTAAAAAACCAACAAGATATCGTATCCTAATATATGCAAGTTTATTTATATGAAAATAGTGTTTTAGATATATATACAAGTCAATATACTTAGTACTATATCAAAACAATGAAAATACGATATCTTGGTCTTGCACCAATGCATATCTCACCTATCCCGATACCCAAACTCAATACCTTGGGTATCGGCCCAATACCTTGGTATTACCCTAGTAATACCTTGGTATCCCAAGGTAACCCAAAACACTTAACCTATAGCTATATATATATACAATACCTCAAGTACTAACTATATTAACATATCTAATTTACTAACATATATACTTATACTAATGTACATAGATACTAACTATTCACATTCTAACTAATAACAAATATCACAACTAGTATACTTATCTACCTACTAACTATACAATACCACAACTACATATATATATATATACTCATATAGCTAACTATAAATATATCAAGTATCCCAATAACTATCTATTGTATAACAAGTATATATATATATATATATATATATATATATATATATATATATATATATATATATATATATATATATAACTCACTAACAATATACCCACACCTTAACATTAACTAACTAACACTAATATACCTATCTCACTAACAATACCAAGCTAAAACAAAATCTCAACTAACTAATTGCTAACTCTTACTAACTCATTGAAAACTAACTGAAACCAAAACCTTGAATACTAACTAACCATTTTCTAATACCTTGAATACTAAATAACTGAAATCTCTACTGAAACTGATGCCCATAACATAACTGAACCAAAAATACCCAACCCAACTAACCGAAACTCACTGAAACCTAGCTGACACACTGAAGCTGACTGGATACCCTGAAATCTGGTATCTGCTGCTGCTGCTGCTGTACACGCGTTCCGCCATGACTACACTGCGCCTGTACCCCACCTGCACTGCTGCGGCGCTGCTCGCTGCACACGCGCAGACACAACCACTCGTGCACACACACACACAACATATAGATACACACACATACATATATACAAACACCTATGCTCACACACACACATATACATATATATACTCCTATATATATATATATATGCTCAAATATTCATATATATACACTCACAACACATAGATACAGACACATACATATATACAAACACCTATGCTCACACACACATATATATACATATTGATATCAACTTGCATATACACACTCCTCTATACATATATATATATATATATATATATATATATATATATATATATATATATATATATATATATATTTATATATTTATATATTTATATATATATATATATATATATATATATATACACAAACATACCTACACTTATAGATATTTATATATACACTCACATATAGATATATGGACACATACACATAACACAAACACTTCTATGTATTTACATAAACACATACACACACTCAAACACAAATGCTAACACAACACTAACCTCTATGTATATATAAATAGTAGCTCTCCATATATATATATATATATATATATATATATTTATATATATATATATATATATATATATATATATATATATATATATATATATATATATATATATATATATGCAAATACAAATACAACTCCCTCTAGCTATATATATATATATATATATATATATATATATATATATATATATATATATATATATATATATATACCTACACTCTCACACACAAATACAAACACCCACATGAATATATACAAGTACATATATATATATATATATATATATATATATATATATATATATATATATATATATATATATATATATATATATATATATACATATAGTTATAGATCTAAACATAACTATATACACTAGTATATACACACATAGACACACACATATACCCAAACAGAATATACACTATTATATACAATATATATTACATAGTTAGCATATATATATATACATATATATATATATATATATATATATATATATATATATATATATATATATATATATATATATATATATATATATATACACATGCACGCATAGGTATATATATATAAATACACATGCACGTATAGGATTGAGAGCAAAACATCAAGCACGTGGAGTACACCGCACCCGTATCACACTAATTCTATGGTACGCTTGCGATACGGCTCCAACACACAACCAAACGCATCATAGAGGACACAAGCAAATCTAAAATACTAATTATGAAATATATGAACCATAATTAGATCCACTACGTGTCCGTGTCAAGAATTGATTTACACAACTCTCAATCCGGTTCGTCAAATTAACGAGATACGGCCTACACGTATCCAATTGTGGACATAATACTAGTCATAAATAAGCAATCATATGTCAATTTGATCTATTAGACCATATATCAAATACTACATGTGTCAATCTTGGAATTCTCCCAAAATTGGTACCAAATTGTACATAACTTCCACCATAGGTCTCCTATGAAACTAAAACTAATTCCTATGGGTAGCCTATGAATGTGGGTTAGTTTTTCATGGTTAATTCTCAGATTTAGAACCTAATAAAAGGGAGAAAACTTAAATATACCTATTGGGAGACGGATTCCCAATAAAAAAGTTCTTAAAATTGGAAAGTAGCTCCTCCTTGTAGATCTTGGCCTCCTCCTTCTTGATTCTTGCTTCTTTCTTGTAGATCCTTGTTATAGTAGCCTTTATTGAAGAATAGGGACTGAATTTAGGTAGAAATTTGGTAAGAAATGGTGAGAGAATGAAGAAATTAGGAAAGAAAAAATCTAGATATGTTTGGAATGAACAAAATAAAATGAGAGACACTCTCTCTCCTCCTCGAATGGATGGCCATAAACCCTCTCCCAAGCAATATGAAATATCTAAAACAGCCTTTGGGGCCTCTCATGAAGAAATAATTAAGGAGAGAATGTTCTAGTCTAATGGTTTCACTAATTAATTCATCCTCCTAATGAATGGGTCTAAACTTGGGTCCAATCTATACTAACATATAAATGTTGGTTTCATGCATCTAACTAAACTAATTAGGTCCACTACACAAGTCCAAAAATAAATACTACATCTAATCAAACAATAAACAATACAACAAATAATTAATTACTCATGCACAATATTAAATATAACACTCATAAAATAAAAAATATCCGTGTCAATTACCAAACTACCCTTAATTAGAAATGTGAGGGTGACAATTTCTACAGATATTGGCGTGCACAAACATTTATGGCAGTAGCAAGTCCAGGACAGTGGGGAGATGTTGGGACCATTACAGTAGTGAGAAGTGAAAGGAAAGTTGTGCTCGAGTAGTGCATTGGCAGTGAGGAAGGATCTTGGGTAGTAGGTGGAGTTGGCAGCATGTAGTATACAACTTGCTGCAGTACCAGCAAGGAAATAACTGAACTGGGGAATAGTGTATCAGTGGGGGCTTCGCTTGATATGCAGGAAGGTGGAGTTGGGATGTATAGTTAGATTTATACAAGTAGGAAGTCCAAGAGGTGCCAGTTCAGCAAGTGTAAGGGAGCAAACTATTGGGTACCTGCAGAAAATACAGTGCAAGCATCAAACACTAGGTTATGGCATCAGTGCCTGCAATGCACACAAGAGGAGAGTTGGGCCGTAGTTGTGCCAATGTTAGTAGCAGGTAATTAGGTATCAGGTATATGTATATGAAGGAGTTTGTGTCTCAGTGAGAAATAGGATAGTTGGTGTTATGGGAGTATTAGTGTAGATATAAGAGAGTGTCTAGTTTGTGTGTGTTTAGTGTGTGTTAGGAGTAATCAATGTGTTGGTGTTAATGTATAGAGGTTGCAAGTATTGTGTGGCTAGTGCAAGTGAAGGTGAGGTTAGAGTGTGTTTCATATTTCAGTTCAAATGTTAGGGGTACCAAGTGTTCTGATACCAAAGGGTATTGGTGAGACATTAAAGTGAGAGTTGGTTTAATGTGTGGGTTAAGAACAAGCATGTGACTGTATATGCAAGATACGACAATAAGTGTGAGTGGATGAAACTGGGTATTAAATGAGGGTATGAGTGTGAGACTTGTATACAGTTGGTGAGAGGAAACAAATGTAGACAAAGGGAAAGGTTGGTACATGGGTGTTCAAGTAAGGAAGAAGGTAGTGTATTATGGTATACATGATACACGAAAAGTATCATATAGGTTAGTGGGGTATTAGGAATACTAAGTGAGGTGTTAAGTGCCAGGTTGAGATTGGTCTCGGTATTAGTGTAATACTATAAGATATTAAGTATATGAGATACTTATAGTTTATAGATAGTGTGGATATCATTATAAAGTGAGAATAGTGAAGTTATTGAATATTACCTTGAAGTTATGGTCTTGGTAAGTTA
The DNA here is from genome assembly GCA_036927795.1 of Iris macrosiphon. Classification (NCBI taxonomy): domain Eukaryota; kingdom Viridiplantae; phylum Streptophyta; class Magnoliopsida; order Asparagales; family Iridaceae; genus Iris; species Iris macrosiphon. Next base: position 101,637,209 of record JAYESA010000006.1, read on the forward strand.
AGGTATTAGAAATTGATACTATGGTAATTACCTATTGCCTAAGGTATTAATCTATATAATAGGTATTAGTGTATACTATAGTGTATAGAGCTAGTAACCTTCAAGGTATTGACTTAGAAACCTAGGTATGATCTAGTAATTACTAATATAGACTTATAATCAACCTAGAAGCGAAGTATGGACCTAAAATTAAGATATTGGCCTAGTTTGACCTAGTTTGACTAGTATAACTCAGAAATGGCCTAGAAAATCATATTTTGACTCATTTTAGTACGTTATCACTTCATTGCACCCAAATGACATAATATTTCATATATAGGTTAGTGTGACACCAGTTCGGACACTGTTTCATATTCTTTGCTCAGGACCACAGGCGAGTACATCTCTATGTTAGTTTTTATTTCATGATAGTGTATATATCGTATATTCTAGAACTTTATACTTGATTTCAACACAGTGGTTACACAGACTGGTACTATATGGATCCTGTCAGGAGATGTTATCCCCTTACCGTGTTCAGCAAGTACTCCTTCACATATATTTTATCGTGTGTATTGGGTATTGATTATCGTGTACTTCGTATTCATACACTGCTCGTGTTCAGTGTGCCCATATTCGTGTTCATAATGTGTCGTAATTGGATCCATTGGTATTGGTTGGGGATAGGGGAGTAGGAGTTGGTTATGTGATCAAGTCCAAGTTTATTTGTGTACATGTTGATTACATATCACACGTGTAATCGAATTACCATATTGTATTAGTATTCAACCCAAACTGATCACATAATGAACTTGTACTCTATGAAACATTAGCTAGTTTTATCTATTTCTATTTAAATTGTAGTTATTCATATTGCATATTCTTCATTCCAGTACATTACCTGTTTACTCTAGTTTAATTCATTTCCTATTGCTAGTTATCTTGTATTATTTTCTATTATTTGTTATATATGCTCTATTATGTATTTAAAACTGCTTTCAGAGGTATATACTTCGCTCCAATCCTGACTGGATATATTTTTTAGATGATTGGCTTGTGGATCAGTGTCCCACGTATTACGGGCTGCAGGACGGCTTAACATTAGAGGATACTTCTTTAGAGCAGAAGGACCTCGTGCCAGATACTGAGGAGGATTAGACTTATTGTTTAGACTTGTATTAGATTTTTATTGAGACTTTTGGCATATATATATTATTGTAGACTTGAGATTGTATTGTGATTCCTAATTATCTTTCTTATTCTATATCGTGTTTTATCTTCCTTAGTTTGATATTGTGATTGAGTATGGATATCATTATCATGTCCGTATATTTGTTCCTCCGTTTGGAGGGGATATGATATTGACAGGTACCTTATATATATTGTATGAGATATTTAGTTAGTATTTTTGACCTAGACATCGTTCTACCGCCGATATTGTAGTGTAGGTTGGGCGTTGCTCACTACTCGTGCCCTTAGTCTGGGTACGGGTCATGATACTTCTTATAGGTAGGTGAGACAAGTCGTGTAGGTATCAGATAATTGCATCCCCCATATTGATTTTATTAAGAATTTCTTGAGAATACAAATATTTTCCAATACGAAAGTTCTCATTTATTCTTGATAATTTCTCGTGCAGTTTCCTCTTATACTTCTGTATGTTATACCATGCATGCCAGTTATATCTTTCTTACACATGGATCTGTTACCCCCGTACATGCCAGTACTTGTTATGTTAGTATATTATATATATATATATATATATATATATATATATATATATATATATATATATTTCATGAATTTTTTTAAATACATACGTATCCTTTGAACAGGATTATTATCACCTTGAGTGAGTATTATTATGGCAACATACTGATATGATTGGCCTTCTCCTAGCTTGCATATGTACACTTTTGATTCTAGAATGACAAGTCCAACTTACTAGCCTTATATCGATACCTCTAGGTGGCTCGTTGTAGCGCATTCTAGTTTGACTTGATCCCAGCTACGTGGGTTTTCTTGTCTTGTTTGTCGTGTAGTTGTTTAACCTATATGTCTTGTCCAATATTTTCTCTGAGGGGAAGTATCATTATAGGATGAGTTTTATGGATGCACACGTTCTGGAACTTAAGATTAAATTATTAAGATAAAATAACTAGATTGATTCACCCAGTTCATTGGGAGGGGAGGTTTTTGGGTTTCATGCAGTCCCGCTGGCTAGGGATTTATATGGTTATGGAGCTCTCCATTGTGACGGATATATTTTCAGCTCGTTATCGTATGATGCATCTTATACTCTGATTATTAGTTTACCATCAAGTGATGCCCATTTTATATAATATTCCTAGACTAACCTGGCCTATTCTGGACAGCTTGCAGCGTATTTCTTTCCAATTCTCAAACTTGCATATGTTAGTAACCAAGGCTTGTGATAACCCTAGTTAACTAATGATATCAAGCCATAGCACATAATTGGCCAACGTGGTTTGTATTGCTCTATATCTTACTTAATCTTTATTATTCCTACCCAGTCTCTATTATTCCTGCTCAGTTATTTCTTTATTATATCTGATTTCCTACTTCTATCTTTATTTGCTTGCATGTTAAATTTAGTATACCATAGAGCTTTTTTGTGGTACTTGCTATCTTGGGTTGTCCCTACTATTATTTATGGCCAGGTCTTGTAGTAGAGCTAAATGATCTTCGCTATCTTCCACTCGATTGTCAGCACCAAGAAGACCACCAGCTGAACACCTGAGTAGGTGTCTTCTCATCTTCTACTTGTAGATTCTGTATATTTTTTGAGGTGTTTAGTTACTGAGCATGTGTTAGTTTGTGTTCTGGGATCTTGTACCTACCTATGGGCAACATGGTTATATATATTCTAGACTATAGCTAGACATGATCATATATGATTGTATACTCTTGCTAGTATTTTGTTTTGTATTACTAGCTTCATGATTATCTATATATTGATTATTTGGGACACTTTACTATTATATTGTGATAGTCTATGATTGAGACACCTAGTATTTGCCTAACCTAGAGTAGATTGATGGATTATAGAGTAACCCTCATATCTTATACAACCATGATCGTATCTTAGGGTATTGATGTACTATATGGTACGTAGATGGCTTGGTACCGCCCTTGTCATGACCCATACCTGGTGTAGGGATGAAAGTCAGGAACAACCCCCAGGCTATGCCGCAGAATCAGTGGTAGAACATTATTTGGATAATCTATCTAACAATATAATGAGCCACCAACAATATCAATATACCCAATCACAGATCTAAGATGAAGAATAGCACGAATATGATAAAAGCATAGAATAGTCACAATACAACTCATGAGTCAAAATAATAACATCAATGAGTCAGAGAATACTAAACAGTAAGTTGGAGACAAATCCAGTACAAGAGAAACTAAATATCTAAGCTATGAGTCTGGGTCGTCTGTCTTAGTCGGGATGAGTCCCTCCTGAGTCAGGGTCTCTGACTCTAAGCCCACAATATCCTGAGGCCCGTAATGAGTAGGGTACCACTCCTCAGTGTTAACTGAGAAAATATATCCAGTCAGGAAAGGAGTAGAGTAAATCTCTAACAGCAATTCTAATCAATAATATAAACTATATAACAGGAAATAGATGTAAATATACAAGATGCAACAATAGATACAAAAGATATACAATAAAGAAAATATTAAAAATAAATACAAGAATGAACAATATGGCAATGAACAAGAATACTAATGACTAAGTGAGTGAGTACTAGCTTGAACATGTGATCGACTTGGAAACTTGCACAAGGATAAGGGCCTGGCTAGTTATACGTGCGGTGTATGACCAACACTCACAAGTAAGAAGACATGCACAAGGAGGGTATGATCATATATCTACACTAAAATATTTGCCATCTTCGACTGGTATAGTGGATCCAACCATGATATGCTATGGTACGGGATTCTCTAGGAAGGTAGCAAGTCTCCCCGAGAATCAGTATCTGTACATGTACAAGAAATAAGGAAATAAGGCGTATAAAAGATACACCATATATACCAGGGAATAACATCTTATAACAAGATCCGGATATACCAATCCGTGTAACCATCATGTGAAAAAATCATGGATATCTACACTAGATACAATGAACATAGAGGATATCATAAATAATAAACTATCAGAGAATGTACTCGCCTGAAGTTTGATGAATAGTATCAAAGATGTCTGGTACAGTGCCCCGAAGACCTAGATATGTTATATAATATCAATACAAGATTTCGGAATAAAAATAAGTTAAACTAGTCAACATCTAGGTCAAAAAGTTATTTCTAAGTCAAAATAGTCAAACTAGGTCAACTCTAAGTCAAATCGGTCAAACTTGGTCAAAGTACCTATTTCTAGGTTGCATGAGTCTATCTCTACGATATTGGGTCCATACACTAAGAATCTAGGCCACACTAGCTAAATCTAAGATACTAAGATACCGTATCGAAAGATACGCAAACAAGAGATATGGAAATAGCATATAAGCATATTCAATCAATAACATATATACTAATCCTAATTACAATTACTAAATGGATACCTTAGCTTTGAACCAACACGGTATCGCACCACTAAACACCCATCTCGATACCCAAAACCAAATACCTCGAGTATCCTCAATACCTTGACACTTACCTTGGTATCTCAAGGTAAATGTGAATCCTAGTATACATTAGCTACCCAATACTAACAATATACTAATATATATATATCAATCTAATATAACTTCTAGTATTCACTAATATCAACTACTAGTATATACTAAAATAAATATTAAATACTAACTACTATGCTATACTAACTATCAATACAAACTAATACATATACATGCATATATATATATATATATATATATATATATATATATATATATATATATATATATATAACTAGAGATACACATAAGAGATGTGGATAAATAGATACTAACTAAACTAGACACTACTAACTAATCAACAAGTATCTACATATAGATAACTAACTATCTATTCACTAACTATTAGCTAAAATAACTAGAGAACTTAATCATACACTAGCTAACCAATAGCTTACCTAGCTGCAAACATACTGAAAACTCTCTTGTTACTATTGCTATGCTAATACCTGGCTGATACATTCCCTGCTGCATGTCATTGCCTCCTCGAGCTGTTGCTCCACTGTGCTATGTTCTGCAGTGAGGTGCTGCAGCTGCTGCTCGTAGCCTGTTGCAGTGCATCCATATGCTGCTAAAATATTGCTGGCTCAATGCAGTGTTAAATCTGCTTCTGCAGTTGATCTGCACCTTGCTGCATATTAGTGCATCTTCTGTTGTTACCTGTATGTTGGTCCCCTGATTATTGTACTGCACTACACTGAATCCCTACTGCTATGGTATGCTCGTGCAATGCTAGCTCACTGCTAGCTGCTACAGTTGGTTGCTGCAACTGCTAGATGCTGCTCACAGCTGCAGCTTGCCTGTGCAGTATGCTGTTGGTGGCTGCAGTGGCACTGCCTACCTTGCTCGACTGCTCAGTTGATGATGATGATTGCAGTTGCTATGATGATGATGCTCACTCTGTTGTACTGTACTGTGCACTAATTTTTTGCACAGTCCTAGTTGCTCGATCCCCCCTCCATCAACGCACTACACACCTCATACATCTATAAACACTTTTATAACCATGTATATATATATCTACATAGATATATTCAAACATATACACTTAACACATATATAAATATACATATACACATAGGTAGATATATCACTCCCGCACATATATTTATATAAATATAGTAGCATCACACACATAAATATATATAAATAACATACATGTATACATATAAAATATCTATTCAAATAGCTATATAAATAGATGTATATTATGCATATAGATATTTGTTATACTAGTACGTATAACTATATATATATGCATAACAATATATATATATATATATATATATATATATATATATATATATATATATATATATATATATATATATATATATATATATTACAAATAGCTAAGGACAATGGAAATTGGATCTAGAAATATAATACAACAACACGTAGAGTACATCGCACCCGTATCACACTAGATCTATGATATGCTTGCGATACGAGTCCATCACACAATCAAACGTACCCTAAAGGACACGAGCAAGTATAAATTACTATTTATGAATAATATGAAGAGTCAAACACACATCTACGTGTCCGTGTCAAAATATGACATGCATACAGCCCTGTATCAAAGGAAAAACTTCCAAATCAATACGTATCACCAAATTATTGGGATACGACCTACACGTATCCAATTGTAGACACGATACTAGCCACAAACAAGCAAACATATGTCAATTTGGTTTATATGACCAATTGACAAACACAACAAGTGTCAATCTTGGAATTCCTCCAAAATTGACACAAAAAGTACCATAACTTTCTCAATAGGCCTCCTATGAACCTAATTTCAATTCCTATGGGTAGCCTATGCATATGGGATAGTTTCTCATGGTTAAATCTCTGATTTAGAAACTAATTAAAGAGAAAAAATTGAATTATACCTATTGGAAGATGGATTCCCAATGCAACCTCCAAATTTGATGAAATTGGCCTTCAACTTGTAGATCCTTGCTCCTCTTTGTAGATCCTTGCTTCCTTCTTCTACATCCTTGCTCTACTAGTCTCCAATGGTGATTTAGAAAGGAATTGGGATAAAATTTGGTAGGGAATTGATGTGGGAATGAAGAAATTTGGTTGAAAAAAATTCTAGATCTAGATTTAAAATAAAAAGAGGAGAGAGAAATTTTCCCCATCTTTTATATAGGTAGGCCCCCTTTAGCCCCTCCCTCATGCTAATATGTATGTCCATTATACCCCTTGGGGCCTCTCATAAAAAAATAATTAAGGAGGGAAGGTTCTAGTCTAATGGTTTAATTAAATTAATCATCCTCCTAATGAATGGGCTTCTAATTGGGCTCAATTATAACTAATTATAAATATTGGTCCATGAATCTAATCTAAACTAGTTAGGTCTACTAACACAAGTCCAAAATAATAAACTAGCATCTAACAATAAATAAATAATATAATAAATAATTATTTAATATGCACAATATTTAATTAATTATAAAATGACCCAAATATTCTTTTCTAGAAAATATAGTAGTGACAAGTCTACCCCCCTTAAAATAATTGTCCTCAAAATTCAAAGACGAAAACTACCCCCAGAAAATAAATAGAATAGAAAGAAAAGAACATAACTAGGAAAGAACATATCAGAACATACCTCAAGGCACAAACAAATATGGATAACGCTCTAGCATTTCATCCTCTCTCTCCCAGGTAGACTTCCCGGAGAGTGATGCCTCCATGCGATGTGTACCAAGGGAATAGTCTGGTTCCTCAGTACCTTTTCTCTCTGATCCAGAATCTCAACTAGCTGCTCTGGATAGCTAATAGTAGGGCCCACCTCTATCTCTGACTGATCCAACACGTGACTAGGATCCGCCACGTACCGTCTCAACTGTGACACATGAAATACGTTGTACACTCCCTCTAATGCAGGTGGAAAGTATAGTCTGTAAGCAACTGCATCAGCCCTCTCTAGAATGGTGAAAGGTCCGATGAATCGTGGACTAAGCTTTCCGCCTCCATCGAAGCGAATCGTGCCTCGTGTCGAAAAAATTCTCAAAAATAGCAAACTACCAACCTAGAACAAAATACAACCTTAAGAACTTAATCTATAATAAACAACCAATAACAAGCATAAAATAAAATCTAAAACTATACCTCAAACTCCAAAGGTCTCCGGTGGCTATCGGCCCAATGCCGCTATCTGTCCTGCGACACTCGAAGTCTATCTCTGATCAGCTTAACCTTCTTTGCTGCATCCACAACCATCTCTGGCCCTAGCAAAACTCTCTGTCCAATATCGTCCCATGACAAAGAAGTACGACATCGTCGACCATATAGAGCCTCAAATTGTGACATCTCTATACTAGCCTGGTAGCTATTGTAAGTAAACTCTACCAAATGGAGATGGTCCTCCCAAGAACCCCCAAAATCTAGTACATAAGTGCACAATATATCCTTGAGAGTCTGAATAGTCCTCTCTGATTGTCCATCTGTCTGGGGGTGATATGTAGTACTGAACTTGAGCTGGGTGGCCCAAACTCGCCTGCAAACTCCTCCAGAAATGAGAAGTAAAATGACTATCCCCATCCGAGACTATGCTGATGGAAACTCTATGTATCCTGATGATCTGCCTCACATACATCTCTGCTAGCTTCTCCGTAGACAAACCCATCTTGAAAGAAAAAAAGTGGGCCGACTTTGTCAACCTGTCAACGATGACCAAAATCGTATCTTTCCCTCATATAGATCGTGGAAGTCGGACACAAAATTCATAGTAATGTGCTCCTACTTCCACTCTAGAATGGGTAATGGCTGAAGTAAACCACCTGGCCTCTGCCTCTCGGCTTTCACCTGCTAGCACACTAAGCATCTGGATACAAACTGTGCCACTTTCCTCTTCATGCCATACCACCACACACTCTCTCACATATCCTGATACATCTTGTTGGCACCTGGATGTATGGAATACTGAGAGTGATGTGCTTCCTGCAACACCTTCTCACGCAACTTTCCACTAGGCATACACAATCTAACACCATACCGCAAAGATCCATCCTCAGCAATGGTGAAATCATCCTCCAATCCTGCTCACACCTGAGCTCTGATGCTCCCCAGAGATATATCCTCATACTGGGCTGTCTTGATCATGTCTATCAACTCTGTGAGTATCTGTAACCCCCATCTCTGCATAGCAAAACTATGAACTATCACCTCAATGCCCAAGCTCTCCAAGTCCTCCAACAAATACCGATCCTGTGTCAAGAACATAGCTACCGGATACATGCTCAAGGCATCGGCAACTAAATTAGCTTTCCCAGGATGATACTGCTAAAATATGTTAAAATTCTTCATCAGTTCCAACCACCGACGCTGCCTCATGTTTAACTCCTTCTGCGTGAAAACGTACTTTAAGCTCTTGTGGTCTGTGAAGATCTCCAAACGATCTCCGTATAAATAGTATTTCCATAATTTCAGGGCAAAGATGACTACTGGCAACTCTAAATCGTGGGTAGGATAGTTCTTCTTATGATGACGCATAGGCAATCACTTTTCTATTCTGCTGAAGAACATAATCCAAACATTTCCCCGATGCATCACTATAAATAGTGAAACCTCCAGACCTTGATGGCAACGTCAAAATAGGTGCAGACGTCAACCTATTCTTCAATTCCTCAAAAGCAACATAGCAGTCCTCTGTCCAAACAAACTCTACATCCTTCCTGGTGAGTCTCAAATCGGCTCGACAATCCTCCAAAAATCTTGCATAAACTTCCTGTAGTAGCATGCCAATCCCAAGAAACTCCTGATCTCTGCTACTGAAGTCGGGGTCTTTTAAGACTCCACATGTAAACCCCCTGACCCAAAAATAGGTATCTTGTGTGTATTTTGTAATCCTTGTATTTGTTTTAGATTATTTTTAAATCAATTAAAACCCAATGATTATATTAGGATACTTCACCATGGTTTGGACATTAATAATATAGGACGACCCCAAAATCTGTATCTTCCTTCATGGAAAGTAACCTACACAGGAGACACTACCTGTAGGATCTTTTCGTGGCACAGAAATTCGATCCCTTGGTGTTAGTATGACCTTAGTCTAATGACCATAGATTAATTGTTAAATATTTAGGTATTATATATATAATTTAATTTTGGTTATTTTCTAATCTCAACTTTCTACAATTAGCATCCCATAATTTCCCGTACCAAATTAGGCAAATTTTCTTTTTGTAAGATTGCATATTATTTACTATTACCTATTTTGTTGTATATCCATTTAGTTATTTACTTAGTTAATTAGATAATACAATTATTTGATTTAAATAACTAGATAAATATCTAATTATTAATTATAACATATTGCATAAAATATTTTGAGTGTAGTATTTTATTAAAGCTTTATAAAGTAAATTTTTCAAGAATTTATTTTGTATGCAAAATTATTTTTGGATTTTTTTCTCATTTATATATGTGAATATATGTTAATAAATATATGGTTATTAATAATAATAATAATAATAATAATAATAGTAATAGAAGTAATAATAATAAAAATAATAGAAATAAAAAGAAAAACAAAACAAAAACGTAAACAAATAAACCTAAAACCTAACTAACTAACAAAACCTATCAAACAACTACTAAACAAACTAATTACTAATAAACCTAACTACCCCACCCCAGACCCACAGCACCCCGACCCCCTCCCAGAACTCTCCTTCCTTCTCCCTTCTATAAATATAAACATATACTTATATATATATATATATATATATATATATATATATATATATATATATATATATATATATATATATATATATATATATTATAACTCAAACCTAAACGCTAACCCTAGCGCGACCTCAGCGCCGACCACCCCCGCACCGACCGCCGCAGCAGACGCCGCCGCCGTCCGCCGTTTGCGTACGCGCGTGCGGGCACAGCAGCACCACTCCAACATCCCATCTTCAAGGTATAATATCTTCTTCATCTGTGATTCTTTTTATGAGCGATTTATCCGTTTTCGTTCACAACCTAACCCTCTAGGATTTTCATTCAAGTGGGATGAGTTATCGTGCCCTATATTGGTCGAATATTCGACCGAAAATGGCCGAAAAACTTACCAAAAATAGTCCAGAATTTCAACCCGAACTCCCATATTCACACCCAATTTTCCACCAACCAGTTTAATATTTTCAAAAACTAATTAAAGGGTTTTCTTCTCAATATAACCGAAATTTTTTTTATTCTTTTAGTTTTTATTAATTTGTTTTATGTGTTAAATTATTCATCCTCCAAAACGACCAAAAACTTGATATATTAAAACTGAAATTTTGTGATACGGAGTGCGCCCCACCAAACGGGACCGTCCCTTCGTATACCAATTGCACCGAAAGGCGTGTATGGTATATCCTGCCGTGTGGGCTTTTGCGAAAGCTGATTCGGACGTGTGTGCGCGTCTGAATCAACCCGTATCCGTAAAAAGTTCCCATATCGCGACTTTTGCAAACTATCACCCCATTTTGTGTACGCTAATCGATCTGTGACAAAACTTACGCTAATGGATTTATGGTATCACGCTGGTCCTGTGACCCAAGTTTTACGCGATTCTCAGACAGTTGACCAAGCCGTCTATTCGCGGGCCCCATGGTTTAACTTTTAGGACGAATTTGTGAACGGCTCACCGGAATCCAAAATTGGATGTACCGATGAGTTCATATCGACGTTTAGAATTTGTTTGACCTATAATTTGTCCCATTTAGAGTCATTTACCTCTGGCACGCATTTCGGTGCAAAGTAGCCCACAAGTGGACTCCGCTTTGACCTAAAATTACCGTTTTGTCCCTATGTCCAAATTGGACGAAAGGGTAGTGTTTTTTGACTATCTCGCTTATTCTGGGAACGTTGGTGATATTTATTTCAGCATCCGGAGATGTTCATCCGGAGGCCATAGTTTTTGATCCCTTGCGCTTGACGTCTGGATGCTTACACTACGCAGCTTTCTTACCAGACAAGTATACCTTGCCTTGTTGTACTATTTAAATTCAGTTATTATTTAGTTACATGTTTATTGGTTTTAATATTATATAACTGTGCGTGTCCGAGAAAGACTCGGGTGCAGTCAACGAAGGCGTTGTCGTTAGGATTTATGTCTGACCTAGTGTCTAGTGGACGCACCTAAAATCGTGGAGTTATCAGTATGAATCCCCAGGCCTTGACATGTATTATTGTATATCACAGAGTGAGTTCATGTAGGGACGCGTGCTTCATACTCGACTGGCCATCGGTGTGAGCAGCACATGTGACGGTATTTAGCTTAGTTGTATATTTCTTTAGCGACTTGCATTATAGTACGAGATGTCCATGTCGTATTCGCGACTTCTACATTAACATTGGGTGGGGAGGACAACTGGTAGGCGTATGGGATACACACATTAGAATCCGTAGTATACAAAGGAGCCACAGATCCAATGACTTTCTTTATACAGATACCGTGTTCTTCGGAGCGATACAGACGTATATATTTGCAGATACCTCATTCTTCGGAATGATGGACATTATATGTACAGATACTACGCTCTTCGGAGTATGGACATTATGCCTACACCTACCCATACGTACCCAGGTTGTCATCATATTGCATTCACTTAGATGGTTAGCACACCCCCTTTATTTATTCAGTATTTACATTATGGCATATATTTTTGTATCTTGTTACGTCCCTCTGAGAACCTAGTCCCTTCCAGGTGTAGACAATTATGACTATTTATAGGAGCATGGATCAGGACTTGCTACTTCGTTCTCTTTCGAGGAGGACTTCTCTTCGAGCCTCATTGATCATTAGATATACTTATTTTATTTCTCTTATATTCTAGTTCAGTAGTGGATTTGTCTCCACCCAACTACTTGTTCTTATCAAGCATCTTATACTTGATTAAGTTATATAGTTGATTGGTTATTCATTTATATATGATTCTGTGGATGAGATTAGGTTATGCCCTATGACTTGTGATAATTATATACCACTTGTGAATTATTGTTCATAATACAACGTACGTATGTGTTATGGTTTCCATATATTAGAGTTGCCATATACATACGGCTGGCATGTTTACGTATTCCTAGTCCTACGTATTTTGAGACTGGAGCGTGACATATTTTTGTGGTGGCCCATGCAGGTCGAGTTAGTCGTTTCGGTTATGTAACTGTACTGAGCAGGCCTGCACCTAGGATTAGAGTTTTAGGTCTTATCCATATTTGACTATGACTCACCTTCTTTCCAGTCTGTTCTATTTAAAAAATTGTATCCTGCTTGATTCATGTACTTCCCTAATAGTTTCTTGAGTATAGACTTCGGTTAGAATATAGGAATCTTATTGTTAGGATGATAATTATGGTAACATTCCTTCTAAGAATACAACTAGAATATTGACACATCACTAAGTTTAGAATACCTAATGAACCCCAACATCCCTTACCATTAGATTTATTGACCATTATCCCTTGATATACTTATGAAGGACTTGAGAGTAGTATAGACACTACTAGGGTTAGTTAGAAAATTTGACCATATTGTTTGACCCTAGTATTGAGGAACCAATAGAAATATAAGATTGAATATTAGGACTAAACCTAACTTTTATACTGAGATAGTACTAGAGAACTTTAAATTTAGATTCTTGTCATGATACTAGCAGAACAGTACCTTAGGAAACCAAGAGGAATGAATAGAATATTTTCCTTGATCATACCTCGAACACAGAGATTAGCATACCACCTTTTCCTTAGGAAACCATGATATTATCAAGAGTATCTCTATTTAATTTCATATCTTGTTCCTCTGAAACCTTAACGCTCGTTATTTGTGCGATGACTAAAACTTTTCCTTCATCTTTCAATTTGTGCCACCTAACCCTTCTAATTATAGGCCAAGTGATTCATTTTATGTTAGGATATATAGTTGCTAGGATTATAGTTGTTAATCTTGAATTTTGAAATTATGTGCTTAGTAGTTAGAACTTGATAGTTGAGTTATTTATTTAGATTATGATTTGATAATTATCCTTTAGTTTCAAATTATGTAATTTGTACCCATATCTCAATACAGGTTATATCCTCTTTCACTTGAGAGCCAATAACTTCTCTATTCTTAATATTAACACTTTTGTTCTATAAGAACTATGATTAAGACTTAAGATGACCATTACCTATGGAGTTTTATAATACAATAGGATACCCTAATAAGTACCAAGATCTTTTCCTCGTATACCCTAACAAGAGTTCTACTTTATTTACAAGGATAAGGTTATTTTTTAGAATCCCCTCAAGGCAGTTACAGTATTAGTTTATTCTTTTAAGTTAGATAGTATGTATCACAACCTGGTATCACACAGTCCTTTTGACCCATTAATAAAATAAAATTGAATAACACCAACTATAGGCTTGCATAATAAGATAGTGTTTATCCAAACTGTAGAACTTAGAGGCCCATACCCCCATTTGGTCGACTAGAGACTTAGACAAGAAGTTAGTATGGCAACTGTAGAGGCACAACACCGGACGAGTCTCATCTTCTTGGTGAACTTGAATTATTTTATACCTTTTTTCATCATAATCCAGCATACTTATATTTTCTGGACTACCTTAACTTATGCTGCTATTATAGCCTAGTTTTGCAAGCTTATTCTTTGATCGAGCTTGATCATGATATATGTATTATTGGTTGCACACACTAATACATTATCTAAAATCAGAATCAGTGTATTATGGTCTAGCTAACCTTAATACGCTTGGTTCGCTCTTCGCATAACTACTTTACGTGGATTGAGATATAGTTGACTCAGCATGTTAGACGAATATACTTGCCCACTAGATAGGTCAGAGCATATTATATCAGGTACATAACTGTTCTGATATAAACATGTGAATAAAAATTTACCAAAATAGGATTTCAATCCACAACTGCCTTGACAACTCCCTTTTGAATTCTTTAATCGCTTTGAACCCCGTACTTGTGTTCTATCACCTCCTCCTTGAATTCTTTATTATTGTTTTTCATTTTTTCCTATTTCGGAAATATGAACGCTCGTGCTTGGTATAAGTTTGATACATGGAGAGTACTAGATATACCCTATAGGTCAGTCACATTACTTATGACTATCTTTTGTAATTAAGGGCATATCACATGTGATATATTTGGTGTTAAAATTTTTGAGGATATATTGAACAACACGATTAAATAATTTGAGGAAGACTTTCTTAAAGGTATAGTCTTACTTGATAGATCTATAAATTCTAAGTTGGGTAGAAGTTGCATTGTCAACTTGAGGTAAATTTTTTTTAGATTGTGATCAAGTAAGATTAGATTGAGAGATTTAAGTAATTTTAATTTTAAAATTTTTAGAAGAATGATTAAGACGATGAAGATTTAATGCATTTTGAAATCTTGATATTGCGGACCAAATATTTATACTTTGAGCACATTATTTAAATTTTGAATATTGAAGATTGAATCAATATTTTAATTTTTAGGAAATAAATAAATAAATAAATAAATAAATAAATAATAGAACTCTAAACATGACCATTGATGGATTGAGTTCAAAATTTTATAATTTGATGATTTGAATTAAAAGTTGAATGTTGATTATTGGATCATCTATTTAAAATATTGAGAATAGAAATTGAGTTTAAAATTTGAAGAGTATAAAATTCTTAAGTTGAGAATAGGAATAAGATTTGATTAGAATTGTTTATTGTTCAAAGTCTAGAGAAGATTATGATAGTTAGAAATTGTGATATAAATTTTGATGTGGGATGTCATATAGATTTGATGAGATTTGGATATTGTTATTTAAATATTTGGAAGAGATTGCGGTTGACTTGCCTTGTATACGAATGTGAAGTATTTAGCAAATTATGCCTTATTTTTTAATTTCGAGGACGAAATTCTTTTAAGTTGGGTAGATTGTAAACCCCCTGACCCAAAAATAGGTTTCTTGTGTATATTTTGTATTCTTTGAATTTGTTTTAGATTATTTTCAAATCAATTAAAACCCAATGATTATATTAGGACACTTCACCGTGGTTTGGACATTAATAATATAGATGGCCCCAAAATTTGTATCTTCCTTCATAGGAAGTAGCCTACACAGGAGACAATACCTGTAGGATCTTTTCGTGGCACAGAAATTCGATCCCTTGGTGTTAGTATGACCTTAGTCTAACAACCATAGATTAATTGTTAAATATTTAGGTATTATATATATATAATTTAATTGTGGTTATTTTCTAATCCCAACTTCCTACAATTAGCATCCCATAATTTCTCGTGCCAAATTAGGCAAATTCTTTTTTTGTAAGATTGCATTTTATTTACTATTACCTATTTTGTTGTATATTCATTTAGTTATTTACTTAGTTAATTAGATAATATAATTATTTGATTTATATAACTAGATAAATATCTAATTATTAATTATAAAATATTTCATAAAATATTTTGAGTGTAGTATTTTATTAAAGCTTTATAAAGTAAATTTTTCTAGAATTTATTTTGTGTGCAATATTATTTTTGGATTTTTCCTCATTTATATATGTGAATATATATTAATAAATATATGGTTAATAATAATAATAATAATAATAATAATAGTAATAGCAGTAATAATAATAATAATAATAATAATAATAATAATAATAATAATAATAATAATAATAATAATAACAACAACAATAATAATAGTAATAGAAGTAGTAATAATATTAATAATAAAAATAAAAAGAAAAGAAAAGAAAAGAAAAACCCAAACAAATAAACCTAAAACCTAACTAACTAACAAAACCTAGCAAACAAATACTAAACAACCTAATTACTAATAAACCTAACTACCCCACCCCAGACCCACAGCACCACGACCCCCTCCCAGAACTCTCTCCCTCCTTCTCCCTTCTATATATATAAACATATACTTTTATATATATATATATATATATATATATATATATATATATATATATATATATATATATATATATATATATATATATTTATATATGTGTGTGTGTGTGTGTGTGTGTGTATTATAACTCAAACCTAAACCTGAACCCTAGCCCGACCTCAGCACATACCACCCCCGCGCCGCCGCAGCAGACGCCGCCATCGTCCGCCGTCCGCGTACGCGCTCGCGGGCACAGCAGTACCACTCCAACATCCCATCTTCAAGGTACAATATCTTCTTCATCTGTGATTCTTTTTGCAAGCGGTTTGTCCGTGTACGTTCACAACCTAACCCTCTAGGATTTTCATTCAAGCGGGATGAGTTTTTGTGCGCTATATTGGTCAAAATTTGACCGGAAAATGGCCGAAAACTGACCAAAAATAGTCCATAATTTCAACCCGAACACCCATATTCACACCCAATTTGCCACCAACCTATTTAATATTTTCAAAAACTAATTGAATGGTTTTCTTCTCAATATAATCGAGATTTTTTTACATTTTAGTTTTTATTAATTCATTTTATATGTTAAATTATTGGGCCTCCAAAACGACCAAAAATTTGATATATTAAAACTAAAATTTTATGATACGGAGTGCGCCCCGCCAAACGGGACAGCCTCATCATGTACCAATTGCACCGAAATGCGCGTATGGTATATCCTGACGTGTGGGCTTTCGCGAAAGCTGATTCGGACGTGTTTGCGCGTCAAAATCAACCCGTATCCGTAAAGTCCCCGTATCACGACTTTTGCAAACTACCACCCTATTTTGTGTACGCTAGTCAGAATGCGACAAAACTTGCGTCATTAGATTCGTGGTATCACGTTGGTCCTGTGACCCAAGTTTCACGCGATTCTGAGATAGTTGACCAAGCCGCCTATTCGCTGGTCCCATGGTTTGACTTTAAGGGCGAATTTGTGATTGGCTCACCAGAATTCAAAATTGGACATACCGTTGAGTTCGTATACGTTTAGAATTTGTTTGACCTATAATTTGTCCTATTTAGAGACCTTTACCTCTGAAACGTATTTCGGTGCAGTAGCCCACATGTGGACCCCGCTTTGACCCAAAATTACCGTTTTGCTCCTGTATCCAAATTGGACGAAAGGATAGTATTTTTTGACTATATCGCTTATTCCGGAAATGTTGGTGATGTTTATTTCAGCATTCGAAGATGTTCATTTAGAGGCCATAGTTTTTGATCCCTTGTGCTTGACGTCTGGATGCTTACACTACGCAGCTTTCTTGCCAGGCAAGTGTACCTTGCCTTGTTGTACTATTTAAATTCAGTTATTATTTAGTTATATATTTATTTGTTTTAATATTATATAATTGTGTGCGTTTGAGAAAGACTCGGGTGTAGTCAACGAAGGCGTTGACGTTAGGATTTGTGTCTGACCTGGTGTCTAGTGGACGCACCTAAAATCATGGAGTTATCAGTATGACTCCCAGCCTTGACACGTATCATTGTACGTCACAGAGTGAGTTCATGTAGCGTCGCGTGCTTCATACTCGACTGGCCATCTATGTGAGCAGCACGTGTGACGGTATTTAGCTTAATTGTATATTTCTTTAGCGACTTGTATTATAGTACGAGATATCCACGTCGTGTTCGGGATTTGTACATTGGCCTTGGGCAGGGAGGATAACTGGTAGACTTATGGGATACACACATTGGAATCCGTAGTATCCAGAGGTGACACGGATACAATGACTTCCTTAATCCAGATACCGCGTTCTTCGGAGCAATACAGACGTATATATTTGTAGATACCTCATTCTTCGGAATGATGGACGTTACATGTACAGATACCATGCTCTTCGGAGTGTGGACGTTATGCCTACACCTACCTATACGTACCAAGGTTGTCCTCATATTGCATTCACTTAGATGGTTAGCACACCCCCTTTATTTATTCAGTATTTACATTATGGCATGTATTTTTGTATCTTGTTATGTCCCTCTGAGGACCTGGTCCCTTCCAGGTATAGACGATCATGACTATTTACAGGAGCATGGATCAGGACTTGCTACTTCATTCTCTTTCGAGAAGGTCTTCTCTTCGAGCCTCATTGATCATTAGATGTACTTATTTTGTTTCTCTTATATTCTAGTTCGGTAGTGGATTTGTCTCCACCAAACTACTTGTTTTTATCAAACATCTTATACTTGATTCAGTTATATAGTTGATTGGTTATTCATTTAAATATGATTCTGTGGATGAGATTAGGTTATGCCCTGTGACTTATGATAATTATATACCACTTATGAATTACTATTCATAATACAGCGTACGTATGTGTTATAGTTTTCATATATTGGAGTTGCCATATACATACGGCTGGCATGCTTACGTATTCCTAGTCCTACGTATTTTGGGACTGGGGCGTGACGCCACTACTGCGATCTTCTTCGGATCCACTGAAATACTATCACCAGTCACAACATGTCCCAAGACCTCTACCTTATCCAGGAAGAACTCATATTTGGACAGCTTTTCGTACAGCTTCTCCTTCCTCAACACATCCAGCATAATCTACAAATGCTCCTCGTGCTTCTCCGGTGTCTTCGAGTACATGAGTATATCATCGATGAACACCACTACGAACTTGTCAAGGTACTGGTGGAACACCTTGTCCATCAAATTCATAAATATTGCCGGGACATTAGTCAACCCAAACGGCATCACCATATACTTATACTGACCATACCGAGTTCTAAAAGCAGTCTTCGGTATGTCCTTCGGCTTTACTTTCACCGGTGGTAGCCTGATCTCAAGTCCATCTTAGAAAATACCTTGGCACTACTCAACTGATCGAATAAGTCATCAATCAGTGGCAAAGGGTACTTATTCTTGATAGTAAGATTATTCAATGCCATATAATCAATACACATATATACTGATCCATCCTTCTTCGGTATAAACAATACTGGGGCTGGGGCTCCCCACGGTGAAGAACTTGATCTGATAAACCCCTTATCTTATAATTTGTCCACCTGCTTCTTCAGCTCGACCAGCTCATTGTTGTTTACTCTATAGACATGCTGTGAAATTAGTTCTACACCTGGCACCATGTCTATAGAGAATTCAATATCTCGATCTGGCGACAATCCTGACAATTCCCCAGGAAACACATCCAAGAACTCTTCTATCAAAGGATGTGGCAACTCCTTGTATTCCACCATAGCTCCACAGATAATGTCTTCTCCCTGCTCTGCAGCTCCTCTAGCAAACTCAAACTTTGGCTCTCCTGGTGGACCAAACAAAACTCTATCTCCTCTACAATATATACTAGCACAGTGCCTACTCAACCAATCCATCCCGAGTATAATGTCGTAGCTCTAAAGTGGCATTACAAGTAGACACGCACTCAGCTCCTGGCCTCCCAGAGTAACTCTCTGATCCTTGCAAATATTATTAACCAGGATAATGCCTCTTCTAATCATGATCTTGCAAGTCCTAAGCAAAGACTCAGCTACCAAACCATGCTTTAGAGCAAAAGAAACAGATACAAAACTATGGGAAGCACCGCTATCAAATAAAGCTAAAGCAGGAATGGAATCAAGAAGAATAGAACCTGCGATGATATCTTCGGTGGGCTCGTCCTCCTTGACGATCATAGCAAATGCTCATTCCTGACGTGCACCTCCCTGATGTTGGGGCTGGATATAATGCTGCTGCTGGGTCGAAAGTGGCGGTTTCCTCAGTTGTACGACAGGTGGTCTGGCCTGTATCCTCAGAGTTGGAGCTGCTCCCTGAACTGCACGACGAGGGTTGGAAGAAAACTCTCTCAACTGATGCCCTTCGGTACCATAATACAAATAAACTCCCAACCTCTTCCTGCAAACTTCCCAGATATGGCCGGGCTTCTTGTAGAAGTGGAAGAAAGCTTGTTGTAACTGTCTCTACTGCTGTGGTGCCTGGTAAAATGGTGCCCTATATGGAGTCTGGTGCTGCTACGGCTGCTGAAAAGGCCTGGACTGGAAATGAGGATGCTTGACAGATACTGTGTTGCTGTTGGCCCCCAGAAAAGAATTGGGATCTCTCTTGGGCTTCAAACCCAACTCCCGCTCAACCTTGGGTGCCTCCGCAAGTATCTCTGAGTAGGTCTCATAAAAATACGGAATGAGGATCTTCACTTCCCATTTTAGACCCTCGGAAAAATGAATAGCTCGAACCTCCGGCTCTCTCACCAAATACTCCGTAAATCGGCTCAGCCTGCCGAACTCTGCAGCATATTTCTCCACAGACATGCTCCCCTGAATGAGGCTCTCAAACTGCCTCCCCAAGTCTAACATGTCTGCCCGAGAGAAGAACTTCTTCTTGAAGAGGTCCTTGAATACCTCCCAAGACTGTCCTGCGTCAACAAGAATTGGCTCATTCCTGAACCAAGTGCGGGTGATGTCGAATAGCTAAAGTCCTTCCGCCGCAACCTTCAGATCCTTAGAAAGATGGGATACCCTCATAAGATGCTCAATGTCCTCGAGCCAATCATCAGCATAGACGATGGCCTCCGTCCCCTTGAAGACCCTAAGCTCCAGCTTCTTGAAGTTCTAAATGTTGCCTAGCCGAAGCTGAGCAACCTGAGGAGCAACCTGCTGCTGGACCGGAACTCCTCTCTCTACTATGGCACGAGCAAGCTGATGAGCACTCTCGATGCCCTACCACAAGACGTTAGCCTACCTGTGGTGTGCCTCAGACTGAGTCCTCTGTGCCTCAAACATCTTATAAAATAGTGTGAACATCTGTGTTGCATCTGCTGTCATGGAAGGTGGAGGTAAAAGTCCCTCAGATACAGTCGGCACAGTCCTCTGAGTAGGAGGTGGACCTTCAAAAGCAGCTGACACTCCAATCACAAGAGAAGTGACTGGTGCAGGCCCTCGGGAAGTCGCAGACCTCTCAGAAGCTGCTCTCCCCTGCAATAATCTAGTCTTAGGCGGTATCCTGAAACAAAGCAAAAGAAAGAATCAATATGGCACATGATGAAAGACACTCAAATAAAGGATAATTTAAGATCAAACATTAATATCAAGGAAGGATAGTTGAATAAATCAAAAAAGTTTTTCCTAAATATGATTAAGTATTCTCAGCCTATATCCTATATCCTATATCCTGAAACAGGCTCGTAATAGCACTCAATTCAGAGCACCACTACGAATCGTAATAATTACGACCTAGAAGACCAGCATGGGCCACCACTAAAAATATGTCATAACCCGCACCTGGTGTAGGGATGCAAGTCGGGAACAACACTCATTCTACGCTACAGAATTGGCGGTAGAACGATGTTTGGGTAATCTATCTAACAATATGATGAGCCACCAATAATATAAATATACTCAATCACAACTCTAAGATGGAGAATAGCACGAATATGATAAAAGAATAGAATAGTCACAATACAACTCATGATTCAAAATAATAACATCAATGAGTCAAAGAATACTAAACAGTAAGCTTGAGATAAATCCAGTACAAGAGAAACTAAACATCTAAGCTATGACCCCCGGGTCATCTGTCTCAGTTGGAATGAGTCCCTCCTGAGTCAGTGTCACTACCACATTCCAGAATAGGGGTATTTTTTCGTCTTTTCATTTATTATAAGTATTGTGTTAATATATTACATGATATATATATATATATATATATATATATATATATATATATATATATATATATAGTTTTCTTTAATGTACGGGTTAGTGGACTAGACCTAGAAACCCACTAGTAGAACCTCTGACCAAATTATAAGGTTATGGATTTAATTAGCATTTTGGGGAATTAAATATTGGGGATTATATTTAATATTGTGATTTTATTTGATTGTGGTACCTCACCATTGCTTCGATATTTGGAGCGCTACACTAGCCATTGCCTTCCAACAAATTCACACCCTTGTCCTAGACATGCCAGCCTTCCATTCTGATCCTTGTGTAACTTATAAATATGCCCTTTTGTGCTGCATTTTAGTCGCATAATATTCGTCCCAGACATTTATTTTTAATTCTCACTTTTGCGCAAATTTTCCAATTGTTGGGGACTTTTATGCGAATTTCAGTAAGAAGTCCACACCCCATTGGACCCAACCCCGAAGAAACATCCCCCTCTTCTTTGACAAGTCACCTACAATTTTTCCATAATTTGGAGTGTGCAACACTCAAAACTTTCTATCTCACCTATCTTGGCCCTCCATTCAAACCCACTAAATCCTAGCCCTTAAAATTCCTACATGTAGAAAGCAAACCCCCATCCTAAGGAGTGCCAAACCAGCCCAATTCCCTAGGTCAACCATCACCCTATTTCTCAATATATATATATATATATATATATATATATATATATATATATATATATACTTTTTCTCTTATTTTTTATCAACCGAAACTAACCCAAAACCTAGCCGACTATTCATCATCCCCATTAACCTCCTATCTCCATCCGTCCCTGACTTCATCGTTGAAGCAGTCAACCCCGGCAGCGTGTCCACCGCAGACATCCCCGTAATCGACTTCTCCACGACGAGCGTCAACCCCGCAACCGCTGACACCGCCACCATTAATGCTTGACACCGCCTGAGCACCCAGCAACCATTAACAACACCACCACTCCACGAATATCCACGTCGGACTCCTCCTCGACTCATCTTTTCCCCAACTCGACGCCGGACCACAGCAGCGACCACACCCCCACCGATCTCCTCCACCCGACATCGTCAACATCATCATCACCTCGCCTGAACCCTGTCTCCTTCCCTCGATGACACAGTACCGACACCTTCTTCCATTATCGTCATCATCATCATCATCTACACCACCTACACCATCATACGCCACGACTGCCAGCACCCGCGGAACTCCACCGGAGTAGCCGACCCAACCGCCTGAGCAACGACTGAACCACCGCCGCCAGCACGTTTTGACACTTTACCTCGACAGTGCCCGACTTCCCCACGTCGGACCCTTCGATACAGAAGCAGCCGAAGATGAGCCCTCCACCGTGACGCAACCGAGCAACATCTCCAGTTGACTACACCCTCGACCTCGTGTGCATGCACGCTAACCCGCAGGTTCGACTTGCCTTTATTCATGATTGTGTGGGTGTGCGTATGTGAATGATAATAAGAGTTAGCATGTTACTTCGTGGGAGTTGGTTTGTTAGATGTTCATTGCTAGACACTATACAAGTAAACCCAAAACTAGTTTACGTGTGCATGCGTGCGTGTGTATATAATAACTAATTGGTATATATATATATATATATATATATATATATATATATATATATATATATATATATATATATATATATATATTGTGTGGAAATTGATTGCTAGTACTAAGTATGACTGTAATATATATAAGCTGTATGACCCTAGGTATTAACTGTGGATATCCCGTATATTTGCATATGACCATGTAGCCCTGAATATTAGTGAATTGACTGCCTTGTGTACATCAATGTACTGGCTTAGATATGTGTTAGTGAGTTGACTGTCTGATTATGCACAACATTGAAGACATAACACTCGTGCATTTAGACGCACACTTGACCCTGCTAGTTGACCAGTATCACCCCTAGCATAGTTTCTGAGTTCAGTGTATTATGTTTGTATATGTTAGTGTAGCGACTGATGCTATATTATTATTAAATAATGTCTATAGGATTGTTGGATTATTCAGACAAGACTTCAGAAATAGGACATTGGTATTGCCAGCAGAGAACCACAGGCGGGTATATTCTTTGACAGTTTTTATTATGTTGATCATCTCTATGATTCTAGTTGTATAGCGTATATGATTCTGACACTATGGATACACGAGTTCGTATCATCGAGACTTGTCACAAGGAGTCGTGATTGGAATCCATCGTGCTCGCTGGAGACGGGGAGATATTAGTAGATTATGTAATCATACCCAACTCTACATGCATCATAGCTCACCCTACACCTCACGTCCGGTGCAGCCTGACCATTACATGCCTCATAGCCTGTTATGTATGATTAGCCTGACTATTGCTCGTATCATAGCTAACTGGATGGTTAGCCTGACCTTACATGAATCATAGCTAATCATATATAGTAAGCATGATCAGTCCCAAGCCGATCACATGATATACTGATGTTTCACACACTTAACTAGATGCTCTAGTCATGTATTTCCAGTTTATTATTCTAGCATTCACTTATATTCCAGTTCATTGTTCTAGCATGCACTTATATTTCTGTTCATTGCTAGTTATACCATTAATGATGATATCTTCTCCAGCATTTCCTTATTCCAGTATTTCATTATTTCCAGTATTCTTATTTCCAGTATTATATCTATCTTGTATTTCTTTACGCTGTGTTTTAGTTTTTGTCAATATACATGGAATTGCTGTTAGTGCTTGTACTTTGCTCCAATCCTGACTGGATATATTTTTCCAGAGGATCTTGAGGACTTTTTTCCTACACACTATGGACCCGGTGTAGAGGGATACTATATACCATAGAGCTTAGAAGAGTCCCTTCCCTTAGAGGAGACACTACCTGCAGCTATTTAGACAGTTATTTTATGCATCTTGAGATTTAATTTGAGACTTATTTTGAGTTTATTTTGAGACTTGTTGACACTTTTATGTTGGACAACTAGATTGTAGTTTATCTCTATTTTGAGTTGTTGTGCTTGACTTATGTCAGTACATCTTATCTTTTATCTCATCGTGCCATTATTTCTTATAGCTGTGATTGAGTTATATTATGAGCTGTTGAGAGATATTTATTTTATTATCCTCCTTATGGAGTTGATATCATTGACAGGTTGTGAGTTATGTTTAGTATTATAGAGACCTAGACAGTGTTCTACCGCCGATGCTGTAGCGTAGGCTGGACGTACCCACAGCTCATGCCCAATTTTTGGGTGCGGATCGTAACCATTTTTAGTGGTGGCCCATGCAGGTCATGTCGTTGTCCAAGATTCGCATTTAGAGCGATGTCGTAGTAGTGCTCACTTAGAGTATTGCTACGAGCCTGCGTTAGAAAATAGGATTTAGGACGAGAGTATGCTCAATCACAACTAGGAAATTCTGATCTTACAATGCTATTATGAATAATTGCTTCCTTTAGAATTTTAATGTCCTTCCTTGATGATATCGTATCTATTACCTTAATTATTTCTTTCAGTCTGTCTTCAGGATGCCGCCGAAGACTAGGTCACTGAGACTGGGAGCAGCAACTTCAGAGGGGTATGCCACCTCTCGACCTGACGAACAGACATATGAAGTTCCTTTTATATTTCCTGTTCATATGGGAGTATCTGCAACTTTTGGGGTTCCTCCTCCTCCACCAGTTCCGAGGGTTGCCCCAGCTGTGACAGAGAACCTTCCACCACCACCGACTCTGATTCCCGGAGGTATGCCCACTGACGGGGCACAGATGTTCATACTTATCCAAGGCATGTTAGATGCCCAGAGAGTGAAAACAGAAGCTCAGCGTGTTCAAGCTGAGGCTCAGAGGGTGCAAGCAGAGGCGCACTCGGCACAGACAGAGCTGATGAGAGAGAGAATGGAGAATGCTCATCAGGTGGCTCTCTAGGCTGTGGAGAGAGTAGCACAACACTAGCAGCATCCTGGCCAGCAGTACCAGAGGCCGGGTACTATAGTAGATTTCAAGAGGATGATGTCTCGAGAGTTCAAAGGCACCGAGGGGATACTCTACGCTAACGAATGACTAGAGGATATAGAGAGGAACTTGCATTTGGCACAGATTCTGAAGATTTTTCAGATCAAGGCAGTTGGCAGTCAGATGTTTAACATCGTGCTGACATGGTATCGTACGGAGCTGAGACTCGCTGTTGGAGGACTTACTTGGGAGTACTTTAAGGAGAAGTTCTTTCCTGACGTAGATCTGGGAGCATTGGAAAGTCAGTTCCATGACTTGATCTAAGGAAGCATGTCAGTTGACGAATACACCATAGAGTTTTGCTGTTTGAGTCATTTTGCGCCATCGATGATTCGAGACCCAGGAGACAGAGCCCAAAAATTTAGGAAGGGGTTGACTAGAGAGATCAAGTCTCGTACTTCGAGACGTCGCACTGCTACATTTGAGGGTATTCTGATGGATGCCCAGATTACGGAAGATGACTTGGACCTCATGCCTAAGAGAGGATATGACACTTCTGGAGGAATAAGTGGTAGTACAGGACCGGCCAAGCGCCTACACTTTCAAAAGCAACAGAGGCCTTACCAGCAGCAGCATCAGCAGCACCAGGCACCAGTTCGAGGACACATCCAGCAGTAGCAGCCACAGAGGCAGACTCAGCCCACTGCCCAGTATGCGTATTACTGGAACATAGGACATACTAGAGACATCTGTAGGAAGAGATTGGGTACATGCTTGTCCTATGGATCGTCAGCACATTAGTTGAGGGACTGTCTATCTATACAGACTCATCAGGGTGGAGCAGCCGCTCAGTGGGGACCAGCCAGAGTACCTACTGTAGCAGGAGGCCAGCAGAGGGAACCTCCACTTCTACCATAGCAGCAGAGGTTTTCTCAGCACCAGCAGTAGCAAAGAGGTGCACACCAGGGATGCACATATGCCATGACGATTGAGGAGACCGAGCCAGCTGGAGACGTGATTTCAGGTTCAGTTTCTCTCGATTCTATTCTAGCACTTGAATTATTTGATTCTGGCACTTTCCATAGTTTCGTATCTGTATCTTATGCCTTAAGCATCATTTAGAGACGGAACCGTTAGATAGGACTTGCAAGATCACGACTGGAGATGGCATTATCCTAGTCCGTGATTATTGCAAGAATCAGAGAGTATCATTGGGAGGCCGAGAGTTGAGCTAGAGTTTACTCGTCATGCCACCTCCGGGATACGATATTGTACTCGAAATAGACTGGTTGAGTAGACACCATACTACTATAGATTGTCACGGAGGTAGAGTAATATTTTGAGCGCCAGTAAAGCCAGAGTTTGAGGTCACCAAAGGAGCAGCAAAGCAGAGCAGAGGCATTTTTACGGAGCCAGGAAGAAAGAAGAGGAGTTACCACATCCTTTGATAGCGGAGTTCCTAGATGTATTTCCAGAGGAGTTGTCAGGCTTGCAGCCAGACAGAGATGTTGAATTCTCTATAGACTTGGTACCAGGTGCGGAGCCCATTTCACAATATGTCTATGAGTCAACAACAGCGAACTGGCAGAACTGAAGAAGAAAGTTGAGGAGCTGCAGGACAAAGGCTTCATCAGATCCAGTTCATCACCATGGAGAGCTCCGGTATTGTTCGTACCGAAGAAGGACGGCACGGTATGCATATGTATCGATTATAGAGCCCTAAACAACCTCACTATCAAGAACAAATACCCACTGCCGAGGATAGATGATCTTTTCGATCAGTTGAGCAGAGCGAAGGTATTTTCAAAGATAGACTTGAGGTTAGGCTATCACTAGGTGAAGGTGAAAAGAGAAGACATATCGAAGACAGCTTTTTGGACCAGATATGGCCAGTTTGAATTCATGGTAATGCCGTTTGGTTTAACCAATGTACTAGTAGTATTCATGAACTTGATGAACAAGGTATTCCACCAGTACCTTGACAAGCTCGTAGTGGTATAAATTGACGACATTCTTGTGTATTCGAAGACCCCAGAGGAGCACGAAGAGCACCTGAGGATGGTCTTGGAGACTCTCAAGAAAGAGGAGCTGTATGGGAAGCTTTCAAAGTGCGAGTTCTTCCTTGACAAGGTTGAATTCCTTGGACATATAGTGACGGGTGACGAAATTTTAGTTAACCCAAAGAAGATCGAAGCAGTAGAGTCATGGGCTACCCCCAGTTCTGTAGCTGAGATCAGGAGCTTTCTCGGACTAGCAGGATACTACAGGAGGTTTGTACAAGACTTCTCCAAGATTGCAAAACCAATGACTAGGCTGACCAAGAAAGATGTGGAATTCGTCTGGACAGAGGATTGTCAGGCCGTATTTGATGAGCTGAAGAAGAGATTGACGACAGCTCCAGTTTTGACATTGCCATCAGGGACAGATGGATTCAATATCTACAGTGATGCTTCAGGGAAAGGTTTAGGATGCGTTCTTCAGCAGCACAGAAAAGTAATTGCCTATGCTTCAAGACAATTATGCCCTCATGAAAAGAACTATCCCACCCACGATTTGGAGTTGGCAGCAGTTATCTTCGCCCTAAAGCTGTGGTATAAACCACCTAACCCAAAAATAGGTATTTTGTGTGTATTTATATTTTGTGTATTTATTTTAGATTTTTTTAAAAAAATAAAAATAAAACCCAATGATTTTATTAGGACACTTCACCATGGTTCGGACATTAATAATATAAGATGGCCCCAAAGTCTGTATCGCCCTTCGTAGGAAGTAGCTTACACAGGAGACTCTACCTGTAGGATCTTTTCGTGGCACAGAATTCGACCCCTTGGCATTAGTATAACATCGGTGTAACGACCATAGACTATGTGTTAAATATTTAGATAATCTATATATAATTTATTTGGGGTCATTTTTAATTCTCAACTCCGTACAATTAGTAGCCCATAATTTCTGGTGTCAAGTTAGACATTTTTCCTTTATATAGATTTGCATATTATTTACTACTACCTATTTTGGGGATGACCATTTAATTAATTATGAAGTTAATTAGATAATATGGTTATTGATTTATATAACTAGATAAATATCTAATTATTAATTACAAAAATATTTCATAAAATATTTTGGGTATAGTATTTTATTAAAACTTACTAAGTAATTTTCTAGAATTTATTTTGTGTATAAATATTATTTTTGGGATTTTTAACCTCATCTATAAATATAAATATTTATATGTTAATAAATATAATAATAATAATAATAATAATAATATTAATATTAATAATAATAATGATTGTAATAGTAGTAGTAATAATAATAATAATAGAAATAAAAACAAAAGAAAAAGAAAAAGAAAAAGAGATAATATAAAACCTAAACCTAATAACACTAAACCTAAACTCTAACTAACAAAATCCCTAACTACTAATTCCTATTCAAAACCACCGACCCACAGCAACTATCCCCTCACCCGCAGGAAGCCCCCCCCCCCCCCCCCCCGCAGACTCATCTCTCCCTCCCTCTCTCTCTCTCGATATATATATATACACACATATACAAAACCAAACCCAATTCCTAAACCCTAACCCCAAACCTCGACCCGCGCCTCCGGCCAACCACCCCGGGCCGACCGTTGCCGTCCCAGACCGCTGTCGTAGCTCGCCGGAACCACCGTCGCGACCATCGACGTACGCGCACGAGCACAGTTTTGGCCCATCTTCAAGGTGATGTATCTCCCTCAATTTTGACTATTTTTGTGTGCGGTTTGTTAGTGTAATTATAACCTAATCCTCTAGGATTTTCATGCAAGCGATACGAGTTTTTATGTCCCGGATTGGTCAAAAAATTGACCGAAATATGACCGGAAAACTGACCAAAACAGTTCAGAATTTTGAATCCAAAATCCCATGTTCACACCCAATTTTCCATCAACCTGTTTATTATTTTCGAAAATAAATAAAAGGGTTTTTCTTCTCCATATAACCGAGAATTTTTTTATTCTTTTAGTTTTTGTTAATTTGTTCTACGTATAAAATTATTTAACTTCCAAATTGACCAAAAACTTATTTTTAAAATATTAGAAAATTAATACGTAGTGCGTTCCGCCAAACGGGACTGCCTCGTTGCGTACCAATTGCACCGAAAGGCGCGTATGGTATATCCTGACGTGTGAACTTTTGCGGAAGCTGATTCGGACGTGTGTGCGCGTCGAAATCAACCTGTATCCGTAAAAAGTCCCCGTATCGTGACTTTTGTAAAATATCGCACCATTTAGTGTACGCTCGTCGGAATGCGACAAAACTTGTGCCATTGGATTAGTGATATCACGCTGGTCCTGTGACCCAAGTTTCACGCGATTCCTAGACAGTTGACTAAGCCGCCTATTTGTGGGCCCCACGGTTGACTTTTAGGGCAAATTTGTGTTCGGCTCACCGGAATCCAAAATTGGATATACCGTTGAGTTCGTATTGACGTTTAGAATTTGTTTGACCTATAATTTGTCCCATTTAGAGACCTTTACCTCTGGCATGCTTTTTGGTTCAAAGTGGCCTACATGTGGACCTACTTTGACCTAAAATTATCGTTTTGTCTCTGTGTCCAAATTGGATAAAAGGGTAGTATTTTTTGGCTATCTCGCTTATTCTGGGAACGTTAATATTTATTTCAGCATCCGAAGACGTTCATTCTGATGCCATTATTTCTGATCTATTGTGCCTAACATCTGGACTCTTACACTTTGCAGCTTCTTGCCAAGCAAGATATCTTGCCAAATTGCTTACAATACTTTGTATGCTTATTATATTTTCATATATTCATTGTAGGTGTATTTTCTTTCAGTCGTTACTATATATTATATATGTTGACACACACCAGACACTTAGTATCATGGGAGAGGAGGACAATCAGTAGGCGTATGGGCTATGACCACTCTCGTAAACCATAATAACTAGCACGGACTACGGGAGTTGTGTCACGATGGTCACTACCCTCACGGTATATTGGTTGATGGTGTCACGATGGTCGCTACCCTCGCGGTATGACGGCTGATGATGTTCTAGACGTGTGTGTGAGTTGTGAGATTAGATAGAGTAGCCTACCCCTGCCCATACGTCAAAAAGTTGTCCTCATTATGCATTTATATAGATTGTCTTCTACAGCATACTTATATATTTTCTACCTATTATGCAAGTTTACTGTATTCAAATTGGCATGCTTCTATGTATCTTGTTACGTCCCTCTGAGGACCTGGTCCCTTTCCAGGTGTAGACGATCATGACTATTCGCAGGAGAGCGGATCAGGACTCGCTACTTATCTCTTTCGAGGAGGTCTTCTCTTTGAGTCTCATTGTTCATTAGAAGTTCTTATGTGGTTTCTCTTATGTTCTAGTTGGTAGTGGATTTGTCTCCACCCAACTACTTGTTCTTATCAAGCATTTTATACTTGATTCAGATATATAGTTGATTGGTTATTTGATTCTGTGGATGAGATCTAGTTATGCCCTGTGACTTGTGACAATATATATACCACATGTGAGTTAATATTCATATTACAGCGTACGTGTGTATTATGGTATCCATATATTGGAGTTGCCATATACATACGACTGGCATGCTTACGTATTCCTAGTCCTACGTATTTTTGGGACTGGGGCATGACATATTTTTTTGTGGTGGCCCATGCAGGTCGAGAGCATATTATTTTGGTGACATTATTGTACCAAGCAAGTCTGCAAATAGGATTAGAGTATAGGATCTCATCCACATTTGACTATGACTCACCTTCCTTCTAGTCTGTTCTATTTAATTAATTGATTCTTGCTTGATTCATGTACTTCCCTAATAGTTTCTTGAGTATAGCCTTCTGCTAGAATATAGGAATCCTTGTTATTAGGATGATAATTAGGTTAATATTCCTACTAAGAATACAACTAGAATATTGACACATCACTAAGTTTAGAATACCTAATGAACCCTAGCATCCCTTACCTGTAGGTTAATTGACCACTATCTCTTGATATATTTATGAAGGACTTGAGAGTAGTATGGACACGACTAGAGTTAGTAAGAAATTTGACCATATTGTTTGACCCTAGTATTGAGGAACCAATAGAAATCCAAGATTGAACATTAGGACTAAACCTAATTTTCATAGTGAGATAATATTAGAACTATAAATTTAGATCATTGTCTTGATATTTACAGAACAGTACCTTAGGAAGCCAAGAGAAAAGAATATAACACTTCCCTCGATTATACCTCGAATACAGAGATTAGCATACCACATTTTCCTAGAAAACCATGATATTATCAAGAGTCTCTCTATTTAATTTCATATCTTGTTTCTCTGAACCCTTAACGCTCGCTATTTGTGCGACGACTAAAATTTTCTTTCATCTTTCAATTCGTGCCACCTAACCCTTCTGATTGTAGGCCAAGTGATCTCCATTTATGTTAGGATATATAGTTTGCTAGATTTATAGTTGTTAATCTTGAACTTTGACATTATGTGCTTAGTAGTTAGAACTTGATAGTTGCATTGTTCATTTAGATTATGATTTTATGATTATCATTTAGCTTCAAATCACGTAATTTGTGCTTTCACTCATCATAATCCAGCGTACCCATAATTTTTGTACTACCTTAACTTATGCTGGTATTACAGCCTAGTTTTGCAAGCTTATTCTTTTATCGAGCTTGTTCATGACATATGTATTATTGGGGGCCCACACTAATACATTGTCTAAATCAGAATCAGTGTATTATGGTCTGATCAACCTTAGTGTGCTTGGTTCACTCTTCGCATGACTACTTTGCATGGATTGAGATATATAGTTGACTAGTAGACGAATATACTTTCCCTTAGACATCTCCGAGCACATCTTATCGGTTACATAACTGTTCTGATATGAGCATGCGAATAGGAATTTACCAAAATAAGATTTCAATCCACAACTGTCTTGACAACTCTCTTTTTGAATTCTTTAATCACCTTGAACCCCGTACTTGTATTCTATCACCTCCTCCTTGAATTCTTTATTGTTGTTTTTTTCGTCTTCCCCTATTTCGGAAAGACGAAATCTCGTGCTTGGTATAAGTTTGATACACGGAGAGTACTAAGTATATCCCATAGGCCAATCACATTACTTGGTGACTACCTTTTGTAATTAAGGGCACACCACATGTGAGATATTTGGTATTAAAATTTTTAAGGATTGAATAACACGGTTAAATAATTTGAGGGATATTTTCTGAAAAGTATACTCTTATGTAATAGATGGGTAAGTTTTAAGTTTGGTAGGAGTTGCATTGTCAACTTGAGGTGAATTCTTTTAGATTGTAATCAAGTAAGATTAGATTAGGAGATATGAGTCATTTTAATTTTGAGAATTTTTTTGGAAGAATGATTTAGATGATGAGGATTCAAGGAATCTTGAAATCTTGATATTGCGGTCCAATTATTTATACTTTGAGCACATGATTTAAATTTTGAATATTGAAGGTTGAATCATCGATTTAAATTTTGAGGATAAATATAGAATCAAGCCTTATTTTTAATTTTGAGGACAAAACTCTTTTAAGTTGGGTAGATTGTAAATCCCCTCACCCAAAAATAGGTATTTTGTGTGTATTTGTATTTCGTGTATTTGTTTTAGATTTTTTTTAAACAAATAAAACCCGATGATTTTATTAGGATACTTCACCTTGGTTCAGACATTAATAATATAGGATGGCCCAAAGTCTGTATTGCCCTTCGTAGGAAGTAGCCTACATAGGAGACTCTACCTCTAGGATCTTTTCGTGGCACAGAATTCGACCCCTTGGCATTAGTATGACATTGGTGTAATGACCATAGACTATGTGTTAAATATTTAGATAATCTATATATAATTTATTTGGCGTCATTTTCAATTCCCAACTCCTTACAATTAGTAGCCCATAATTTTTCGTGTCAAGTTAGACATTTTTTTCTTTTT
This sequence comes from Iris macrosiphon, assembly GCA_036927795.1. Lineage (NCBI taxonomy): Eukaryota > Viridiplantae > Streptophyta > Magnoliopsida > Asparagales > Iridaceae > Iris > Iris macrosiphon. Next base: position 101,671,447 of record JAYESA010000006.1, read on the forward strand.
ATAGATTTGCATATTATTTACTACAACCTATTTTGTGGATGACCATTTAATTAATTACGTAGTTAATTAGGTAATAAGGTTATTGATTTACGTAACTAGATAAATATCTAATTATTAATTACAAAAATATTTCATAAAATATATTGGGTATAGTATTTTACTAAAACTTACAAAGTATTTTTTTAGAATTTATTTTGTGTACAAATATTATTTTTGGGATTTTTAACCTCATCTATAAATGTAAATATTTATATATTAATAAATAATAATAATAATAATAATAATAGTAGTAGTAGTAATAATAATAATAATAATAATAATAATAATAATAATGATTGTAATAGTAATAATAATAATAATAATAGAAATAAAAAGAAAAGAAAAAGAAAAACAGATAATATAAAACCTAAACCTAATAACACTAAACCTAAACTCTAAATAACAAAATCCCTAACTACTAATTCCTATTCAAAACCACCTACCCACAGCAACTATCCCCTCACCCGCAAGAAGCCCCCACCCCCCACTCCCGCAGACTCATCTCTCTCTCTCCTTCTCTCTCTCTCTCTCTCGATATATATATATATATATATATATATATATATATATATATATATATATATATATATATATATATATATATACAAAACCAAACCCAATTCCTAAACCCTAAACCCAGACCTCGACCCGCGCCTCCGGTCGACTACCCCGGGCCGACTGCCACCGTCCCAGACTGCCACCGCAGCCCGCCGGAACCATCGCCGCCACCATCCGCGTACGCACGCGCACATACGCACAATTTTGGTCCATCTTCAAGGTAATGTATCTCCCTTAATTTTAATTATTTTTGTGTGCGATTTATTCGTGTACGTTCACAACCTAACCCTCTAGGATTTTCATTCAATTGGCACGAGTTTTCGTGTCCCAGATTGGTCGAAAAATTGACCAAAAAATAACCGAAAAACTGACCAAAATAGTTCAGAATTTCGAATCCAAAATCCCATGTTCACACCCAATTTGCCATCGACCTGTTTATTTTTTTCAAAAATAAATAAAATAGTTTTTCTTCTCCATATAATCGAGAATTTTTTTGTTGTTTTAGTTTTTGTTAATTTGTTCTATGTGCAAAATTATTCAACCTCTAAATTGACCAAAAACTTATTTTTAAAATATTGGAAAATTGTGATACGGAGCGCGTCCGCCAAACAGGACTGCCTCATCTTGTACCAATTGCACCGAAAGGCACGTATGGTATATCCTGACGTATGGGCTTTCGCGAAAGCTGATTCGGACGTGTGTGCTCGTCGGAATCAACCCGTATCCGTAAAAAGTCTCCGTATCACTACTTTTACAAAATATCGCACTATTTAGTGTACGCTCGTCCGAATGCGACGAAACTTACGACATTGGATTTGTGGTATCACGCTGGTCCTGTGACCTAAGTTTCACACAAATCTGAAATAGTTGACCAAGCCGCCTATTTGCGAGCCCCACGGTTGACTTTTAGGGCAAATTTGTGTTCGGCCCACCAGAATCCAAAATTGGACATACCGTTGAGTTCGTATTGACGTTTAGAATTTGTTTGACCTATAATTTGTTCTATTTAGAGACCTTTACCTCTGGCATACTTTTCGGTACAAAGTGGCCCACATATGGACCCACTTTGACCCAAAATTACCGGTTTGCTCCTGTGTCCAAATTGGACGAAAGGGTAGTATTTTTTAGCTATCTCGTTTATTCTGGAACATTGGTGATGTTTATTTTAGCATCCGGGGATGTTCGTTCTGATGCCATAGTTTCTGATCCATTGTGCCTAACATCTGGACGCTTACACTTTGCAGCTTCTTGCCAGGCAAGATACCTTATCAAATTGCTTACAGTACTTTGCATGCTTATTACATTTTCATATATTCATTGTAGGTGTATTTTCTTTCAGTCATTACTATATATTATATATGTTGACACACACCTGACACTTAGTATCATGGGAGAGGAGGACAATCAATAGGCGTATGGGCTATGACCACTCTGGTAAACCGTAGTAACTTGCACGCACTATGGGAGTTATGTCACGATGGTCGCTACCCTCGCGGTATGTCGGCTGATGGTGTCACGATGGTCGCTACCCTCGCGGTATGACGACTGATGATGTTCTAGACGTGTGTGTGAGTTGTGAGATTAGATAGAGTAGCCTACCCCTGCCCATACGTTAAAAAGTTATCCTTATTATGCATTCATATAGATTGTCTTGTACAGCGTACTTATATATTTTCTACCTATTATGCATATTTACTGTATTCAAATTGGCATGCTTCTATGTATCTTATTACGTCCCTCTGAGGACCTGGTCCCTTTCCAAGTGTAGACGATCATGACTATTCGCAGGAGAACAGATCAGGACTCGCTACTTATCTCTTTCGATGAGGTCTTCTCTTCGAGTCTCATTGTTCATTAGATGTTCTTATGTGGTTTCTCTTATGTTCTAGTTGATAGTTGATTTGTCTCCACCCAACTACTTGTTTTATCAAGCATTTTATACTTGATTCAGATATATAGTTAATTGGTTATTTGATTCTGTGGATGAGATCTAGTTATGCCATGTGACTTGTGACAATATATATACCACATATGAGTTAATATTCATATTATAGCGTACGTGTGTATTATGGTATCCATATATTGGAGTTGTCATATACATACGGCTGGCATGCTTACATATTCCTAGTCCTACATATTTTTAGGACTGGGACGTGATAGTGGAAACACTATATGTACGGAGAGCGTATAGAGATCTTTACGGACCACAAGAGCTTGAAGTACGTATTTACGTAGAAGGAGCTGAACATGAGGTAGAGGAGGTGGTTGGAGTTGATGAAAGACTTCGATATCTCATTACAATACCACCCAGGAAAGGCCAACGTAGTTGCCGATGCCTTAAGCAAGTATCCGATGGCTATGTACTTGACTACAGATAGACATTTATTAGCCGATCTTGAGAGCTTGGGAATTAAAGTGCTAGTTTCAGGTATGGAGATTCAGATATGGGGATTGTAGATACAATCAGAGCTGATGGACAGAATTAGAGCTGCACAGTATAATGATGAGACTCTGAGGAGTATCAGGGCACAGGTTCGGACAGGATTGACAAACGACTTCACTATTACGGATGATGGATCTTTAGGGCATGGCACGAGGATGTGTGTGCCGAGTGAAGATCTGCGTGAAAAGGTTTTCCAGGAGGCATATCGCTCTCAATACTCGATGCATCCCGATGCCAACAAGATGTATCAAGATTTGAGGGAGCACGTATGGTGGTATGGTATGAAGCGTGAGGTAGCATGCTTTGTATCCCAGTGTTTAGTGTACCAGCAAGTAAAGGCAGATCGACAGAGGCCAAGAGAATTACTTCAACCTTTACCCATTCCAGAATGGAAGTGGGAGCATGTGACTATGGACTTCGTTTCAGGGCTTCCACGATCTCTAGGAGAAAAGGATGTGATTTGGGTCATTGTGGATATAGGTTGACCAAATCAGCCCACTTCTTACCATTCAAAGTGGGTACATCGACAGAGAGGCTAGCAGAGATATACGTATGGCAAATTGTCAGATTACATGGAGTTTCTGTGAGTATCGTCTCAGATCGGGATAGTCGTTTTACTTTCTACTTTTTGAGGAGTCTACAGGATAGCTTGGGCACTCAACTCAAGTTTAGTACCGCGTATCACCCCCAGACAGATGGACAGTCTGAAAGGACTATCCAGACTCTTGAAGATATGCTACACACTTGTGTTTTGTATCTCAGAGGTTCTTGGGAGGATCATCTACACCTAGTAAAGTTTGCTTATAATAATAGCTACCAGGCCAGCATTGAGATGTCACCATTTGAGGCTTTATATAGACGGAGGTATCGTACACTGTTATCTTGGGATGATGTCGGAGAGAGAGCCTTGTTAGGACCAGAAATGGTCGTGGATGCAGCTAAAAAAGTGAAACTCATTATAGACAGACTACGGGTGGCGCAGGATAGACAGCGGCATTAGGCCGATAGCCACCGTAGACCCCTAGAGTTTCAGGTATAGGTTTTGTTATTTTGGTTTGTGATTGTTTTATTTTAGATTGCATGTTAAGATTGTTTGTTCTAGGTTGGCAATTTGGTTCCTATGGATTTCTCTGACACAGGGCATGATTCGTTAGAGACGGAAAGCTTAGTCCATGATACATCGGACCTTTCGGTATTCTTGCAAGGGTCGGTACAGTGGCCTATAGACTAGACTTGTCGCCTGCTCTAGATGGAGTGCATGACGTGTTCCACGTGTTACAGCTGAGACGGTACATGGCAGACCCTAGTCACGTACTAGATCACTCAAAGATCGAGGTTGGACCGACTCTCAGTTATCCTGAATAGCCTATAGAGATCTTGGATCGCAGAGAGAAGGTATTGCGGAACCAGACTATTCCCTTAGTTCGTGTTGCATGGAGATATCACTCTCCAGGCGAGTCGACCTGGGAGAGAGTGGACAAAATGTGCGATCTGTATCCGTATCTCTTCGAGAGTTGAGTTATAATTCTTTGTCTGATTATTTGTTCTTGTGATAGTTTATTTCAATTTCGAGGACAAAATTTTTTAAGGAGGGTAGACTAGTCACTACCACATTCCAGAATAGGAGTATTTTTGTCTTTTTATAGTGTTGTGTTAATATATATATGTCACGCCCCAGTCCCAAAATACGTAGGAGTAGGAATACGTAACACACCCAGCCGTATGTATACGAACTCCAATATATGGAAATCATATACACACGTACGTTGTACATGAATATTCAATCCACCAGTGGTAATATACTGTCACAATAAGTCACACATAATCTATATCTCATCCACAGCACAAATAATAAGTAGGAATAAAAAGCTGAATAATATCTGAATATCAAAGATGAGTATCAAGTCTGATAGTCGGGTGGAAACAAATCCACTACAAAATGACTATACTGAAGTAGCAACAAGGATCTCTAAACAGCGGTAATAAAATTACAGATACTCCGAGAGTAAGGCCTCCTCAGTCTGGTAAGTAGCGTCAGGTCCAGGATCGTACTCCTGCGGATACTCCTACTCGTCCATATCTGGAAAGGGACCAGGTCCTCAGAGGGACGTAATAAGATACATAATAACATGCCAATAAGTACTGAAATATAAACATCTAATGGGTCGCCTAACCGTCTAAGTGAATGCAGTTTGAGAACAACTTTCCACCAAGTGGGCTATCTGGCCATATAGCGGGATTGGCATGATTCTCTCAGAGAATCAGGGGCCTACAAAGCATGTTATCTTTTTGAACGGCATAGGCCGCCAAGTAGTATAGGGGTCATCACGACCGCGTATCTCCGGTGGAGCATACGGGTTACATAAAAGGAAAGTGTAAAGGAGCCTAAATGTCTTACTTGTTATTTTCCCCATCCCATGCTTTAAGCATGCCATATCCATGAAACGATAAACCTCTAAATAACTGTCAGGTCTACTAGCATACAAAGTTTCTATCAACAGTCATCCCTAACGCACAGCCCATGCGTACAGGAGGCCAGACCTGTCACACAGTTCGTGAGCTATATGAGACTCACAACTCGTGTAACAACTGTGTCATGGCCAATGAACCTAATGATGCTCTATAATAATGGGGTGGTCTCATAAAGTAGGTCCAAAAATATAAATAAAATATGATACGACGACATCGTCGTTGCACCCGAGTTTCCTTGGACGCACAATTTATATAATAATAAATGAACTAAATAAGCAGAAATAAATTATGCAGGCATCATGTGGAATGTAAATAATAGTACGATGGCAAGGTATACTTGCCGAGCAAGAGTTCTGTATAGTGCAAGCATCCAATACAGTGTTATGTTTGGTGTAAGAAGTGGGATTAGGGTTTGGGAGAGTTTTGCAATATATATATATATAAAGATAAAAGGCGGTGGGGTAATTTTAGTGGTCTCAAAAGCCACTATTGTTGTTGTTTCTTTCTTTCCTTAGTTTGGTTTTCGGTTGAGGAAAGTTTAGTAATAATAGATAAAGAAGCAGTGGAATGAGATGGCTCACACGCACGGAGAAGGAAAGGAAAAGTTGGTTTTTGCTACTGCTGTTGTTGATATTTCTCTTCTCTTAACGGGTCCGGGTAGGGGCTAACGGGTAGTGGTTTAGGATAGAGGGTTTGAGTTTCGGTTTGAGATCCAACAGGAATTTTTTTTCTAATTAATCATATATATACATATATATATATATACATAGAAAATTCTAAAAATTATATTGGTGCATACCATTAAGCTAGCAACTGTCCAAAGGGTCTCCTATATGGAATAAATTAGAAAAAAATTATAATGGCTCCATAAATCTCCTAAATGCACAAACACCTCAAAATAAAAATCTATCTCCTCTATTTAGCTCATAACTATTATAAATAAATAATTAATAAAAAGATTAATACGGTTTTTAGAATTAGGGGTTTTACATTCTACCCAACGTATAAAAATTTTGTCCTCGAAATTAAAACTAAGCTACGGTAAAAGTCAAGGATGGTATAAATCAACAAAGTAATTTTATACCTTGGTCAACGAATAGGTTCAGAAACGTTCGCGCATGTCGTCCTTGCGCTGCCAAGTTGATTCTCCTGGTCTATTCATCTGCTGAGCTGCCTTTGGTGCTGGAAGAGCTAGCCCCTGTACTGGTGGTGGAAGTATCTGCTGCATTGGGCAGTCTCTCGCCAGGTGTTGTCCGGAACCATATCTCATACACTATCCTAAACGGGTCCGACAGTCTCTTGAGATGTGCCTGCATCTCCCACAATAATTATATTGGGCTTCTCCAAAATCTGGTACGGTTTGGCTCTGTGCTGATACTGTTGTTGTTGTTCCAAAGGACGTCCGATAGGTCCTCCTTGTTGTGTCCTTGCTGGTCCTTGCTGTATCCTTGCGGTTCCTTGTTGTGTCCTCAACTGACCTTATTTTCCTCTGCTGATGGTTTCTTGCAATATGGCTTTTGTTAGTAATTCGACATAAGAGATTCGGGACTGGGAGCTAGTATAGTGTTAAAGCTCCTGAGTCAGTCCGCGATGAAACCTTTTAGCCTTGGCCAAGTCATCAGGTATCAGGGCAGCGCCATATTTACTGAGGCAACTAAACTCGACATCATACTCATCCACTATTTTGTTTCCCTGCTCCAGGTGGAGAAACTGATCGTACAATATATCTTTGACGGTGTCCGGGAAGTACTTCCTCTCAAAGCACTCCAAGAACTCCTCCCAAGTCTGGTATATACCCAACTGGCGCTCCATAAATTATCACCAGTGATGAGCATTACCATCTAGAAGCGTCCTTACACCTGTCATCCATAGGTCTACAGGTAGCTGCGATGCCTCTAATAATTTCTGAGTGTGAGTGATCCAGTTGGTAGTCTCCTTTGGGCTTTCAATGCCTTAGTACGGCCTTGGACCCATCTGTATAAAGTTTTTTACTGAACCAACTCTAGCTCGAGGTACTGGAACTAGTGATTGAGCTGGTACAGTAGTCATTGCAGCCATCCTCTCAAGTGCTACCAAAAATTCTTGCCTCTGCTCGGCTGCCTACTGCCTCTGTTCTTGCATCATCATCTGGAAGAATTGGAAAAGTTGTGTCTGGCCATCTTGCGGTGTTGATGAAGTTGGAAGGTTCCCATTAGGTGGAATGGGAAGATCAGATGGAACTGGATTGTGAATCTGTCCATCTGGTCCCGGAAGTCTAGAAATTGTTGAGGTCCCTCCTTGAGTCTGACCATTGACTCTAAGATGTGTCACCATCGGCGACAATACATCCCTTCTGCATATCCATTTCTCTGCAGGTGATGTACGCAACGATTTAGAAGAAGTACAGGAATCAAACAGGATGCAAGCATTAAATAGAATGTAGAAGCATAAAATATGCTGGAGAATTATCCGCGTATTTTACAATCAACCCCCCCCAATATACATAAAGTCCCTTCCTGCGTAAAATAGGGACTCAAGGTAGTTGGCGTAAAACAGAGATTCAAAACTATCGGCGTAAAACATGGTTTCAGAGTTTCCTGCATAAAAGTCTGCGTAAAAAGTCTGCGCGAAAAAGGTCTGCACGTAAAAGGTTTGCGCATAAAGTCTGCGTAAAAATCTGCGCGTAAAAGGTTTGCGCGTAAAAGATCTGCTGCGTAAAGTCTGCGTAAAAATCTGCGTGTAAAAGGTTGTTATTCTTCCGGCATAAAGTCTGCGAAAAAAAGGTTATCGCGTAAAGTCTGCCTGCGTAAAGTCTGAAATACGTTATTTTTAATGTAGCATAAAGTTGTACGAGAAACTCTTCGTATCTCTCGGATGAATTTGTCAAACAAATCAGTAAACCTGACATCTGACAAAAGTACTGCACGATGATCAAGAGGACGGCTGTGATGATGATTTTGCACAGAGTCCCAAGTTGTCGTTTAGTGATATATTGGATACAAGTTATTTTTATGCATTCAAAAGGAAGAAAAGAAATTAGAGTCCTCTGAATACGCTGCCTATTCTACATGGACAGAAATGAGTTTTTACGCTCAAGATAAGACAAAATCGACATAAATGAGTTTTTACGCTCAAGACAGGACAAAATTAGACGCCGCGTCAAAAGTTGTTTCTTGCACAGAGCTCGAGGCATATCTCTGCATTTAATGCACGTGATTTATTCTAATTGGTCATGATTGGGAAGCTAAGATTATGATAAATACACTCACATCACCATCCTTATATTTTACGCCAATCAGGCTACTCTACGCTGGTTATCTATTATTCATGCATTATCAAGTTTTACGCAGGGGCAGTTACCTATGTGGCTTGCATGCCATGATCTTTATAAAGGGATACGTGTCATATGCAGATTGAACATGGGTAGCAGTTGTCATAACCGCAGTGTAAAGAAGGAAATCTTCTTTATAGTTTGGCCTTTTACTCCAACAACAGTTATTTGGCTTTTATGCCAACAACAGTCATTTGGCTTTTACGCCAACAAGGGTAAAGGGTCTGGTCACAGGGTAAAGGATTTTTTTGGCTTAAAACTTTGTTTATCTAAATATAGGATGGTTGAAAGGAAGAATGGGGTTTTAGTCAAGCATGGATAAGATCCTTATACTCTATTCCTATACGCAGGCTTATTTGGTACAATTACGTAACTAAGACAATATATTCTTGACCTACATGGGCCACCACCAAAAATATGTCACGCTCCAGTCCTAAAATACGTAGAACTAGGAATACGTAACACACCCAGCCGTATGTATACGAACTCCAATATATGGAAACCATATACACACGTACGCTGTACATGAATATTCAATCCACCAGTGGTAATATACTGTCACAATAAGTCACACACAGTCTATATCTCATCCACAGCACAAATAATAAGTAAGAATAAAAAGTTGAATAATATCTGAATATCAAAGATGAGTATCAAGTCTGATAGTCGGGTGGAAACAAATCTACTATAAAACGACTATACTGAAGTAGCAACAAGGATCTCTAAACAGCGGTAATAAAATCATAAATACTCCGAGAGTAAGACCTCCTCAGTCTGGTAAGTAGCATCAGGTCCAGGACCGTACTCCTGCGGATACTCCTGCTCGTCCATATCTGGAAAAGGACCAGGTCCTCAGAGGGATATAACAAGATACATAATAACATGCCAATAAGTACTAAAATATAACCATCCAATAGGTCGCCTAACCGTCTAAGTGAATGTAGTTTGAGAACAACTTTCCACCAAGTGGGCTATCTGGCCATATAGTCGGATTGGCATGATTCTCTCGGAGGATCAGGGGCCTACAAAGCATGTCATCTTTTGAACGGCAGAGGCCACCAAGTAGTATAGGGGTCATCACGACCACGTATCTCCGGTAGAGCGTACGGGTTACATAAAAGGAAAGTGCAAAGGAGCCCAAATGTCTTACTTGTTGTTCTCCCCATCCCATGCTCTAAGCATGCCATATCCATGACACGATAAACCTCTAAATAACTGCCAGGTCTACTAGAATATAAAGTTTATATCAGCAGTCATCCCTAACGCACAGCCCATGCGTACAGGAGGCCAGACCTGTCACGCAGTACGTGAACTATATGAGACTCATAACTCGTGTAACAACTGGGTCACGGCCAATGAACCTAATGATGCTCCATAATAATGGGGTGGTCTCATAAAGTAGGTCCAAAAATATAAATAAAATATGATACGACGACATCGTCGTTGCACCCGAGTTTCCTTGGACGCACAATTTATATAGCAATAAATAAACTAAATAAGCAGAAATAAATTATGCAGGCATCATGTGGAATATAAATAATAGTACGATGGCAAGGTATACTTGCCGAACAAGAGTTCTGTATAGTGCAAGCGTCCAATACGGTGTCATGTTTGGTGTAAGATGTGGGATTAGGGTTTAGGAGATTTTTGCAATATATATATATAGAGATAAAAGGCGGTGGGATAATTTTAGTGGTCTCAAAATCCACTGCTGCTGCTGTTTCTTTCTTTCCTTAGTTTGGTTTTCGGTTGAGGAGAGTTTAGTAATAATAGATAAAGAAGCGGTGGAATGAGATGGCTCACACGCTCGGAGAAGGAAAGGAAAAGTTGGTTTTTGCTACTGCTGTTGTTGATATTTCTCTTCTCCTAACGGGTCCGGGTAGGGGCTAACGGGTAGTGGTTTAGGATAGAGGGTTTGGGTTTCGGTTTGAGATCCAATAGGAATTTCTTTTCTAATTAATCATATATATACATATATATATACATAGAAAATTCTAAAAATTATATTGGTGCATACCATTAAGCTAGCAACTGTCCAAAGGGTCTCCTACATGGAATAAATTAGGAAAAATTTATAATGGCTCCATAAATCTCCTAAATGCACAAACACCTCAAAATAAAAATATATCTCCTCTATTTAGCTCATAACTATTATAAATAAATAATTAATAAAATAATTAATACGGTTTTCAGAATTAGGGGTTTTACAATATATATATAGTGTTCTTTAATGTATGGGTTAGTGGACTAGACCTAGAAACCCACTAGTAGAACCTCTGACCAAATTATAGGGTTATGGATTTAATTAGCATTTTGGGGAATTAAATATTGGGGATTATATTTAATGTTATGATTTTATTTTATTGTGGTACCTCACCATTGCTTCGATATTTGGAGCACTACACTAGCCACTACCTTCCAACAAATTCATACCCTTGTCCTGGACATGCCAGCCTTCCATTATGATCCTTGTGTAACTTATAAATATGCCCTTTTGTGCTTCATTTTAGTCGCACAATATTCGTCCCAGACATTTATTTTTAATTCTAACTTTTGTGCAAATTTTCCAATTGTTGGAGACTTTTATGCGAATTTCAGTAAGGTATCCATACCCCATTTGACCCAACCCCGAAGAAACATTCCCCTCTTCTTTGTCCAATTACCTATAATTTTCCCATATTTTGGAGTGTGCAACACTCAAAACTTGCTATCTCACCTATCTTGGCCCTCCATTCAAACCCACTAAATCCTAGCCCTTAAAATTCCTACATGTAGAAAGCAAACCCCCATCCTAAGGAGTGCCAAACCGGCCCAATTTCCTAGGTCAACCATCACCCTATATATATATATATATATATATATATATATATATATATATATATATATATACTTTTCTCTTATTTTTTATTAACCGAACCTAACCCTAAACCTAGCTGACTATTTATCATCCCCATCTCCATCCGTCCCTGACTTCACCGCCGGAGCAATCGACCCCAACAACATCTCCATCGCGGACATCCCCGCTATCGAATTCTCCCCGACCAGCGTCAACCCCGCAACCGCTAACACCGCCACCATTAATGCCTGACATCGCCTGAGCACCCTGCAACCATTAACAACACCACCACTCCATGACGATCCACGCCGGACTCCTTCTTCACTCATCTTTTCCCTGACTCGACGTCGGACCACACCAGCGACTACACCCCCACTGATCTCCTCCACCCGACATCGTCAACATCACCATCACCTCGCCTAAACCCCGTCTTCTTTCCTCGATGACACAGCACCTACACCTCCTTCCATCTTCGTCATCGTCATCATCAACATCTATACCACCTACACCATCCCACGCCGTGACTGCCAGCACCCGCGGAACTCCACCGGAGCAGCCGACCCAACCGCCTGAGCAACGACTGAACTACCACCGCCAGCACGTCTTGACACTTTACCTCGATAGTGCCCGAATTTCCCACGTCAGACTCTTTGACACAGCAGCATCCGGAACCGAGCCCTCCACCATGACGCAACCGAGCACCATCTCCAATCGACTACACCCTCGACCTCGTGTACGTGCACACTAACGTGCAGGTTCGACTTGCCTTCATTCATGATTGTGTGGGTGTGCGTATATGAATGATAATAAGGGTTAGCATGTTACTTCATGGGAGTTGGTTTGTTAGATGTTCATTGCTAGACACTATGCAAGTAAACCCAAAAACTAGATTACGTGTGCGTGCGTGTGTATATAATAACTAATTGGTATATATATAGTGTGGAAATTGATTGCTAGTACTAAGTATGAATATAATATATATATGTTGTATGACCCTAGGTATTAACTGTAGATATCCTATATATTTGCATATGACCATGTAACCCTGAATATTAGTGAATTGACTACCTTGTGTACATCAACGTACTGGCTTAGACATGTTTTAGTGAGTTGACTGTCTGATTATGCACAGCATTGAAGACATAACACCCATGTATTTAGACGTACACTTGACCCTGCTAGTTGACCAGTATCACCCCTAGCGTAGTTTCTAAGTTCAGTGCATTATGTTTGTATGTGCTAGTGTAACGACTGATGCTGTATTATTATTAAATAATGTCTATAGGACTGTTGGATTATTCAGACAAGACTTCGGAAATAGGACATTGGTATTGCCAGCAGAGGACCACAGGTGAGTATATTCTCTGACAGTTTTTATTATGTTGATCATCTCTATGATTCTAGTTATATAGCGTACATGATTCTGACACTATAGATACACGAGTTAGCATCATCGAGACCTGTCACAAGGAGTCATGATTGGAATCCATCGTGCTAGCTGGGGACGAGGAGATATTAGTAGATTATATGATCATACCCAACTCTACATGCATCATAGCTCACCCCACACCTCAAGTCAGGTACAGCCTGACCATTACATGCCTCATAGCCTATTATGTATGATTAGCCTGACTATTGCTCGCATCATAGCTAACTGGATGGTTAGCCTGACCTATCATGAATCATAGCTAATCATATATAGTAAGCCAGATCAGTCCCAATGTCACGCCCCAGTCCCAAAATACGTAGGACTAGGAATACGTAATACGCCCAGTCGTATGTATATGAACTCCAATATATGGAAATTATATACACATGTACGCTGTAAATGAATATGGAATCCACCAGTGATGATATACAATCTATATCTCATCCACAGCACAAATAATAAGTAGAAACAAAGAGCTGAATAACAACTGAATATCCAAGATAAGTATCAAGTCTGATAGTCGGGTGAAAACAAATCCACTACAAAATGACTATACTGCAGTAGTAAAAAAAATCTCTAAACAGTAGAAATAATCACAACTGCTCTGAGGGTAAGACCTCCTCAGTCTGGTAAGTAGAGTCAGGTCCAGGTCCGTACTCCTGTGGGTACTCCTGCTCGTCCATATCTGGAAAGGGACCAGGTCCTCAGAGGGATGTAACAAGATACATAAAAATATGCCAATAAGTACTGAAATATAAATATCCCATGGGTCACCTACCGTCTAAGTGAATGCAATTTGAGAACAACTTTCCCAACGCGTGGACTATCTGGCCATAATGGGATTGGCATGATTCTCTCGGAGAATCAGGGGCCTACAAGCGTACCGTCTTTTGAACGGCAAAGGCCGCCTGCAATATATAGGATCACAACCACCCATTTCTCCAGCGGAAAATTCGTACGAACTAGGAAAAGTGTAAATGAGTCCAAATGCCTTACTTGTTGTTCTCTCCACCCCATGCTCTAAGCATGCCACATCCATGATACGATAAAACCTCTAAATAACTACCAGGTCTACTAGCATACAAAGTTTCTATTAGCAGTCATCCGTAATGCACGGCCAATACATACAAGAGGCCAGACCTGTCACGCAGTCCTTGATCTATATGGGACTCACAACTCGTGTAACAACTGTGTCACAGCCAATGAATCTAATGATGCTCCATAATCCTGGGATGGTCTCATAAAATAGGTCCAAAATTTACATAAATGAACATCTATATAAGCAAAATTAAATATGCATGTATCAACTGGAATATAAATGACAGTACAATGGCAAGGTATACTTGCCAAGCAAAATCCTAATTAGTGCAACGTCCAATATAGTATTTTAGTTTGTGAAGGAAGAATTGTAGATAGGGTTTGAAAGAGTTGTAATAACACACATATATATAGTGATAAGAGGCGGTGGGGGTTACTTAATGGTTAAGGAATTACTGTCGCTGCTGTTTCTTTCTATCATTGGTTTTAATTACGATTGGGAAGAGTTTAGTAATAACAGGTAAAGAGACGGTGGAAATGAGGTGGTGGTGTTTGTTTTACGTGCTGTATAGGAATTTAAGCAGTGGAGTTCTATTTTACGCGCGGATCAGAATTTAGGCGGGCGGTAAGGTTTATGCTTGGGTTTGTTTTATGTGTAGAGAAAGGAATTAGGTTGGTGGTGAGGTTTACGTGCGGAATTGGGAATAGCAATTCGGTTTTGCAACTGCGGCTGCTGATATTTTCCTATTAGGTTTGGGTTAATAGTTTTCGGGTTGAGATCAAATAGGAATCCAACCCATTTTCTTTTATTTCCCTTTCTAATAAACTATATATATATATATATATATATATATATATATATATATATATATATACACTTAGAAATTTCTAGAATTTATATTGGTGCATATGCAACTGTACAAAGGGTCTCCTACATGAAATAAATTTGGAAAAAAAGAAAATTTATAATGGCTCCATAATACTCTAAATGCTCAAACATCTCAAAATAAAATCTGATAAAATCTATTCTCTCTATTTAGCTCATAACTACTATAAATAATAAATTACATAATAATAATAGAGAAATATGATTTTCAGAATTAGGGTTCTTATATTCTACCCAACTTATAAAAATTTCGTCCTCGAAATTAAATTAAGCCATGGTAGAAAGTCAAGGATGGTATAAGGTATAAATTAACAAAGTAATTTTATACCTTGGTCAATGAATAGGTTCAAAAAATATTGGCGCATGTCGTCATTACGCTTCCAAGTAGATTCCCCTGGCGCGCCATGCTTCCATGCCACGCGGACTAAGGGAATAGACTGGTTCCTCAATACTTTTTCTCGATGATCAAGGATTCCCACGGGTTGCTCTTGATATGACAAGTTTGGCCTAATGGTGATCTCCGAATGGTCAAGAACATGACTAATGTTTGCCACATATCGCCTGAGCTACGATACATGGAATATATTATGTACTCCCTCAAGTGAAGGTGGTAGCGCAAGTCGATATGCCACTTCTCCCACTCTTTCTAGCACTTCAAAAAGTCCAATATACCTTGGACTCAACTTGCCGCGTCCTCCGAATCGAATGGTGCCCCTAGTAGGTGATATCCCTAAGAAAACATGGTCGCCCTTTTTAAACTCTAAGGGACGACGATGAAGGTCTGCCCATTGTTTTTGCCTGTCTTGCGCTGCTCGCAAGTATTTTTGTATCTTCTTAACTGTCTCTACGGTATTGACCACTAACTCTGGTCCCAGAATCTGTCGTTCTCCTATGTCACTCCCACACACAGGAGACCTACACTTTCTTCCATATAATGCTTCAAACGGAGCCATCTGGATGCTCGCTTGATAGCTATTATTGTAAGAAAATTCTACAAGATGTAGGTGGTCCTCCCATGATCCTCCAAAGTCTAATATACAAGCCCTTAACATATCCTCCAATGTTTGAATAGTACGTTCTGATTGCCCATCTGTCTATGGATGATAAGATGTACTAAACTTTAGACGTGTTCCAAGACTTTCTTGCATGCTCCTCCAAAAATGCGACGTAAAGCACGAATCCCTGTCTGATATAATGCTGACGGGTACGCCGTGCAACCTCACGATCTGCGTTATATATAAGTCAGCCAAAGCTTCTGTAGATTGGCCAACTCTAAAAGGCAAGAAATGGGCTGACTTTGTGAGTCGGTCCACTATTACCCATACTGCATCTCTACCACTTGGACTCCCAGGAAAACCTGTGACGAAGTCCATAGTGATGTGTTCCCACTTCTACTCTGGAATTGGGAGTGGTTGTAATAATCTTGCTATTCTCTGGTGCTCTGCCTTTACTTGTTGGCATACCAAACATTTAGCTACAAAGCGAGCTATCTCTCTTTTTATTCTATACCACCAAAAATGCTGTCTTAAGTCACGATACATTTTGGTGCCCCCAGGATGAATAGAATATATCGAACTATGAGCTTCTGTCATTAGCTTCTATCAAATTTCTCCATTGGGAACATATAGATGATTACCACATCGTAATGTCCCGTCATCATGGATGTGCAGTCCTGTCTGCTCTCCGGCCTCTGTCATTTCCTTTAATCTTCTGAATCTGGCATCTGTAGGCAATGTTGCCTTGATTCTCTCTACTAGTGATGATTGTATTTGCAAGTTGGCTAGTGTCCTGTTTGCTCCGGGTAATATCACTTCAATGCCAAAACCTTGCAAGTCCTTCAATAATTTCTTCTGTGTTGTTAGGAAATAAGCTGCTAGCTTCCGGCTTAACGCATCTGCTACAACATTAGCCTTGCCTGGGTGATAATGTAGCTTTATTTCAAAATCTTTCATCAATTTAAGCCATCGACACTGTCTCATATTTAACTCCTTCTGCGTGAAGACGTACTTAAGGCTTTTGTGGTCTGTATAGATTTCCACTCTTTCTCCATATAAGTAATATCTCCATAGCTTCAGAGCAAATACAACGGCTGCAAGTTCCAAGTCATGAGTTGGATAATTCTTCTCATGTACTCATAATTGCCTAGATGCATATGCAATCACTTTGTCATGCTGCATTAATACGTATTCCAAACCTTTCCCTGATGCGTCACTGTAGATCGCATAGCCTCCTGGTTCGGATGGAATAGTTAATATTGGTGTTGAAGTTAGTCGCTTCTTTAATTCCTCGAAAGTGGCTTGACACTTGTTGGTCCATATGAACTCTTGATGTTTGCAAGTCAACCGGGTCATAGGTGTTGCTATCTTTGAGAAGTTCTCCACGAACCGTCGGTAATATCTCGCAAGTCTAAGGAAACTTCTCACCTCTGCTGCTGATTTAGGAACAGGCCATGTCTCGACTGCCGAGATATTTTCTGGATCAACAGAAATTATATCTCCTGTAATAACATGTCCAAGAAATGAGACTCTGTCCAAGAAAAACTTATATTTACTGAGCTTTGCATATAATTGCTCTCTTCTTAAGGTCTCTAGAACAATCTGCAGGTGCTTCTCGTGCTCCTCGTGGCTCTTTGAATGGACAAGTATATCATCTATAAAGACGACCACGAACTAGTCCAAATACTGATGGAAGACTCGATTCATTAAGTCCAGAAAGATAGCTGGAGCATTGGTCAATCCAAATGGCATGACCAAGAACTCGTAGTGCCCATATCTTGTTTGGAATGCGGTCTTTGGGATGTCCTCCTTCCGTACCTTCACCTGGTGATATCCTGATCTCAAATCTATCTTTGAGAACATCTTGGCTCCACTAAGCTGATCAAATAGGTCATCAATGCATGGCAGTGGATATTTATTCTTCACTGTTACTGCATTTAAGGCTCTATAATCAATGCACATACACACTGACACATCCTTCTTTGGTACAAACAACACTAGTGCTCCCCAGGGTGATGCACTTGGTCGGATGAAACCTTTCCCTTCTAGTTCTTTTAATTGTGTCTTCAGTTCATCCATCTCCTTCTTCGCCAGTCTATAAACATGTGATGCTATGGTTGCTGCTCCTGGTGTTAATTCAATAGAGAATTCTACATCTCTATCTGGGGGTAATCCTGATAATTCCTCTGGAAAGATGTCTTGGAATTCTGAAATAATGGGATGATACATAATATCGTCCATTGCGAGTTGCATACCATCAAGGATTTCTGTGGATCCTCGTGCAAACTCAAGTTCAGGCTGACCGGGTACCTTAAAAAAAATGCTTCCTCCAAAATAATCAAAGAAAGCGTGGTACTTGCTTAGCCAGTCCATTCCAAGCACAATATCAAAAGTTGGCATAGAAAGGACTAAGAGTCGGGCATTCATCTCTCTGTCACGTATCACTATAGGACATGATCTACAAATTCTACTAATAGGTACAACTCCTCCTCCGGTGAGAATTCTAATACAACTAGGTAAAGGTGTAGGGGTAATATTATGTTTGGCAATAAAACTAGATGATATGAATGAGTGGGTAGCTCCCGTATCAAACAATGTCATAGCAAGAAAAGTAAAAGCAAGAGTGATACCTGCTATGACATCAATCTCCTGATCCATGTCATCCACTTCCATTGCAAAAGCTTGTCCGTTCCTCCGGGGTTGTCCCTGTCTGACCCTTGCGAATTGATCCTTCTGTGTAGGTAGTGGTGGTCCTCGCTGAAATCCTTCTGCTGTTGGAGGTTGAGGTGTTGGAAGCGCTAGTCTCTGTACTGGCGGTGGAAGTGTCTGCTGCTTTGGACAATTTCTTGCCTGGTGCTGTCCAGAACCACATCTCATACACTGTCCCAAACGGGCCCGACAGTCTCTTAAGATGTGCCTGCATCTCCCCCAATAGTTACATTGGAGCTTATCTGGAACCTGGTATGGTCCTGCTCTATGCTGATACTGTTGTTGCTGAGCTAAAGGACGTCTAATAGGTCCTCCTTATTGTGTTCTTGCTGGTCCTTGTTGTGTCCTCAGCTGACCTCCCTTTTCTCTGCTGATGGTTTTTTGTAATCTGGCTTCTGTCAATAACTCGGCATAAGAGATTTGGGACTGGGAGCTAGTATAGTATTATAGCTCCTGAGTTAGTCCACGATAAAATCTCTTGGCCTTGGCCAAGTCATCTGGTATCAAGGCAGCGCCATATTTACTGAGGCGACTAAAATCAGCATCATACTCGTCCACCGTTCTGTTCCCCTGCTCTAGGTGGAGAAACTAATCGTACAATGCATCTTTGACGGTGTCCGGGAAGTACTTCCTTTCAAAGCACTCCAGGAACTGCTCCCAAGTCTGGTATGTACCTAACTGGCGCTCCATGGATTTCCACCCGTGATGAGCATTACCATCTAGAAGCGTCCTTACACCCGTCATCCACAGTTCTGCAGGTAGTTGTGATGCCTCTAATAATTTTTGAGTGTGCGTGATCCAGTTAGTAGTTTCCTCTGGCTCTCAATGCCTTTGTACAGCCTCGGACCCATCTGTATAAAGTCTTTTACTGAACCAACTTTAGCTCGAGGTACTGGAGCTAATGCTTGAGCTGGTACAGTAGTCCTTGCAGCCATCCTTTCAAGTGTTGCTAGGAACTCTTGTCTTTGTTCTGGTGCTTGCTGTCTCTATTCTTGTATCATCATCTAGAAAAATTGGAATAGTTGAGCCTGGCCATCCTGCGGTGTTGATAAGACTGGAAGGTTCCCATTAGGTGGAACAGGAAGATCAGATGGAACTGGATTGTGAATATGTCCATCTGGTCCTAAAAATCTAGGAGTTGGTGAGGTCTCTCCTTGAGTCTGACCATTGACTCCAGGAGTGGTGTCATCATCAGTACATCCCTTCTGCATATCTATCTCTCTACAGGTGATATACACAATGATTTAGAAGAAAGTACAGGAAGGATGCAAGCATTAGATAGAATGTAGAAGCATAAAAGATGCTGGGGAATGGTCCGCGTATTTTATAGTCAAAAATCCCCAATCATACATGAGGTTTCTCCCTACGTAAAATAGGACTTCAAGGTAATTGGCGTAAAATAGGTTAATAAGCTTCATGTGTAATGCAGAGCTTCAAGATAGTTCGGCGTAAAATAAAGCTTCAGAGTAGTCCGCGTAAAGCAGAGGAACATAAAGTAAGGATTCAAAAATATTCGCGTAAAATAAAGATTCGAGACTGTCGGCATAAAACAGTTTCAAAGTTAACCGCGTAAAAAGTCTGCTATACTTTTTTGTGCATAAAAATCTGCGCGTAAAATATATATGCTACGTAAAGTCTTACGTAAAAGGTCTGCGTAAAAGGTTTCCTGATTAAAGAGATCTGTAAAATCTGAAATACGTTGCAGCATAAAGTCATACGAGAAACTCTTCGTATTCCTCGGATGAATTTGTCAGATAATTCAGTGAACCTGACATCTGACAAAAGTACCGCACGATAATCGAAAGGACAACTGTGATGATAATTTGCACAGAGACCCAGGTTGTCGTTTAGTAACATATTTGTTACAAGTCAATTTTTACGCATCAAAGGAAGAGAATAGAGCCTATGGACAGAAATAAGTTTTTACGCTCAAGACTGAGGTGAGTTTTTACACATCAAAATAGAACAAAATCAGACGCCACGTCAAAAGTTGTTTCTTACACAGGGCTTGAGGCATATCTCTACATTTAATACACGAGATTTGGTCATGGCTGGAGAAACTAAAACTTATGACAAATACGCTCACATTACCATCCTTATATTTTACGCCTAATCAGCTACTCTACTCTGGTTATCTATTTATTCAGGACTCATCAAGTTTACGCTGGGATAGTTTACCTACATGGCTTGCATGACGTCATATAGATTGAGAAGACTAAAAAAATATAGTTTAGCAGTTGTCATAACCGCAGTGTAAAGTAGACAATCTTCTGTATAGTTTGGCTTTTATGCCAACAAATTGGTTACTCTACATAAAATAGAGGTCCCTGGTCTCAGCGTAAAGGGTTCCTGGCATAAAACTTAAGGAAGAATGACGTTTCAGTCAAGTATGGATGAGATCCTTATACTCTATTCCTATACGCAGGCTTGCTTGGTACAGTTACGTAACCAAGATAATATATTCAAGAGACCTGTATGGGCTACCACTAAAAATATGTCACGCCCCAGTCCCAAAATATGTAGGACTAGGAATCGTAACACGCCCAGCCTGTAAACCCTCTCGACCAAAAATTTATTTTTAATTAACTTAGATAGCATGATTAGGGTTATTTTGGTCCTAATTAGAATTTATTATACATAGTATTAAATATTTGTGCAATGCTTTTATTACTTAGGATACCTTACCGTTGTCCCGATATTTAGGACCCTACACTAGCTGTTACCCTGAAATAAATTCCATACACTTGGCCTAGACATACTAACCTACCCTAATGACCCTTGTGCAACCCCCGGATACTGATTTTTGTGCCTGATTTTAGTCGCACAAAGGTCGTTACAAACGTCCGTACGTAAATTAAATAAATTACGTATTTACGTTCGTTGTCCATTCCAATCGAAATTTAGACCCAACCTTAACCCGTTTTGACCAACCCCGATCATGACATTATTATACTCTAAGCCTACCATGCCAATGACGCTTGTGTCTCCCAATTTAGACCCCCCTGCATTTATTAAATTAATTTAGAGACACCCAATGTGTTAATTATAAATTAATTAATGTAGTGACCTAACCTCACTTAAATTAGACCCAAACCCACACCGACACCTACACCCACAAGCCTCATATAAAAGACCATACACCATTCTAGCCAATAAAAAACACCAAACATGGTGTTTTGTCACACCAAATCCCCAATTCCAGAATTTGTGCAAATTCCAAATTATTCAGGGGCCTTTGTGAAAATTTACAATGAGGTGCCCCCTCTCATTGGTCCAACCACATGAAGAATGAGACCCCCTTCCCTTGACCGGTCCATCATAATTTTTACCTCCATTTTTATGTACCTATATTACTTTTTGGGGACATATCTCCACCCTACATTTTGAACCCCTCAATCCTAGCCCTCCCCTCATCATGATGAAGCCTCCCCAACTCCACAAAAATAATACCCAGTCAGCCCTAATCCCAAGGCATCCCCCCCACTTTCTCTCATACATATAGGGCATGTCACCTCACATTAAATGGCACACAAACCTAGAAAACCACAACCAAAGGACCTAGTTCTAAAAACCCTCAGCCCACAGCTCAACCTCTACCCGAGCTTCCTGCCGCCCTCTTCCGGCCAGCCCCCGCCTCCGGCCACCCCCGCAACGACCTTACCCCCTCCGGCGACCTTTCCCCCACCTACCACCGCCGCCCCCGGCCACTGCTCCGCCCACAACCGCCTCCTCTCCACTGACCTCAACCCGAGCTCACCCCCCTAGCTCGAGCCGACCACCCGAGCTTCGATTGCTCCGCCACTGTAGTACGCCAGGTCGTCGTACTTGGCCGACCTCTTCCCCGATCGACCTCCTCCGTCCTCGCCGACTCTCAGCCCCGGACGATGCCTCAGCTGGCCGCCCTCGCCCCCGCAGCACAGTCGACCACAGGCTACTGCTGCTGCTGCCCGGCCTCCCCGAGCGCTGTCGGAGCTCCGCCCGGCCACCCACGCCGTCAACAACCGTCCGGCCGTCCCCCCCCTCGGCCTCACCTACGTATAGGTACATTATTTTATGTACGTATATTACAAATATACTATGTATTTAGTATCACATCGAGTGTATACTACAAAAGCATATAAATATATATATAGTATTCTGTATTTCTTAGTATTTATGTATATACTTATGTGTATATACTGTATTACTGTATTCTGAGTATATTTTATATATAATAGAAATATATATGTATGTATTTCATAATAAACAGTATGTATATACATAGTATGCAATATATACTTGTATTTAAATACTTTATATATATTAATATCTAATATGTATATGTATATATATATATATATATAAATGTATGTATATATTTTAGAAATAAATTTTTTGTATTGATATGTTATATAAATATTATATGTTGTATATATATAAATATATATACTTTATGTACTTAGTATATTTGTAGTGTGTATAGTAGGTATTAAATAAATATATGAATATATATAAATATATATATACTTGTATGTATTAAATATAGTATATATTAGTATATATTGTATATAAGTACATTATACATTGTGTGTATATACATGTAATTATATATGTATTTAACTATATATATATGTTATATATGTGTATTTATGTACATAAATTGTATCTAAATATATGTATATGTATAGGTATATGTATTGAATTATATATATATGGTATTATGTATTTATCTATTATATACATATATATGTAATTTTATTAATTAATATGTGTATATATACATATGTATTGGTGTGTTATTAAGTAATATGTAAAGATGCTAATTAAATGTACTATTAAACATTGCATATTTTTATTATTATATTTTAATATGTATTAGTGAACACATAAGTATATATGTTATACTATGTATATATATATATATATATACTATCTTTAATGTATATATTTAATCATGTATTATTTTTATGCAAGTATTTATTTTATGTATTAATGTATTATAGTATATATATTAACTAATGAATATATGTAATTATATATGTATGGTGGTATTGATATAAAATATTTAAATACTATATATGTGTACTATAGTAGTATGTACATATATGTTATTAAATTCCTTATACATAATGAACAATATATATATATGTTATATATTATTAATGTATTATGTATATATGTACATATGTCTAAATACAGTTATATATATAAGTATATAGGTTACTAAATTATCTATAGTATATATGTGTATATGTGTTAGGTATGTATACTTGTACTAGGTTAACATAGATAATTAAGCATGGTGTAAATTAGTGATTTATAATTTTGGATTATCTATTCGTAGGCATCCGAGACGGTGCTACCTTGACTGCTGGTTCCGGAGCATTGCTTGTGCACACCAGGATTCCAGGCAAGTATACCTTGCCTTGTTGTTACTGTTTAAATTCAGATGTTTATCTAGTTGCATATCTTATTATTTTAATATTAACTGTGAAAGTCCGAGAAGACTCGGGTGCAGTCAACGAAGGCGTTGACGTTAGGACTTGTGTCTGACCTAGTGTCTAGTGGACCCACCTAAAGTTGAGAAGTTATCAATATGACTTCCCAAGCCTTGCCACGTATCTTAACACGTCACAGAGTGAGTTCATGTAGGGACGCATGCTTCATGATCGACTGGCCATCAGCATGAGCAGCACGTGTGACGGCATTTAGCTTAGTTGTTTATTTCTGTAGCGACTTGCATCATAGTATGAGGTGTCCACATCGCATTCACGACTTATACATTGACATTAGCTGGGGAAGACAATTAGTAGGCGTATGGGACAGACATTTGGTCGCCGTAGTTTCAGAATAAACTGCGGGGCCGTGAGCCTCAGTGTTACCCGGTTATGGGCCATGTGTTACCCGGTTATGGGCATATATGCTTGTAGATACATCCAGCAGAGGTTACTAGCTGCGCGCTATCATGATCGGTGATGTAGTCAGCATATATACTCCTGGCATTTAGTTTACAGCTAATGCCAGGTACTTAGCCTCTGGCTCGACGCTATGCTTTATACCTTTCACCTACCCATACGTACCAGGGTTGTCTTCAAAGTGCATTTCACTTAGCTGGTTAGATTATCCTTGAGTTTACACAGTATATACTTTATGGCATGCATTTTGTATCTTGTTATGACCTCTGAGGACCTGATTCTCTTCCAGATCGGACGAGCACTTGTACCCGACCATCTACGGAGCAGGAGTAGAGACAGGATTCCTGATTAAGGACTACGAGGCATTTCCAGGGGAGTTCCCGTGATTTGAGTACGCAGCTGCATCGGACTAGAGTTTTCATATCTAGCTAGTTGATACTCTAGTCTAGTTATCTTACTTCTTTCTGCACTTTATTTCCATTTCTGTATTTCAGTAGGTTTGTCCCCTCCAGACTATTTCAGATGTATTATGGATATTCAGACTCTTGTATTTTATTTACCAGCATTTTGTTTCAGTATTATGATATTATATTCTGTGGATGAGATTAGACATTGCCTGCTATAAATTAGCATATTAGACTTGTTAGTATTTTAGGACAGCGTAGCATGCTTCGTTAGGATCCATTAAATTGGGATATCCTTCGAAGTCGTGTCAGCTGGCCAATGCCACGTGGCCTGGTTCCATATATTTTGGGACTGGTGCATGACATGGTTTTAGTGGTGTCCTATGCAGGTCATGTTTATCGCTTGTGGTATGGTAACATGCCCAGCGAGCCTGCAATAGGATAGAAATTAATAGATCTCATCCACTTTCCGCCTTTGAACCTCCTTCGTATTTGATTAAATATCTGCATCCTGCTTGTTATTCCGTACTCTTTTAATGAAGTTCTATCTCTTACAGCGAGATAAACCTATGCAGCAGACGTGAGACACTTGGTGCCATAGTACCATCAGCCCCCGCACCGAGGGAGAAGA
The DNA here is from genome assembly GCA_036927795.1 of Iris macrosiphon. NCBI lineage: Eukaryota > Viridiplantae > Streptophyta > Magnoliopsida > Asparagales > Iridaceae > Iris > Iris macrosiphon. The sequence continues at coordinate 101,697,091 of JAYESA010000006.1, forward strand.
CATCCCAGGGACCACCTGGAGAGCAGCCTCAGCCACAGGCACAGGTGATCCCCCAGGCCCTAATGATACACTGGCATCAGACCTCTCCCGACAGCAGGACGCAGCAGCCAGAGGGCTAGACTTCGCAGACGGTCCCGATACAGCACTTCGAGGGACAGACCTCGAGGGCTACGCCGATGTCGCAGTTCTAGAGGCCGATATCCGAGGAGACGCCGATGAGGCAGCCGGAGGTACCACTACCACCACCTCCACAGTTTCTACCCCAGATGCCACCAGCGGAAGGACAGCCCCAGATGATGCAGTTCTTTCAGACGATGATGCAGGCACAGTGGCATCAGACTGAGACCCTGAGACAGGGCCTGATGGCGGTACTGGAGAGGGTACCTGCCCAGGCAGCAGCACCAACACCTGCACCTGTCCAGCCAGTGGGCACTGTACGAGGCTTCCGACAGATGGGTCCGAAAACCTTCTCGGGCAAGGAGACTGCAGAGGAGATCTCAGACTGGGTCTCCAACACTGAGATGCTACTGGAGGGTTCGCAGCTACACCCCGACCTCTGGATGACCGCAGTGAGGGCCCAACTCACATGTAATGCCCATCACTGGTGGGATTCTATGGAGCGCAGCGTCGGCAGGGCGCAGACTTGGAAGAAATTTCTAGAGTACTTCAATGTGAAGTATTTTCCGGCTACGGTCAGGAATGCCCTCTACTCCCAATTCCTGCACCTGGAGCAAGGGAATCTGTCCGTAGATGCCTACGACACAGAGTTTAGTAGGCTTAGCCGATTTGGTGCTGCCCTGATACCCAACGACCTGGAGAAAGCCAAGAGATTCTATCACGGTATTACCTTCGAGCTGTAGAGGTACACTACTACTCAGGCGAGGATCTCTTATAAAGAGGTCCTATCAGAGGCGAGGATCTAGGAGGCTATTAGCAGAGGATCGAGACATTCCAGCACGGCTACGACAGCCAGAGCTCAGCCCGGAGCAGGAGGACCGATTCGCCATCCAGGAGTGCAGGCACAACAGAAGATTGTGCCATATCAGCAGAGGGAGCTACCAACGTGTCACTTTTGCAGAAAGAAGGGGCATGTCCAGAAAGATTGCAGAAGAAGACTAGGACTGTGCCTGAGGTACGGATCAACCCAACATCAAGCTCAAGAGTGTTCCCAGTATAGCGATAGAGTTTGGCAGATAGTACAAATACAGCCCCACCAACCCTAGGTATGTCCATAGCATTGCTTGATAATTTATAGCTTATTATGTGTTATTTTAATTTCGAGGACGAAATTCTTATAAGTTGGTTAGATTGTAATACCCCTCGACCAAAAATTTATTTTTAATTAACTTAGATAGCATGATTAGGGTTATTTTGGTCATAATTAGAATTTATTATACATAGTATTAAATATTTGTGCAATGCTTTTATTACTTAGGACACCTTACCGTTGTCCTGATATTTAGGACCCTACACTAGCTGTTACCCTGAAACAAATTCCATACACTTGGCCTAGACATACTAACCTACCCTAATGACCCTTGTGCAACCCCCGGATACTGATTTTTGTGCCTGATTTTAGTCGCACAAAAGTCGTTACAAACGTCCGTACGTAAATTAAATAAATTGTGTATTTACGTTCGTTGTCCATTCCAATCGAAATTGAGACCCAACCTCAACCCGTTTTGACCAACCCCGATCATGACATTATTATACTCTAAGCCTACCACGCCAATGACGCTTGTGCCACCCAATTTAGACCCCCTGCATTTATTAAATTAATTTAGAGACACCCGATGCGTTAATTATAAATTAATTAATGTAGTGACCTAACCTCACTTAAATTAGACCCAACTCTAACCCAAACCCACACCCACACCCACAAGCCTCATACAAAACACCATACACCATTCTAGCCAATACAAAATACCAAACATGGTGTTTTGTCACATCAAATCCCTAATTCCAGAATTTGTGCAAATTCCAAATTGTTCAGGGGCCTTTGTGCAAATTTGCAATGAGGTGCCCCCTCTCATTGGTCCAACCATATGAAGAATGAGACCCCCTTCCCTTGACCGGTCAATCATAATTTTTTTTCTCCATTTTTATGTACCTACATTACTTTTGGGGGACATATCTCCACCCTACATTTTGAACCCCTCAATCCTAGCCCTCCCCTCATCATGATGAAGCCTCCCCAACTCCCCAAAAATAACACCCAGCCAGCCCTAATCCCAAGGCAGCCCCCCACTCTATCTCCTACATATAGGGCATGTCACCTCACATTAAATGGCACACAAACCTAGAAAACCACAACCAAAGAACCTAGTTCTAAAAACCCTCAGCCCACAGCTCAACCCCTACCCGAGCTTCCCGCCGCCCTCTTCCGGCCAGCCCCCGCCTCCGACCACCCCGCAACCACCCTACCCCCTCCGACGACCTTTCCCCCACCTACCACCGCCGCCCCCGGCCACTGCTCCGCCCACAGCCGCCTCCCTCTTCACTATCCTCAACCCGAGCTCACCCCTCCCCGAGCTCGAGCCGACCACCCGAGCTTCGATTACTCCGCCACCGTAGCATGCCCGGCCGCCGTACTTGGCCGACCTCTTCCCCGACCGACCTCCTCCGTCCCCGCCGACTCTCAGCCCCGGACGACGCCTCAGCTGGCCGCCTTCGCCCCCGCAGCACAGTCGACCACAGGCTACTGCTGCTGCTGCCGGCCTCCCCGAGCACTGCCGGAGCTCCGCCCGGCCACCCACGCCGTCAACGACCGTCCGGCCGCCCCCCCCCCCCCCTCGGCCTCACCTACGTATATGTACATTATTTTATGTACGTATATTGCAAATATACTATGTATTTAGTATCACATCGAGTGTATACTACAAAAGCATATAAATATATATATAGTATTCTGTATTTCTTAGTATTTATGTATATACTTATGTGTATATACTGTATTACTGTATTCTGAGTATATTTTATATATAATAGAAATATATATGTATGTATTTCATAATAAACAGTATGTATATACATAGTATGCAATATATACTTGTATTTAAATACTTTATATATATTAATATCTAATATGTATATGTATATGTATATGTATATATATATATATATATATATATATATATATATATATATATATATATATATATATATATATATATATATATATATATATATATATATGTATGTATATATTTTAGAAATACATTTTTTGTATTGATATGTTATATAATTATTATATGTTGTATATATATAAATATATATACTTTATGTACTTAGTATATTTGTAGTGTGTATAGTAGGTATTAAATAAATATATAAATATATAAATATATATACTTGTATGTATTAAATATAGTATATATTAGTATATATTATATATAAGTACATTATACATTGTGTGTATATACATGTAATTATATATGTATTTAACTATATATATATGTTGTATATGTGTATTTATGTACATAAATTGTATCTAAATATATGTATATGTATAGGTATATATATTGAATTATATATATATGGTATTATGTATTTATCTATTATATACATATATATGTAATTGTATTAATTAATATGTGTATATATACATATGTATTGGTGTGTTATTAAGTAATATGTAAAGATGCTAATTAAATGTACTATTAAACATTACATATTTTTTATTATTATATTTTAATATGTATTAGTGAACACATAAGTATACATGTTATACTATGTATATATATATATATACTATCTTTAATGTATATATTTAATCATGTATTATTTTTATGCAAGTATTTATTTTATGTATTAATGTATTATAGTATATATATTAACTAATGAATATATGTAATTATATATGTTTGGTGGTATTGATATAAAATATTTAAATACTATATCTGTGTACTATAGTAGTATGTACATATATGTTATTAAATTCCTTATACATAATGAACAATATATATATGTTATATATTATTAATGTATTATGTATATATGTACATATGTCTAAATACAGTTGTATATATAAGTATATAGGTTACTAAATTATCTATAGTATATATGTGTATATGTGTTAGGTATGTATACTTGTACTAGGTTAACATAGATAATTAAGCATGGTGTAAATTAGTGATTTATAATTTTGGATTATCTGTTCGTAGGCATCCGAGAGGGTGCTACCTTGACTGCTGGTTCCGGAGCATTGCTTGTGCACACCAGAATTCCAGGCAAGTATACCTTGCCTTGTTGTTACTGTTTAAATTTAGATGTTTATCTAGTTGCACATCTTATTGTTTTAATATTAACTGTGCGCGTCCGAGAAGACTCGGGTGCAGTCAACGAAGGTGTTGACGTTAGGACTTGTATCTGACCTAGTGTCTAGTGGACCCACCTAAAGTTAAGGAGTTATCTATATGACTTTCCAGGCCTTGCCACGTATCTTAACACGTCACAGAGTGAGTTCATGTAGGGACGCGTGCTTCATGATCGACTGGCCATCAACATGAGCAGCACGTGTGACGGCATTTAGCTTAGTTGTTTATTTCTGTAGCGACTTGCATCATAGTATGAGGTGTCCACGTCGCATTCGCAACTTGTACATTGACATTGGGCGGGGAAGACAATTAGTAGGCGTATGGGACAGACATTTGGTTGCCGTAGTTTCAGAATAAACTGCGGGGCCGTGAGCCTCAGTGTTACCCAATTATGGGCCAGGTGTTGCCCGGTTATGGGCTCAGGTTCCCGGTTATGGGCATATATGCTTGTCGATACATCCAGCAGAGGTTACTAGCTGTGCGCTATCATGATCGGTGATGTAGTCAGCATATATACTCCTGGCGTTCAGTTTACAGCTAATGCCAGGTACTTAGCCTCTGGCTCGACGCTATGCTTTATACCTTTCACCTACCCATACGTATCAGGGTTGTCTTCAAAGTGCATTTCACTTAGCTGGTTAGATTACCCTTGAGTTTATACAGTATATACTTTATGGCATGCATTTTGTATCTTGTTATGTCCCTCTGAGGACCTGGTTCTCTTCTAGATCCGGACGAGCACTTGTACCCGACCATCTACGGAGAAGGAGTAGAGACAGGATTTCTGATTGAGGACTACGAGGCATTTCCAGGGGAGTTCCCATGATTTGAGTACGCAGCTGCATCGGACTAGAGTTTTCATATCTAGCTAGTTGATACTCTAGTCTAGTTATCTTACTTCTTTCTGCACTTTATTTTTATTTTTGTATTTCAGTGGATTTGTCCCCGCCAGACTATTTCAGATGTATTATGGATATTCAGACTCTTGTATTTTATTTACCAGGATTTTGTTTCAGCATTATGATATTGTATTCTGTGGATGAGATTAGACATTGCCTGCTATATATTAGCATATTAGACTTGTTAGTATTTTAGGACAGCGTAGCATGCTTCGTTAGGATCCATTAAATTGGGATATCCTTCGGAGTCGTGTCAGCTGGCCAATGCCACGTGGCCTGGTTCCATATATTTTGGGACTGGACGTGACACAGCCGTATATATACGAACTCAAATATATGGAAATCATATACACACGTACTCTGTAAATGAATATGCAATCCACCAGTGATGATATACAATCTATATCTCATCCATAGCACAAATAATAAGTAGGAACAAAGAGCTGAATAATAACTGAATATCCAAGATAAGTATCAAGTCTGATAGTCGGGTGGAAACAAATCCACTACAAAACGACTATACTGCAGTAGTAATAAAATCTCTAAACAGTGGAAATAATCACAGCTACTCTGAGGGTAAGACCTCCTCAGTCTGGTAAGTAGAGTCAGGTCCAGGTCCCTACTCCCGTGGGTACTCCTGCTCGTCCATATCTGGAAAGGGATCAGGTCCTCAGAGGAACGTAACAAGATACATAATAATATGCCAATAAGTACTGAAATATAAACATCCCATGGGTCACCTAACCGTCTAAGTGAATGCAATTTGAGAACAACTTTCCCAACGCGTGGACTATCTGGCCATAATGGGATTGGCATAATTCTCTCGGAGAATCAGGGGCCTACAAGCGTACTATCTTTTGAACGGCAAAGACCGCCTGCAATATATAGGATCACAACCACCCGTTTCTCCAGCGGAGAATCCGTGTGAACTAGAAAAAGTGTAAAGGAGTCCAAACGCCTTACTTGTTGTTCTCTCCACCCCATGCTCTAAGCATGCGACATCCATGACACGATAAAACCTCTAAATAACTGCCAGGTCTACTAGCATACAAAGTTTCTATTAGCAGTCATCCCTAACGCACGGCCAATATGTACAGGAGGCCAGGCCTGTCATGCAGTCCGTGATCTATATGAGACTCACAACTCGTGTAACAACTGTGTCACAGCCAATGAATCTAATGATGCTCCATAATCCTGGGGTGGTCTCATAAAATAGGTCCAAAATCTATATAAATGAACATCTATATAAGCAAAATTAAATATGCATGTATCAACTGGAATGTAAACGACAGTACAATGGCAAGGTATACTTGCCAAGCAAAAGTCCTGAAGAGTGCAACGTCCAATACAGTATTTTAGTTTGTGAAGAAAGAATTGTAGTTAGGGTTTGAAAGAGTTGTAATAACACACATATATATAATGATAAGAGACGGTGGGGGTTACTTAATGGTTAAGGAATTACTGTCGCTGCTGTTTCTTCCTATCATTGGTTTTAATTGCGGTAGGGGAGAGTTTAGTAATAACAGGTAAAGAGGCAGTAGAAATGAGGCGGTGGTGTTTGTTTTACGCACGGTGTAGGAATTTAAGCAGTGGAGTTCTATTTTACGCGCGGATCAAAATTTAGGCAGGTGTTGAGGTTTACGCTTGGGTTTGTTTTACGCGTAGAGAAAGGAATTAGGCGGGTGGTGAGGTTTACGCGCAAAATTGGGAATAGTAATTCGGTTTTACTACTGCGGTTGCTGATATTTTCCTATTGGATTTGGGTTAATGGTTTTCGGGTTGAGATCTAATAGGAATCCAACCCATTTTCTTTTATTTCCCTTTCTAATAAACTATATATATATACACTTAGAAATTTCTAGAATTTATATTGGTGCATATGCAATTGTACAAAGGGTCTCCTACATGAAATAAATTTGGAAAAAAAGAAAATTTATAATGGCTCCATAATACTCTAAATGCTCAAACATCTCAAAATAAAATCTAATAAAATATACTCTCTATTTAGCTCATAACTACTATAAATAATAAATTACATAATAATAATAGAGAAATACGATTTTTAGAATTATGGTTCTTACACCCAAGCCGATCACATGATATACTGATGTTTCACACACTTAGCTAGATGCTCTAGTCATGTATTTCCAGTTTATTATTCTAGCATTCATTTATATTCCAGTTCATTGTTCTAGATGCACTTGTATTTTTGTTCATTGCTAGTTGTACCATTGATGATGATATATTCTCCAGCATTTTCTTATTCCAGTATTTTATTATTTCTAGTATTCTTATTTCTAATATTATATCCATCTTGTATTTCTTTACGCTATGTTATAGTTTTTGTCAATATACATGGAACTGCTATTAGTGCTTGTACTTCGCTCCAATCCTGACTGGATATATTTTTCCAGAGGATCTTGAGGACTTTTGTCCTATACACTATGGACCAGGTGTAGAGGGAGACTACATACCAGAGAGCTTAGAAGAGTCCCTTCCCTTAGAGGAGACACTACCTGCAGCTATTTAGACAGTTATTTTATGCATCTTGAGACTTATTTTGAGACTTATGTTGAGTTTATTTTGAGACTTGTTGAGACTTTTATGTTGGACAGCTAGACTGTAGTTTATCTCTATTTTGAGTTGTTGTGCTTGACTTATGTCAGTACATCTTATCTTTTATCTCATCGTGCCATTATTTCTTATAGCTGTGATTGAGTTGTATTATGAGCTGTTGAGAGATGTTTATTTTATTGTCCTACTTATGGAGTTGATATCATTGACAGGTTGTGAGTTACGTTTAGTATTATAGAGACCTAGACAGCGTTCTACCGCCGATGCTGCGGCGTAGACTGGACGTACCCATGGCTCATGTCCAATTTCTGGGTGTGGGTCATGACAGTCAGGGTCTCTGACTCTAAGCCCATAATATCCTGAGGCCTGTAATGAGTAGGGTACCACTCCTCAGTGTCATCTGGAAAAAATATATCCAGTTAGAAAAGGAGCAGAGTACATCTCAAACAGCAGTTCTAATCAATGATATAAACTATGTAACAGTTAATAGATGTGAATATACAAGATGCAACAATAGATACAAGAGATATACAATAAAGGAAATACTGGAAATAAATATAAGAATGAATAATATGGCAATGAACAAGAATACTAATAACTAAGTGAGTGAGTACTAGCTTTAACATGTGATCGACTTGGGAACTTGCACAAGGAACTTGCATATGGATAAGGGCCTAGCCAGTCATACGTGCGGTGTATGACCAACACTCACAAGGAACAAGATATGCACAAGGAGGGTATAATCACATATCTACACTAAAATACTCCCTATCCCCGACTGGTATAGTAGATCCAACCATGGTACGCTATGGCACAGGATTATCTAGGAAGTTAGCAAGTCTGTCCGATAATCAGTGTCTATACATGTATAAAAAATAAAAAAACAAGGTGTAAACTCCCTCGACCAGATTTCAGTAATTTAGGATTATTTTTTTAGCTAATTAGAATTATTGCAACATTTTAAAATTTATTATGTTTACATATCCTATTTTATTGTGCACATGTACTTCACACAATTAATTAGAACATTACACTAGCTGTATTTCCCAAACAAAATTCACATACCTGCCCTAGACATGTTAGACTACTTTTTCTGTATTTTGTACAACTCCCAGAAACCTTATTTGGTGCTTCGTTTTAGTCGTACAAATATCGTTACAGACGTACGTATTTATTACCTATTTAATTTTTTGCTATTTACCATCTCTATACACCTAGGGATTTGAGAACCAGTAGGCACCTGTTTTGCCCAAACAAAAATACGATAATATTCTACTCTAATTATATTACAATTATCGTATTGACACCGTAGAAAAATTATGACCCTAACTGCCTCTAAATAATTAGTAAACACCGTGCGCAGTATTTATCAAATAATAAATACGAGGATTTGTATCACTCAGAAATCAGACCCTGCCTCTGCCTAGACTCACCCCTCACTGTCCAAAACATTTTCCCCAGTTGTTTCCCTCATTTTTGTACAATTCAGAATTTTGGAAAATCAGTATTTTAAATCAGGTAAATTACGAAATTACGCAAAATACCAAATTTAGGCTTTTATGCAAATTATGAAAAGTTAGGGGTTTTTATGCAAAAATGCTTATGAGGTGGCATACCCTCATTGGCTAGACAATAGGTGGCATGGGACCCACCCAAATATCCAAAAAATTCAGTCAAAAATATCCAAAAACCTAAAATTACCAAATTATCCAAAGACTTCCACTTATTTACATTTCTGCCACTCACCTAAACTCTATATAAACCATAACCCTTTTGTTACGACCCGCACCCGGAAAATCGGGCATGAGTCGTGGGTACGTCCAGCCTACGCCGCAGCATCGGCGGTAGAACGTTGTCTAGGTCAACTATCTAGATAATAATCTCACACAAAAAATCGTGCATGACCTCTCCAAAAGGAGGGCAACCACACAAACAATATAAATCTGTCAAGATCTCAACTCCAAACGGAGGAGCAATATCTCAAAGATAACCACAATATACTCAATCACGAATCTAAGCACGATAAGATAACACAGAGATCTAACAGCTATAAAGTCTAACCAACAACAACTACTACAACAACCACAACATCAAATAATAACACAACAATATCCAAAATAATATACAAGCAAGGTCTCAATCCAAAACCGGAGACAAATCCGGTACTAAAAGCTAATAAAACAATAACAAGGTCCTAGTGATCCCGGCTACCAACCCGGAAATTACCCCTAAACTAGAGGGTCCCTGTCTGCACCATTAATAGGCTCAGGTCCATAAAACGTCGGACACCAATCCTCCGGATACTCTGAAAAATATGTCCAGTCAGGACTGGAGCAAGTACATCTCTAACAGCAGTTCCATTTAAATGATAAAAACTATAAAACAGTTATAGCAAGTAGCAAGAAGAACGAAGCAAGTATGAAACAAGAAAATATGTATAACTGGTGCATAAAGGTAAAGATGCATGGATATCAGAGCAAGATAGTAATAACTGCAAGATACAAGAAATCTACACTAAGAGTAAGTCTGTGCACATGAACGTGTAGTGAGTCCAGCATGAAAAATATGTAGTGAGTCAAGTCCAGAAACATGTAAGTGAGACAAGTCAAGAAATGCATGAGAGTCCAGACTATAAAGAATGAACTCGGTGTCTTTGAAATACTTGTTTCGACATGTAAACGGCTAGGGGTAAGTACGGCTCACCGCGCACTGGGTGCGCGGCTGCTATCATTCCAGATTAGACCAGAGGGAGTGATTCCTGATGATGCCAGATAGGAATATTTACATGTCTACTCGAGTATTTCCCCGCCCCGACTAATACAAGTGGATCCAAGACCCGACACGCAAATCAAGATGAGTCCAGCCTGAACATGAATGATGCCTGTAGTGATGCCTGTAGGTGATGCCTGTAGTGATTCCAGAATAGAGGCCAGAAACATGAAATATATGTGTCGCAAGTAAATGAATCCAGAAATATCAATCAGTGTCTCGTGTTGTGCCAGAATAATCAGATGATACTATACTAGAAGCTGAATCATAATAATCATCAAATAATGAAAACTATCAGAGAATGTACTCGCCTGACGTCCTGAGCAACTGGCGATCCGAACTGGTATCGCAAGGACCTAATACGAAAAGCAAGGTTAAACAGGGTTCTAATGAGTTAAACAGATATAAAATAACTAAAAATAGGCTTCTAGGGTCGTTCTAGGTCAAACGGGTCAAACCGGTGAAATCTGGGTCAAAAAGTCAACTCTGGGTCCAAAAAGTCAACTCTAGGTCAAAACTAGGTCAAAAGTTGACTTTGGCGGTCAACCGAGTCAACTACGGTCAAGTCTGGGTCAAACTAGGGTGCTCCTGAAATTTTAGGTCAAACCGAGGTCATTAAGCTAGAAAACTCTCAAACTCGCCTCCTTGAGATACCGGGATACCCTCGGTATCCGATACCTCAACCTAGGCTACGCACCCCGCCTAAACCCGCTAAAACCTATGCTAGCACGCGTAAATATATACACATATACATATAAAAATCACTCCAATACGATTCCTAGGCTATTGCTCAAAAACCCCGCTCGAAACCCAATACCTTGGTTATCTTAAGGTATTGAAATACCTCGGTAGCTCAAGGTATTGAGGTTTCGCTCTAAAACCCCTCTAACTAGCTATCTAGCTACTAATTACATACCTAGATATTAATCTAGGCTAGGTAATATAGATATCTACCATATTTATATATATCTAAGTAGGTATCTACCTATATATATAGATATCCACACAAATATACCCAAATACCCAATACCTTACCTTACCTTACTCATAAATATATATATATATAACTATAGGTATATAGATATCTATATCTTAGATAGATATATCTAAGTATCTAGCTATCTACCTATCTAGTATCTAGAAACCTAACTATCTACCTATCAATTACCTATCTATCTATATAATTATCCATCTATTATCTATCTATGTATCTAACTATCTATCTAACTATCTAGTATCTATATAGTACCTATTTACCTAGATACCTATCTACCTATTTAATATCTATCTAGCTACCTATCTAACTATATGTATTCATATATATACATATAGATAGAGATATATATCTAATACCTATCTAGATATCTATATCTCTATCTATCTATCTAACTTATATATCTATTCATATATCTATTTATCTAGCTATTATATCTATCTACCTAGTTATCTATCTATCTATAATCTATCTAACAATCTATATATATAGCTAACTGTAGATATATATATCTATATATATATCACTCTTTCTCGCCCTCACTAGCTACTGCGAATGCTGCTGCTGCTCGCCTAAGACGCTGCTGCTGCTGCTATGCCTTTGCTGCTGCTGCTGCTGCATAATGTTGCTGTTGCTGCTGTGCTATGCTACTGCTGCTGCTGATTTTGCTGCTGCTGCAGCTGCACATTGCTGCTGCTGCTCCCTGTTTCAGCTGGGCACCCCCCCCCCTTCTCATCTCACATACACACACACACACCCCCATATATATATATACATATATATATACATATATATACACATCTATATATATATAACTAGATATCTATATATATATATACCTCTCTACACACTCTAACACACACTCTAACACACACACTAGCACACACACGCACTAATACACACACACACTCACAACACTATCAACACACACACATAAGCACACACACATATATCTATACATATATAAACACACATCTATATATATATACACACATATATATACATATATATATCTATATATATATATATCTATCCTCACTCACACACACTCAACCTCACACACCCTCACACACTCTCACAAACACACAACCTCACACACAAACCCTCCTACATATATATAAATATATATACATATATACACACTCACTCAAACTCATATATATATATATATAGGCACTCACTCACACTCACACTCACACACACTCACCTACGCACTAGCACACACTCACACAAGCACTCACCTACACACATACACTAGCACTCACTAACACACTCACAAACACATAACCACACACATATATATAAATATATATACATAAACACACATACAAATATATATAAATATATATATATATATATATATATATACACAAACACAACACTCACACAACCACGCATACAACACTCAAACCACACGCCCCACTCACGTCCAACGACCCCGACACTCACCAACACCCTAAAATATATATAATATAACTCGAAAACTCTAGCACACACTCTCCGATACTAACCCAACGTGCGCACAAGCCCGAAACGAGGAAACCAAGTCGAAATGGCCGTTCGGTCATTTCGACGAACACGTGGTGCGCGGCTCGGAAAACCTCCTGAAACGCACACCAAACGAACTCGGAATCGGCCCAAAATTTACCCACGCACTCTACACGATGTCTAGATCCTAGAAAATGCGCTCCTGCGTCGATTCTAGGCCCGTGGCGGAAACGCACACGCACTTAGAATCGGCGACGACAAAAAGCCCCAATTTTGCCCGAAATGCCCGTTTCTCCGCGACACGGCTTCTCGTGCCCGAACGGAGACACGCACTCACCCTCAAGATACCCGACAACGTCTACCTAGGTCCGTCTAACCTAGGGCATCACCCAAAATTGGACCAAATTCGGATTCCACCCGAAATTGACACAAAACCTAGTGTTAAAGTCTCCAAACACTACCCAACTAGTTCCAACTTCCTCCCACGGATAGCCTAAGGATCTAGGAAGGTTCTAAACTATTAATTACACTATATAAAAGTAATTAGCAAGGGGAAAGTTAGGGTTTTACCTCTTGGGAGTTGGAATCCCAAGCCAAAGTCTCCAAATCTCTCCAAATTCACCTCCTACAAGCTCCAAGCCTCAAATCCAAGCTCCAACACCAAATCTAGGCTCTACCCACCTAGGTTGGGGAAAGATCTAGGGTTAGGGTTACATAAAGAAGAAGGAATGGAAGAAAGAAGGAAAAAAAGTGAACTTACTTGAAGTAGGAAGGAGAAAGGAAGAAGAAAAATGAGTGAAGAAGAAGAAGAAGTGAAGAAGAAGAGTGGGGGGAAGGGGAGCTGCTGTGCTTGCTGGAAATGCACGGGTCTGGGACAATGGGAACCGGCCACAAGCAAATATAAGGGTTCCCTAATTCTCCAATGACCAAAATGCCCTCATAACTAAGGTTTTGGGTTTCGGGGTTCCAAAATCACTCAAACTAGTTCCAAATCTCTCCCACTAACCTCCTAAAAATAAAATAAATATTTCTAAGCCCCAAAATAATTCTCACAAGGGTGTGGGCTGGGTCGAACATGGGTCCACTAGGGTCTGACATGGGTCCAGGTTAGCCAAAATCCTAAAACAATCAATAAAAATATAATACAATCATTAATTAATTATAAATACAATTAATTAAAAATAATGCACAATTAACCAAATTAAAAATAAAAAAAATACCCGGCTCTGGAAATAGGGTGGTGACAAGCCTATCCTCCTTAGAAAATTTCGTCCTCGAAATTTAAAGTCAATCACAATCTCTCTAGGTCAAACCCCCAACAATCACAGTCAAGAAATTCTACCTAAACAACATACAAGATCAGGGTCCTACTGGTCGTGTTATCACAGTCTCAATCAGGATTACTACACTATCTACCACAGCACAAGAAAATCTAACAGGTACTAATGAAGCACACCACAGGAATGGAAAAGGACAGGAAGAAGAAACAAGAGACAGACCTGCTAACCCGATATCCGTAGCATCGGCCTCCTCGACCGTCAACACATAAGCCCTGCCCTGCTGGGGTGTATCCCTCTGCTGGTGCGGGGCATGATGCTGTGCCACAGATGGCCTAGCTCCAACTCTCTGATCCTGTGCTCCACCCAATGGAGGTGCAGTAGGGCAATCTCGCATCTGGTGAGCAGCGGATCCACAGAACAAACACACCTTCAGCCTCCTCCTACAAACATCCCAGGTGTGTCCTGCCTTCCTGCAGTAGGCACAAGTGGGCACCCTCTGATCCTGACCCTATTGCGCTGCCTTCTGCACATAGGGACGCTTAGCTGGTCCCGCACTACCACTCGCACTGCCTGAATCATCCCTACCTCTCTTGGACTTGAGCTCCAAGTCATCCTCTGCTCTCTGAGCATCTCCTACTATCTGCTCAAAAGTCGCCTCGCGGTCGCTCCTGGTCAAAGACTTGACCGCCATGACCAAGCCCTTGCGAAACTTCCTCGCCTTGGCTGCCTCGCTCAAGCCATCCATAAATCTGCCCAGACGACAGAACTCTGCTGCGTACTCATCCACCGTCATGCTCCCCTGGACGAGTGCCTCGAACTGGCTCTCTAAAGCACTGAGCGCCACATCTGGGAAAAACTTCTCCTTGAAAAGCCTCTTGAAAGCCTCCCAAGTAAGCCCTGGCGCCGCAATCCTCGTATCTGTACGATACCATATCAAAGCGAGGTCGAACATCTGACTGCCCGCCGCCTCTATCTGCATGCTGTCTGGAATCTGCGCTAGCCTGAAGATCCCCTCAATCTGCTCTATCCAGTCATCCGCGTACAGGATCCCTTCTGTACCACGGAACTCCTTGGGCCGCATCCTCTGAAAGTCGATAATACTGCCCGGCCTCGAATGCTGAATCTGATCTGCCTGTGGCTGAACCTGTGCCACCCTATCCACTGCCGTCATGGCCACCTGGTGGGCGTTCTCAATGCCCAGCCTCATCACATCCACCTGACGGTGCTGCGCGTCCATTATCTCCCTGAAGAACGCAAACAACTGTGCGGCATCTACTGGAGCAGGAAGTGGTGGAGGAACCACCGGAACGACTGGGGTAGTCCTCGGATCGATAGGTGAAGGAGGATCCCCGAGAGAAGCAGATGCTCCCTCAACCGCAGGAGTGGTGAGTGGAGCGGTAGCAGCTGCCTGAATACGAGCTGGACGAGAGGTAGCAGACCTCTCCGAGGCAACTGCTGGAACGGTACGATGGGATCGTGTCTTCGGAGGCATCCTGAACACAGATCAAAAGAAGTCAATACGGTACAAGATACGATATCATCAAAGAAGGACAGTAATATTTCAAAAGAAGCAATTTCAGAATAATTAGATTAGAATTGTTCCTAGTCGTGATTGAGTACACTCTCATCCTAGATCCTAGATCCTAGATCCTATAGCAGGCTCGCAGCAGTACAACTAAGTTGTTGTACCACCACGATATCGCACTAATTGCGAATCGAGACCTGCATGGGGCCGCCACCAAAAATGTGTCACGACCCGCACCCGAAAAATCGGACATGAGTCGTGGGTACGTCCAGCCTACGCCGCAGCATCGGCGGTAGAACGCTGTCTAGGTCAACTATCTAGATAATAATCTCACACAAAAAATCGTGCATGACCTCTCCAAAAGGAGGGCAACCACACAAATAATATAAACCTGTCAAGATTTCAACTCCAAACGGAGGATCAATATCTCAAAGATAACCACAATATACTCAATCACGAATCTAAGCACGATAAGATAACACAGAGATCTAACAGCTATAAAGTCTAACCAACAACGACTACTACAACAACCACAACATCAAATAATAACACAACAATATCCAAAATAATATACAAGCAAGGTCTCAATCCAAAACCGGAGACAAATCCGGTACTAAAAGCTAATAAAACAATAACAAGGTCCTAGTGATCCCGGCTACCAACCCGGAAATCATCCCTAAACTAGAGGGTCCCTGTCTGCACCATCGACAGGCTCAGGTCCATAAAACGTCGGACCATAAAACGTCGGACACCAATCCTCCGGATACTCTGAAAAATATGTCCAGTCAGGACTGGAGCAAGTACATCTCTAACAGCAGTTCCATTTAAATGATAAAAACTATAAAACAGTTATAGTAAGTAGCAAGAAGAACGAAGCAAGTATGAAACAAGAAAATATGTATAACTGGTGCATAAAGGTAAAGATGCATGGATATCAGAGCAAGATAGTAATAACTGCAAGATACAAGAAATCTACACTAAGAGTAAGTCTGTGCACATGAACGTGTAGTGAGTCCAGCATGAAAAATATGTAGTGAGTCAAGTCCAGAAACATGTAAGTGAGACAAGTCAAGAAATGCATGAGAGTCCAGACTATAAAGAATGAACTCGGTGTCTTTGAAATACTTGTTTCGACATGTAAACGGCTAGGGGTAAGTACGGCTCACCGCGCACTGGGTGCGCGGCTGCTATCATTCCAGATTAGACCAGAGGGAGTGATTCCTGATGATGCCAGATAGGAATGTTTACATGTCTACTCGAGTATTTCCCCGCCCCGACTAATACAAGTGGATCCAAGACCTGACACGCAAATCAAGATGAGTCCAGCCTGAACATGAATGATGTCTGTAGTGATGCCTGTAGGTGATGCCTGTAGTGATTCCAGAATAGAGGCCAGAAACATGAAATGTACGTGTCGCAAGTAAATGAATCCAGAAATATCAATCAGTGTCTCGTGTTGTGCCAGAATAATCAGATGATACTATACTAGAAGCTGAATCATAATAATCATCAAATAATGAAAACTATCAGAGAATGTACTCGCCTGACGTCCTGAGCAACTGGCGATCCGAACTGGTGTCGCAAGGACCTAATACGAAAAGCAAGGTTAAACAGGATTCTAATGAGTTAAACAGATATAAAATAACTAAAAATAGGCTTCTAGGGTCGTTCTAGGTCAAACGGGTCAAACCGGTAAAATCTGGGTCAAAAAGTCAACTCTTGGTCCAAAAAGTCAACTCTAGGTCAAAACTAGGTCAAAAGTTGACTTTGGTGGTCAACCGAGTCAACTATGGTCAAATCTGGGTCAAACTAGGGTGCTCCTGAAATTCTAGGTCAAACCGAGGTCATTAAGCTAGAAAACTCTCAAACTCGCCTCCTTGAGATACCGGGATACCCTCGGTATCCGATACCTCAACCTAGGCTACGCACCCCGCCTAAACCCGCTAAAACCTATGCTAGCACGCGTAAATATATACACATATACATATAAAAATTACTCCAATACTATTCCTAGGCTATTGCTCAAAAACCCCGCTCGAAATCCAATACCTTGGTTATCTTAAGGTATTGAAATACCTCGGTAGCTCAAGGTATTGAGGTTTCGCTCTAAAACCCCTCTAACTAGCTATCTAGCTACTAATTACATACCTAGATATTAATCTAGGCTAGGTAATATAGATATCTACCATATTTATATATATCTAAGTAGGTATCTACCTATATATATAGATATCCACACAAATATACCCAAATACCCAATACCTTACCTTACCTTACTCATAAATATATATATATATAACTATAGGTATATAGATATCTATATCTTAGATAGATATATCTAAGTATCTAGCTATCTACCTATCTAGTATCTAGAAACCTAATTATCTACCTATCAATTACCTATCTATCTATATAATTATCCATCTATTATCTATCTATGTATCTAACTATCTATCTAACTATCTAGTATCTATATAGTACCTATTTACCTAGATACCTATCTACCTATTTAATATCTATCTAGCTACCTATCTAACTATATGTATTCATATATATACATATAGATAGAGATATATATCTAATACCTATCTATCTATCTATATCTCTATCTATCTATCTAACTTATATATCTATTCATATATCTATTTATCTAGCTATTATATCTATCTACCTAGTTATCTATCTATCTATAATCTATCTAACAATCTATATATATAGCTAACTGTAGATATATATATCTATATATATATCACTCTTTCTCGCCCTCACTAGCTACTGCGAATGCTGCTGCTGCTCGCCTAAGACGCTGCTGCTGCTGCTATGCCTTTGCTGCTGCTGCTGCTGCTGCATAATGTTGCTGTTGCTGCTATGCTATGCTACTGCTGCTGCTGATTTTGCTGCTGCTGCAGCTGCACATTGCTGCTGCTGCTCCCTGTTTCAGCTGGGCACCCCCCCCCCCCCCTTCTCATCTCACATACACACACACACACCCCCATATATATATACATATATATATACATATATATACACATCTATATATATATAACTAGATATCTATATATATATATACCTCTCTACACACTCTAACACACACTCTAACACACACACTAGCACACACACGCACTAATACACACACACACTCACAACACTATCAACACACACACATAAGCACACACACATATATCTATACATATATAAACACACATCTATATATATATACACACATATATATACATATATATATCTATATATATATATATCTATCCTCACTCACACACACTCAACCTCACACACCCTCACACACTCTCACAAACACACAACCTCACACACAAACCCTCCTACATATATATAAATATATATACATATATACACACTCACTCAAACTCATATATATATATATATATATATATAGGCACTCACTCACACTCACACTCACACACACTCACCTACGCACTAGCACACACTCACACAAGCACTCACCTACACACATACACTAGCACTCACTAACACACTCACAAACACATAACCACACACATATATATAAATATATATACATAAACACACAAACAAATATATATAAATATATATATATATATATATATACACAAACACAACACTCACACAACCACGCACACAACACTCAAACCACACGCCCCACTCACGCCCAACGACCCCGACACTCACCAACACCCTAAAATATATATAATATAACTCGAAAACTCTAGCACACACTCCCCGATACTAACCCAACGTGCGCACAAGCCCGAAACGAGGAAACCAAGTCGAAATGGCCGTTCGGTCATTTCGACGAACACGTGGTGCGCGGCTCGGAAAACCTCCTGAAACGCACACCAAACGAACTCGGAATCGGCCCAAAATTTACCCACACGCTCTACATGATGTCTAGATCCTAGAAAATGTGCTCCCGCGTCGATTCTAGGCCCATGGCAGAAACGTACACGCACTTAGAATCGGCGACGACGAAAAGCCCCAATTTCGCCCGAAACGCCCGTTTCTCCGCGACACGGCTTCCCGTGCCCGAACGGAGACACGCACTCACCCTCAAGACACCCGACAACGTCTACCTAGGTCCGTCTAACCTAGGGCATCACCCAAAATTGGGCCAAATTCGGATTCCACCCGAAATTGACACAAAACCTAGTGTTAAAGTCTCCAAACACTACCCAACTAGTTCCAACTTCCTCCCACGGGTAGCCTAAGGGTCTAGGAAGGTTCTAAACTATTAATTACACTATATAAAAGTAATTAGCAAGGGAAAAGTTAGGGTTTTACCTCTTGGGAGTTGGAACCCCAAGCCAAAGTCTCCAAATTTCTCCAAATTCACCTCCTACAAGCTCCAAGCCTCAAATCCAAGTTCCAACACCAAATCTAGGCTCTATCCACCTAGGTTGGGGAAAGATCTAGGGTTAGGGTTACATAAAGAAGAAGGAATGGAAGAAAGAAGGAAGAAAAGTGAACTTACTTGAAGTAGGAAGGAGAAAGGAAGAAGAAAAATGAGTGGAGAAGAAGAAGAAGTGAAGAAGAAGAGTGGGGGGGAAGGGGAGCTGCTGTGCTTGCTGGAAATGCACGGGTCTGGGACAATGGGAACCGGCCACAAGCAAATACAAGGGTTCCCTAATTCTCCAATGACCAAAATGCCCTCATAACTAAGGTTTTGGGTTTCGGGGTTCCAAAATCACTCAAACTAGTTCCAAATCTCTCCCACTAACCTCCTAAAAATAAAATAAATATTTCTAAGCCCCAAAATAATTCTCACAAGGGTGTGGGCTGGGTCGGACATGGGTCCACTAGGGTCTGACATGGGTCCAGGCTAGCCAAAATCCTAAAACAATCAATAAAAATATAATACAATCATTAATTAATTATAAATATAATTAATTAAAAATAATGCACAATTAACCAAATTAAAAATAAAAAAATACCCGGCTCTGGAAATGGGGTGGTGACACCTTTCCCTTTCAAACTCCCACAGCCCTCACCTCCGACCACCACCGGCCGCCCAACTCCTGCCATACCCTCGCCCTGACCCCCTCTCCCCTCCGGCCAAGCCCCACCGTCTCCGGCCATCTCCTCCGCCCTGAGCAGCCCCCGCAACCCCACACTCCCTCACTGTCCACAGCAGCCACCACCACCCGAACCACCCTCTGCGCCACCCTCCGCCACCGTGCTCCGCCACCACCCCTACCATTCGACTCGCCACTCTCCCCTCCACCGGACCACCACCCCTCACCGACCCACGACACCTCCTCCGCCGGCTAGAGCCCCCGCAGCTCCTTCCCACTCCCCTAACCCTAACTGACCCCTCCACCTCCGGTCGCCTCCAGCCACCGCCACCGACGTTGTGGACCTCCGCCACCACCACCAACCTGACCACCACTCCTCCCTCCGTCGAACCCTCTGCCTGCACCGCCGCCTCCGCCACTGCTCCGCCGTCGGCAGCCCCCGCAAGCTGCTGCAGCTGCTGCTGCTAGCAGCCACTGCTACTGTTGCTACTCCTCCGGCCGTCTTCGCCGCCGTCCTCCCGCCGTCGACAACCCCTAGGTCCCACCTGTCAGTAGGTATACTCCTAAACCCTATATATACGTATAATAGTATAAAAACATATATGTATGTATATATGTATATATATATGTATATCTAAATATATAACAATATATAATAGATATTATATTTAATATACTGCATAAATACAGTATATTAAATACAGTATATATATATTATATAACTATATTATTATTATATATAATATATAAGTATATATACATATGTATATAGTTATATATAACATATTTATTTATATGTTATATATTATTATTATGTAATAATTATTAATATGTATATATGTATTTTAATTCTGTTTTACTTATATATATATATATATATATATATATATATATATATATATATATATATATATATATATATATATATATATATATATATATATATATATATATATATATATATATATATATATATATATATGTAATATATATAAATATATGTATTCATATATTTATATGAATGTTATGTATATTTATATGAATATATAACATATTATATATATGTTATATTATTACTATTATATTTATAGTATATATGTATGTATATATACTATGCATTTTCTTTTATTTACTTATTTATATGCACTTATTTATATATATATTATTATATATAATTATTATCATAGTAGTGGATATACAGTACATATATTATATATATTTATATTTATATTATCTGCGCTGGATAATACAGCCTATATATATATGTAAATTTACAATTCTTGCACTGTCTTTCAATTCATTATATATATATATATATATATATATATATATATATATATATATATATATATATATATATATATATATATATATATATTATCTATATATATATATATATATATATATATATATTATCTATATATATATCATATAGTACTATATAAATACAGTACCTAAGTTATATTTAAATTTTGTACTGTCATTTCATTTTATTATATGTATCAGTGGATATACCCTGATTATTATATTATTATATATCAGTGGATACACCCTGATAATATTATATTATATATATATCAGTGGTTATACCCTGCTACTATTATAATTGCTATATATATACCTGCATTTTTTTGTTCTTTATTATATATATGCTGTATATATACTACTATATATATACTATATCTATATATATACATACTATATATATATCTATATTATATATTGTATATGTATATAAGAATAGATATAAATATATACTTTATATTACAACCATGATATTCACGAACCCTGTCTGTTTTAACAGAAACCATCTCCAGCACAGCCAGTGACCCCCTGTCACAAGCAACCTCAAACTTGATTGTGAAATCCAGTTTTCAATACTATCAGGGAGTAGGCAAGTATACCTTGCCAAGTTTATTGTTTAAATTCAAATATTGTTATATGCTCTTGTTTCTAAAATTTATATAACTATGAGTACCTGAGACTGCCTCAGGTACAGTCAACTGACATGTTGACAATTAGTATAATTAACTTAGTTTTACAGACCCACCAACAACTGAGGATATCCTGATATTCTCCTAGACCCTATCACGGGAACACGCAACATGGTTGCAATACATATTGGGATGCGAGCTGCGTATCTGATTAGCTACCAATACGTGTGACCCGCATCACGGATTAGCATAAATAAAAGTATGACCTGACATTTAGTTATATTGGGATGGGAAAGATAACTGGTAGACGTATGGGACACCCCCTCCTTAAAATGTTTTATACCTTCGTACCATGATGGTCGATTGTAGAGTGCCCTTGAGTTAGGGGGCATATGACACATATACTAGCCAGTCACCACGATTGGTGAATTACGTCAGCATATGTCTAGCCGACACATTCTCATGCGTACTACGAGATCTTTATTTGTATTTCACTTAGATGGTTAGCACCCTGTGTTTATTTTATTGATTCAGTATTTATATTACATGGCATGTCATTTTCTGTATCTTGTTATGTCCCACTGAGGACCTGGTTCCCTGCCAGATCTAGACGAAGCCTTCTACCCCACTGTGTATGGCCCTGATCAGGAGGCTAGATGTGCTACCGAGGAGGAGCTAGAGGAGACACCCTCAGAGTATGCCTGACCCTAGAAGCTTGCCACCTGGATATGGAGATGTTTTCCTCAGATCGACGCTACTTAGTCTATCTGATTTTTCTGTGCTATTATTAGTTTTTGTAGTGGGCTTGTACCCACCAGTGTGTACTTTGACATTATCAGACTCAGTTTTTATATATATCCAGCACTTACTTTCCTGATATTTTATTGTGGATGAGATAGATTTACCTGTTTTATACTTGTAGTATTTTAGGACAGCGTAGCACGTTCTTTTGGGTCCATTAAGCCCTTAGTGACGTGTCAGCTGGCCAGTGACACGTGGCCTAGTTCCTGATATTTTGGGACTGGGGCGTGACATGGTTTTAGTGGTGGCCCATGCAGGTCTAGTTTTTATTGCTAGTGGTATGATGACAAGCCCAGCAAGCCTGCAATAGGATAGAAACATTAGGTCTCATCCATACTGACACCATCTTTAAATAATTCTTTATTGCATCCTGCTGATTATCATTCATTATCTCCTTTGTGTT
This sequence comes from Iris macrosiphon, assembly GCA_036927795.1. Lineage (NCBI taxonomy): Eukaryota > Viridiplantae > Streptophyta > Magnoliopsida > Asparagales > Iridaceae > Iris > Iris macrosiphon. Next base: position 101,721,098 of record JAYESA010000006.1, read on the forward strand.
TTCTAATTATTCTATTTTCTTCAGAAATATGGACATACCCGGGAAACCTGCGAATAATGGGGCTGACCAAGCTACAGACCCTTCGCCAAGTGTCCAAGGAACCCCGTCCAATCACCAGAATTCTGGCCAGGAGACAACACCAACACCGCAGGCGGAGACACCTTTACCTCCACCTCCAGCCCTTCCTGCTCTGATGCCACAACCTGAGGGACAGTCTCAAATGTTCCAGTTCCTCCAAGCTATGTTGCAGACTCAATGGCAACAGACTGAAGCCCTGAGACAGTCTCAGTGGCAACAGACTGAAGCTCTGCGACAGACTTTGATGACGGCCTTGGAGAGAACCACTGCCCCGGCACCAGCACCTGTCCAACCAGTGGGCACAGTCAAAGGTTTCCCCCAGATGAGCCCGAGGACTTTTAAAGGCAGCGAAACCCCAGAGGAGATCTCAGACTGGATCTCTAATACAGAAATGCTTCTGGAAGGCTCACAACTCATCCCCGACCTATGGATGACTGCCGTGAGGGCCCAACTTCTCGGCAATGCCCATCACTGGTGGAAATCTATAGAGCGTAGCGTCGGCAAAGACCAGACTTGGGAATAATTCTTGGAGCACTTCAATGCCAAGTATTTCCCCGCAACAGTCCAAGATGCCCTATATTCCCAGTTCCTGCACCTGGAATAAGAGAACATGTCCGACGATGCCTACGATGCAGAGTTCTGCCGACTGAGTCGATTCGGTGCCAATCTGATACCGAACGAGCGGGAGAAAGCCAAGAGATTCCACCGAGGCCTCACCTTAGAGCTCCAGAGATATACGACGGCGCAGTCCAGGATCTCCTATGATGAGGTTCTTACAGAAGCAAGGGTGTAAGAAGCAATTGGCCGTGGAACAAGACGCCCGAATCCAACCTTCCCGGCAAAAAACCAGCAAGGAGCAGGAGGACCTATCCGTCGTCCACAATATCAGACGCAGCAGACAACGGGGCCCTATCAGAAGAAGGAGCTCCCGACTTGTCACTTTTGTGGCAAGAAGGGGCATTTTGCCAATGATTGCAGAAAGAAGCTAGGATTATGCTTGCTATGTGGAGCTAAAAATCATATGGCCAGAGACTGCCCACAACGCAGAGATGCAGCACCTCAGCAAGGGCAGAAGCCAGGAGCACAAGGCCAGAAGATGCTACCCTCAACATCTGGGGGATATCAGAGAGGAGCACCCTTGCCTACCCAGGAGGCCCAGTTCAAGGCCAGACAATAATCTGGAGGGCAAAAGCACGGGCAGGCCTTTACTTTAGCTGCAGTTGCAGAAGAGCCAGAAGGAGAAACAATTACAGGTATTATTTTAGTTGCATCATTACCTGCAACCGTATTATTTGATTCTGGGACTACTTTGTCTTTCATATCTAGTAACTTCGTAGCCATGCACAAACTATCCACTTCCCCACTGCCTAAGTGTTGGAAGATACTTACTGGAGGAGGCATTGTTCCAGTTACCAACATTATTGAAACATGCCCGGTAGTCGTTTGTAGTAGAGGACTAAGAGCGCAATTTTTGGTACTTCCAATGCCAAATTTCGACGTTGTCTTAGGCATGGACTGGCTAAGCCAGAATAATGCTATCCTAGACTGCCGAAAGGGAAGTGTTATCTTTAAACCTCCAGATCACCCGGAGTTCGAATACGTTCGAGGCACCATCGAGCAAGGAGTAGGCCAGACTCCTAGAGCTTACTTGGCGATGGAGACAGCACTCCCCTCAATTGTAGCAGAGTTCGAGGACGTATTCCCAGAAGAATTGTCAGGCCTACCGCCTGATAGAGAAGTAGAGTTCATTATTGAGCTGATACCCGGAGCTGCACCAGTATCCTCCAATGTGTACCGACTGGCAAAGAAAGAGCTTAACGAGCTGAAGCTTCAACTAGAGGAACTACAGATCAAGGGATTTGTTCATCCTAGTGCATCACCCTGGGGAGCATCAGTGCTGTTTGTACCAAAGAAGGACGGAACATATCGCATGTGCATTGATTACAGAGCCCTCAAGGCTCTAACAATCAAAAACAAGTATCCCTTGCCGAGAATTGACGACCTGTTCGATCAACTAACATGAGCAGTAGTATTCTCGAAGATAGACTTGAGATCAGGCTATCATCAGGTCAAGGTACGGAGAGAAGATATTCCAAAGACAGCATTCAGAACTCGTTATGGTCATTACGAGTTTCTGGTGATACCGTTTGGACTAACTAATGCACCTGCCGTATTCATGAACCTGATGAACAGAGTCTTCCATCAATATCTGGACCAGTTCGTGGTAGTCTTCATTGACGATATTCTGGTGTATTCGAAGAGCCACAAGGAGCATGAAGAGCACTTGAGACTGGTGCTAGAGACGCTGAGACGAGAGAGCCTTTATGCTAAGATGAGGAAGTGTGAATTCTTCCTTGATTGTGTCACTTTTCTTGGACACGTGATCACAGGGGAAGGCATCTCGGTGGACCCAGCAAAGATTTCATCTGTGGAGACATGGCCAAACCCAACCAACGTCTCAGAGGTGAGAAGCTTTCTAGGACTTACCGGATATTACCGGAGGTTCGTAGAAAACTTTGCAAGAATCGCGGAGCCGATTACTCGTCTTACCCGCAAGGAGCAGGAGTTCATATGGACTGAAGAATGTCAGAAAGCTTTTGATGAATTAAAGAAGCGTCTGACTACAGCCCCCATCTTGACTATACCATCTGGATCCGGAGGTTTCGTAATCTATAGCGATGCATCCGGGAAAGGATTTGGTTGTGTCCTAATGCAACATGGGAAGGTTGTAGCTTATGCCTCAAGACAGCTGAGGACTCATGAGAAGAATTACCCCACTCACGACCTGGAGCTTGCCGCAGTCATCTTCGCCCTGAAGCTATGGAGACACTATCTATACGGCAAACGAGTAGAGATTTTCACCGATCACAAGAGCTTGAAATATGTCTACACTCAGAAAGACTTAAATCTGAGGCAAAGACGATGGCTAGAAGTGATGACGGATTTTGAGATTGATCTGCAGTACCATCCTGGGAAAGCTAATGTGGTAGCTGATGCTCTAAGCAGAAGACCCTCGACATTCTTTATGATCACCCAACCAGGTCTACTGAGAGATCTTGAAAAGTTGGGAATAGAGGTCATTATGCCAGGACTTGACGGCCAACTATCAAACTACCAACTGCAATCAACCTTGGTCGAAAGAATCAAAGCTGCTCTACCAACAGATGCAAGATTTCAGAGGCTTCAACAAAGAACAGAGGCTGGAATTCAGACAGGATGTCGCATATACGAAGATGGGACTCTAAGATGTGGTGATCATCTTTATGTTCCAAATGGAGAACTTCGTAATGAGCTGATGTCAGAAGCTCATAGCTCAACATACTCTATACATCCAGGAGGCACAAAGATGTACAGAGATCTGCGACAATATTACTGGTGGCATGGAATGAAGCGGAAGATAGCACGCTTTGTGGCTAAATGCCTGGTGTGTCAGCAAGTCAAGGCTGAGCATCAGAGATCTGCCGGTCTACTTCAACCCCTCCCAATACCCGAGTGGAAATAGGAACATATTACGATGGACTTTGTTACGGGCTTTCCAAGAAGTCCTAGTGGTCGTAATACTGTCTGGGTGATCATAGATAGACTCACCAAGGCTGCTCATTTCCTACCTTTCAGAGTCGGACAATCTACAGAAGTCTTGGCAGATATGTACATGAAGGAGATAGTGCGTCTGCATGGAGTACCAGTCAGTATTATATCTGACAGGGATACGAGGTTTACATCTTACTTTTGGCGAAGTATGCAAGAAAGTCTTGGTACCCGCCTCAAGTTCAGCACCTCGTATCATCCGCAGACAGATGGCCAGTCAGAGCGCACCATCCAGACACTAGAAGACATGCTGAGAGCCTGCATGCTTGATTTCAGCGGATCCTGGGAAGATCATCTACACCTGATGGAATTTTTCTACAACAACAGCTATCAAGCGAGCATCCAAATGGCTCCCTTTGAAGCTTTGTATGAAAGAAAATGTCGTTCCCCAGTATGCTGGAGCGATGTTGGCGAGAGACAGATCTTGGGGCCAGAACTGATTATTCGTACGGTGGAGAAAGTAAAGAAGATCCAGGGACACCTACGAGATGCACAAGATAGGCAGAAGCACTGGGCCAACATTCACTGACGACCTCTGGAGTTCCAAGTGGGAGAGCATGTGTTCTTGAAGATCTCACCTACCCGAGGCACTATCAGATTTGGAGAAAGAGGAAAGCTGAGTCCATGGTACATTGGACCCTTCGATGTGCTAGATCGCGTCGGAGAAGTTGCTTACAGGCTAGCTCTACCTCAGACCTTGGAGGGAGTACATGACGTCTTCCATGTATCTCAGCTGAGGAGGTACATTCCAGACCCGAGTCATGTGCTGGACTATTCAGATATCACCATCGGGCCGAGCTTATCGTACCAGGAGGAGCCTGTAGAAATCCTGGACCATAGCGAGAAAGTATTGCGAGGCCAGACTATTCCTCTCGTTCGTGTTGCATGGAGACATCATGCACTAGGTGAATCCACCTGGGAACGAGAAGAGGATATTCGACAGCGTTATCCCCATCTATTTTCAAATCAGGGTATGTCCAATATTTCAAACTCAATCTTCCTTAAATCATTATGTCTTAAATCAATCTTTCATTCTCATTATATGTTTGTTTTTATTTCGAGGACAAAATATTCTAAGGAGGGTAGATTGTAAACTCCCTCGACCAGATTTTAGTAATTTAGGATTTTTTTTTAGCTAATTAGAATTATTGCAACATTTTAAAATTTATTATGTTTATATATCCTATTTTATTGTGCACCTGTACTTCACACAATTAATTAGAATATTACACTAGCTGTATTTCCCAAACAAAATTCACATACCTGCCCTAGACATGTTAGACTACTTTTTTTGTATTTTGTGCAACTCCCAGAAACCTTATTTGGTGCTTCGTTTTAGTCGTACAAATATCGTTACAGACGTACGTATTTATTACCTATTTAATTTTTTGCTATTTACCATCTCTGTACACCTAGGGATTTGAGAACCAGTAGGCACCTGTTTTGCCCAAACAAAAATACGATAATATTCTACTCTAATTATATTACAATTATCGTATTGACACCGTAGAAAAATTATGACCCTAACTGCCTCTAAATAATTAGTAAACACCGTGCACAGTATTTATTAAATAATAAATACGAGGATCTGTATCACTCAGAAATCAGACCCTGCCTCTGCCTAGACTCACCCCTCACTGTCCAAAACATTTTCCCCAGTTGTTTCCCTCATTTTTGTACAATTCAGAATTTTGGGAAATCAGTATTTTAAATCAGGTAAATTGCGAAATTACGCAAAATACCAAATTTAGGCTTTTATGCAAATTATGAAAAGTTAGGGGTTTTTATGCAAAAATGCTTATGAGGTGGCAGACCCTCATTGGCTAGACAATAGGTGGCATGGGACCCACCCAAATATCCAAAAAATTCAGTCAAAAATATCCAAAAACCTAAAATTACCAAATTATCCAAAGACTTCCACTTATTTACATTTCTGCCACTCACCTAAACTCTATATAAACCATAACCCTTTCCCTTTCAAACTCCCACAGCCCTCACCTCCGACCACCACCGGCCGCCCAACTCCGGCCATACCCTCGCCCTGACCCCCTCTCCCCTCCGGCCAAGCCCCACCGTCTCCGGCCATCTCCTCCGCCGTGAGCAGCCCCCGCAACCCCACACTCCCTCACTGTCCACAGCAGCCACCACCACCCGAACCACCCTCTGCGCCACCCTCCGCCACCGTGCTCCGCCACCACCCCTACCATTCGACTCGCCACTCTCCCCTCCACCGGACCACCACCCCTCACCGACCCACGACACCTCCTCCGCCGGCTAGAGCCCCCGCAGTTCCTTCCCACTCCCCTAACCCTAACTGACCCCTCCACCTCCGGTCGCCTCCAGCCACCGCCACCGACGTCGTGGACCTCCGCCACCACCACCAACCTGACCACCACTCCTCCCTCCGTCGAACCCTCTGCCTGCACCGCCGCCTCCGCCACTGCTCCGCCGCCGGCAGCCCCCGCAAGCTGCTGCAGCTGCTGCTGCTGCTAGCAGCCACTGCTGCTGTTGCTACTCCTCCGGCCACCTCCGGCCGTCTTCGCCGTCGTCCTCCCGCCGTCGACAACCCCTAGGTCCCACCTGTCAGTAGGTATACTCCTAAACCCTATATATACGTATAATAGTATAAAAACATATATGTATGTATATATGTATATATATATGTATATATATATGTATATATATATGTATAATAATATATAATAGATATTATATTTAATATACTGTATAAATATAGTATATTAAATACAGTATATGTATACTATATAACTATATTATTATTATATATAATATATAAGTATATATACATATGTATATAGTTATATATAACATATTTATTTATATGTTATATATTATTATTATGTAATAATTATTAATATGTATATATGTATTTTAATTCTGTTTTACTTATATATATATATGTAATATATATAAATATATGTATTCATATATTTATATGAATGTTATGTATATTTATATGTATATATATAACATATTATATATATGTTATATTATTACTATTATATTTATAGTATATATGTATGTATATATACTATGCATTTTCTTTTATTTATTTATTTATATGCACTTATTTATATATATATTATTATATATAATTATTATCATAGTACTGGATATACAGTACATATATTATATATATATATATATATATATTTATATTATCTGTGCTGGATAATACAGCCTATATATATATATGTAAATTGACAATTCTTGCACTGTCTTTCAATTCATTATATATATATATATATATATATATATATATATATATATATATATATATATATATATATATATATATATATTATCTATATATATATCATATAGTACTATATAAATACAGTACCTAAGTTATATTTAAATTCTGTACTGTCATTTCATTTTATTATATGTATCAGTGGATATACCCTGATTATTATATTATTATATATCAGTGGATACACCCTGATAATATTATATTATATATATATCAGTGGTTATACCCTGGTACTATTATAATTGCTATATATATACCTGCATTTTTTGTTCTTTATTATATATATGTTGTATATATACTACTATATATACTATATCTATATATATACATACTATATATATATCTATATTATATATTGTATATGTATATAAGAATAGATATAAATATATACTTTATATTACAACCATGATATTCACGAACCCTGTCTGTTTTAACAGAAACCATCTCCAGCACAGCCAGTGACCCCCTGTCACAAGCAACCTCAAACTTGATTGTGAAATCCAGTTTTCAATACTATCAGGGAGTAGGCAAGTATACCTTGCCAAGTTTACTGTTTAAATTCAAATATTGTTATATGCTCTTGTTTCTAAAATTCATATAACTATGAGTACCTGAGACTGCCTCAGGTACAGTCAACTGACATGTTGACAATTAGTATAATTAACTTAGTTTTACAGACCCACCAACAACTGAGGATATCCTGATATTCTCCTAGACCCTATCACGGGAACACGCAACATGGTTGCAATACATATTGGGATGCGAGCTGCGTATCTGATTAGCTACCAATACGTGTGACCCGCATCATGGATTAGCATAAATAAAAGTAGGACCTGACATTTAGTTATATTGGGATGGGAAAGATAACTGGTAGACGTATGGGACACCCCCTCCTTAAAATATTTTATACCTTCGTACCATGATGGTCGATTGCAGAGTGCCCTTGAGTCAGGGGGCATATGACACATATACTAGCCAGTCACCACGATTGGTGAATTACGTCAGCATATGTCTAGCCGACACATTCCCATGCGTACTACGAGATATTTATTTGTATTTCACTTAGATGGTTAGCACCCTGTGTTTATTTTATTGATTCAGTATTTACATTACATGGCATATCATTTTCTGTATCTTGTTACGTCCCACTGAGGACCTGGTTCCCTGCCAGATCTAGACGAAGCCTTCTACCCCACTGTGTACGGCCCTGATCAGGAGGCTAGATGTGCTACCGAGGAGGAGCTAGAGGAGACACCCTCAGAGTATGCCTGACCCTAGAAGCTTGCCACCTGGAGATGGAGATGTTTTCCTCAGATCGACGCTACCTAGTCTATCTGATTTTTCTGTGCTATTATTAGTTTTTGTAGTGGGCTTGTACCCACCAGTGTGTACTTTGACATTATCAGACTCAGTTTTTATATATATCCAGCACTTACTTTTCTGATATTTTGTTGTGGATGAGATAGATTTACCTGTTTTATACTTGTAGTATTTTAGGACAGCGTAGCACGTTCCTTGGGTCCATTAAGCCCTTAGTGACGTGTCAGCTGGCCAGTGACACGTGGCCTAGTTCCTGACATTTTGGGACTGGGGCGTGACACAAGGCTTGCACAAGATACACCATATATACTAAGGAATAACATCTCATAACAAGATCCGGATATACCAATCCGTGTAACCATCGTGTCAAAAAATCATGGATATCTATACTAGATACAATGAACATAGAGGATATCATAAATAAGAAACTATCAGAGAATGTACTCGCCTGAAGTCCGATAAATAGTATCACATATGTCTGGTACGGTGCCTCGAAGACCTAGATATGGAATATAATATCAATACAAGGTTTCGAAATAAAAATAAGTTAAACTAGTCAACATCTAGGACAAAAAGCCATTCCTAAGTTAAAACAGTCAAACTATGTCAACTCTAAGTCAAACAGGTCAAACTTGGTCAAGCTACCTATTTCTAGGTTGCATGAGTCTATCTCTATGATATTGGGTTCATACACTAAGAATCTAGGCTACACTAGCTAAATCTAACATACTAAGATATCGTATCGCAAGATACGCAAACAAGATATATGAAAATAACATATGAGCATATTCAATCAATAATATATATATATATATATATATATATATATATATATATATATATATATATATATATATGCTAATCCTAATTACAATTACTAAATGGATGCCTTGGCTTTGAACCAACGCGGTATCGCACCACTAAACACCCATCTCGATACACAAAACCAAATACCTCGAGTATCCTCAATACCTTGACACTTATCTTTGTATCTCAAGGTAAATTCCTAGTATACATTAGCTACCTAATACTAACTAACTAACTAACTAACTAACTATATATATATATATATATATATATATATATATATATATATATATATATATATATATAGCAATCTAATATAATTTCTAGTATTCACTAATATCAACTACTAGTATATACTAAAATGAATATTAAATACTAACTACTATGTTATACTACTATCAATACAAACTAATACATATGCATATATATACATGCATACATATATACATATATATATATATATATATATATATATATATATATATATATATATATATATAACTAGAGATACACATAAGAGATGTAGATAAATAGATACTAACTAAACTAGACACTACTAACTAATCAAAAAGTATCTACATATAGATAACTAACTATCTATTCACTAACTATTAACTAAAATAACTAGAGAACTTAATCATACACTAGCTAACCAATAGCTTACCTAGCTGTAAACATACTGAAAACTCTGTTGTTACTACTGCTATGCTGATACCTGGCTGATACATTCCCTGCTGCATGCCACTGCCTCCTCGATCTGTTGCCCCACTGTGCTATGTTCTGCGGTGAGATGCTGCAGCTGGTTCTCGAAGCCTGCTGTAGTGCATGCATATGCTGCTAAAATATTGCTGGCTCAATGCAGTGTTAAATCTGCTACTGCAGTTGATCTGCTCCTTGCTGCATATTGGTGCATCTGTTGTTGCTACCTGCATGCTGGTCTGCTGATTATTGTACTATACTGAATCCCTGCTGTTGTGGTATGCTCGTACAATGCTAGCTCACTGCTAGTTGCTGCAGTTGGCTACTACAACTGCTAGATGCTGCTCACTGCTACAGCTTGCCTGTGCAGCATATTGTTGGTGGCTGCAGTGGCACTGCCTACCTTACTCACCTGCTCTGTTGATGATGATGGCTTTAGTTGTTGTGATGATGATGCTCACTCTATTGTACTACACTGTGCACTGATTTGCTGCACAGTCCCAGTTGCTCGATCCCCCCCTCCATCAACACACTACATACCTCATACATCTATAAACACTTCTATAACCATGTATATATACATCTATATAGATATATTCAAACATATATACTTAACACTTATATATAAATATACATATACACATAGGTAGATATATCACTCCCTCACATATATTCATATAGATATAGTAGCATCACACACATAAATACATATATATAACATGCATGTATACATATAACATATCTATTCAAATAGCTATATATATAGATGTATATCTACATATATATAAACACATATGCATATAGATATTTGATACACTAGTACGTATAACTACATATATATACATAACAATATATATATATATATATATATATATATATATATATATATATATATATATATATATATATATATATTACAAATAGCTAAAGACAATGGAAATTGGATCTAGAAATGCATCGCTCTCGTATCACACTAGATCTATGATACGCTTGCGATACGAGTCCACCACACAATCAAATATATCCCGAAGGACACGAGCAAGTATAAATTACTATTTATGAATAATACGAAGAGTCAAACACACATCTACGTGTCCGTGTCAAAATATGACATGCACAAAGCCCCGTATCGGAGGGAAAACCCCCAAATCAACACGTATCACCAAATTTTTGTGATACGACCTACACATATCCAATTGTGGACACGATACTAACCACAAACAAGCAAACACATGTCAATTTAGTTTATATGACCAATTTATAAACACAATAAGTGTCAATCTCGGAATTTCCCCAAAATTGACACAAAAAGCACCATAACTTTCTCAATAGGCCTCCTATGAACCTAATTCCAATTCCTATAGGTAGCCTATGCATATGGGGTGGTTTCTCATGGTTAAATATCATATTTAGAACCTAATTAAAGAGAAAAAATTGAATTATACCTATTGGGAGATGGATTCCCAATGCAACCTCCAAATTTGATGAAATTGGCCTTCAGCTTGTAGATCCTTGCTCCTCTTTGTAGATCATTGCTTTCTCCTTCTAGATCATTTCTCTACTAGTCTCCAATAGTGATTTGGGAAGGAATTGGGATAAAATTTGGTAGAAAATTGAAGTGGGAATGAAGGAATTTGGTTGAAAAAAATTCTAGATCTAGATTTGAAATGAAAAGAGGAGAGAGAAACTTTCCCCCCTCTTTTATATAGGCCGGCCCCCTTTAGCCCCTCCCTCAAGCTACTATGTAATATCCATTATACCCCTTGGGTCCTCTCATAAAAAAATAATTAAGAGGGAAGGTTCTAGTCTAATGGTCTAATTAAATTAATCCTCCTCCTAATGAATGGACTTCTAATTGGGCTTAATTCTACCTAATTATAAATGTTGGTCCATGGACCTAATCTAAACTAGTTAGGTCCACTAACACAAGTCCAAAATAATAAACTGACATCTAACAATAAATAAATAATACAATAAATAATTATTTAACATGCACAATATTTAGTTAATACCCTTTCCTAGAAAATATGATAGTGACAGCCCCGCTCTCCAATATTCTAGTTCTGGGACATGACATAAGGCAATGGTCATCTCTCCACTTGAGAGATGGAAGGTATTGATCTCTAGATGCCACCGCTCTACGAATGCAGATATTAGTGCATCGTCAACCATCCTATATGCGTACTTCGCCAAATTGTATACTAGTGGGTACAATTTTCCCTTGACGATATCATCCAATTTTTTGAAGCCCCAAGTATGGCATTTCTTCCCGTGGTTAATGACTTAAAGTACCCGTGCGGTCTCCTAAAAATAGATAGGTAAAATGAACCTAAACTAACAAATTATAATTTAAAGAAAAGAAAAGAAAAACTTAACGTAATGTACTTGCCTTGCTATTCCATATATGATTGGAAAAATGGTCTTTGAAGGATTTCATGAGATATCAAATCTTGAGATGAGTTTCTATAAAAACCGACTCTTGGGAAGATCCGGACCCATCATTTAACCTTCTTTGGTGGACGGTTACTTCTTTGTTATCATCAGAAAATGTTGAATCAAAAGTTGGAGGAGATTACTTCTTCGATTGAGTTTCGATATTAAGTGGTCGAAGTGATCTACTCGGATAGGCTACATCCGGATTTGTTATATTGAGGGGTACTTTGCTAATCCGCTGAGCTTTTCGTGCTCTACGCTCCGACATCGTCGAGTGCTTCTTTTCTTTCCTTGTACTTGTTCCTTTGCGGGATTTTTCCCTTTGTCACTTTAGCGTCTACAAAAAAAAAAAAAATTTAAACCAATAACACCTATAGACAAAAGAAAACTTCATGTACTATGACTGCTAAATTTTTGTTGTCAAAATTTTGACAGTCTTGCACCATTCCAAACCCGACTACAACAAATTCTGAAGCTTCCAAACCCTTATAACGAGGGTTCGAAACCACCAATAATGGTCTTCGAAATGAATAAATCTCGAATATATTGGTGTGTTCTAAAAATCAAAAAGAGAAAAAAATCTAAAAATTGGTGTGTTCAATTTATTTAGAAAAACCTAGAAAAATACTTTGAAATGAAGAGGAAGAGATAGTTTTGCTTGCTTTTGAAGAAGCCTGGGGTTGTGTCATCTTTAATTAAGATTGCAACAGGAAGAGGAAGAGGAAGAGGAAGAGAAAGAGAAAGAAGAGTAATGAGAGGAAGAAGAAGAAGAAGAAGAAGAAGGAGAAGGAGAAGGAGAAGGAAGAAGAAGAAGAAGAGGGAAGAAGAGTTTGGGTTTGAGTTGTGTGTTGTCCTAACAAATTGTGTAATGACCCCTAACAATATCACAACTTAAAAGTGACGTCCTCTAATATGTTTTTTTTAGATGCTCGATGTAATGCTCGAGATTTTGTGCACGCTCCAATACATGCTTTTTGGCCCCACTGTTCCAAACTTCCACCAATTTTTATAATTAAAAGAAATAATATGTCCCCTAATATGTGTCAACCATATCACAAAAGTGTTCATTTTTTTTTACCCATCAAAATTTTGGTAATTTTTACCATTTCATTCAAAAAATTTCATGTGTCAACCTAAAATTATTTTTATTTTTAATTTAATTTCTCTCACCTCATAATAATAAAAAAATAGTTTTAGGTAGAAACATGGTAATATTTGAATGAAATAGTAAACACATTCCAAAGTTTTAGTGGATGAACTTATCACAAAATATAGTGCCCTCAATAATCCTCTTTTGAAAAATAATTATGGACATTAAAATTGAAACCAAAATTTGTGCTGTTCTAACACGTTTGGGGGTTCTTTTAAAAATTTGTTGTTTTTCCTTTCTTAAAGTGGAACTTTTCTTTTGTTGTTTGGGTATTCTCTCTCCTATTTCCTGCTAACAAGTGCAGGGAACTGGTCTTTCCTCTCTCTCTATCAGATGTACAAAAACAAAACAGAAAAAAGCAGTAAACTTACAGAAAGAAAAAGAAGACTAAAGGAATCTATGTAAGTTCCTTCTCCTCCTCCTTGTTCTTGTCATTCAATTTATGGAAGTTCCTCTTTCTTTATCAATGGCTAAAGTAGATTTTTTTTTTTTTTTCAATCTTGATCAATCTCTACTTTGACTTTTCCCTAGATCATATCGATCGGAGGAAGATTTCGGCTTCTAAAGTCGATTCCTTCATTTGAGTCATCGATTTCCGGGTGAAAGTTTGGATCTTTCCGCTGATTTTTTCGAGTAGAGGGGGAATTTTAACGTGGGTCCGAATAAGTAGCTTAGAATTTAGTGATGGATCCCTACATCTGAAACCCTACTTTTTCTTGATCTGGGCTTTTATGAGTTAATATAATTTAGCTGAAGAATTCAAAGCTAAGTGGAAGTTTTAGATTTTGGGAGCCATAGGATGGAAATTATCTATGAAATGGCGCAAGATTCTGTTACTTTCCTAATGGAATAGCAGGAAGAGAGAGAGAACATTTGGCGTTTTTTCCCGACCATTGTATCGCATTCTTCTATTGAGTATGATTAAGCAGATATTGGGACGGCTCCCGAAGAAGCCGTCGAAGACATCGGACAACCGCGACCCGACTGGTGGGCCTTCCTTGGTTTCGAACCCTTCCTCCGGTTCGAGGACTGGGGATGTACTGATTAGCAGAGTCGCTCACAAGACCGATCAGATCCCTCCGGCGGCGGCTAACTCGAAGCCCAATGGAAATTCCTACTTTGCACCTTTCGAAGCTTTGCCTAGCTTAAGAGACGTCCCGAATTCCGAGAAACCAAACTTATTTATCAAGAAGTTGAATTTGTGCTGTGTTGTATTTGACTTCACCGACACGACCAAGAGCTTGAAAGAGAAGGAGATCAAGCGGCAGACGCTGCTAGAGCTTGTCGACTATGTTACGGCTACCAACGGGAAATTTTCTGAAGTGATGATGCAAGAGATCACCAAGATGGTGTCTGCAAACTTGTTCCGGACCCTTACTTCTCCACCTCGTGAGAATAAGGTCTTGGAAGCCTTTGACGTGGAAGAGGATGAGCCTCTAATGGATCCTGCATGGCCTCATTTGCAGGTTGTTTATGAGTTTTTCCTGAGGTTTGTTGCTTCTCCTGAAACTGATGCTAAATTAGCAAAGAGATATATAGACCACTCCTTTGTGCTTAGGCTACTTGATCTCTTCGACTCTGAGGACCCTAGAGAGAGGGAGTACTTAAAGACTATACTTCACCGCATATATGGTAAATTTATGGTGCATCGGCCATTCATTAGGAAGGCTATCAACAACATATTCTACCGATTCATCTTTGAAACGGAAAAACATAATGGGATTGCAGAGCTCTTGGAGATTTTGGGAAGTATTATTAATGGATTTGCTTTGCCTCTTAAGGAAGAGCATAAATTGTTCCTTGTTAGGGCGTTGATTCCACTTCACAAGCCAAAATGCATTCCTATGTATCATCAGCAGTTATCATATTGCATATCACAGTTTGTTGAAAAGGACTGCAAGCTTGCAGATACTGTTATAAGGGGATTGTTGAAGTATTGGCCTATCACTAATAGCTCCAAGGAAGTGATGTTCTTAGGAGAGCTGGAGGAGGTATTGGAGGCAACACAACCAGCAGAATTTCAGCGATGTATGGTTCCACTTTTTCGCCAGATTGCTCGCTGCTTGAATAGCTTCCACTTTCAGGTAAGAAGCTCTTTGAATTTCACTTTGTACACCATGTAACACTTTGTTTTATCTCGTGGTTTATTTTCATATTATGCTGCCCTACACGTTCCTTGTTTTACCCTTTCACCTCCCCGGCTTGATAGTTCAAACTAAACCCTATTTTTGACTAAATCCATTTTGATCTGTTGCACAAATATTGAATTAATGCTATTAGAATAGAAATACTTGCAACAATATGATCATAAAAGTTTTAGGCGACAAACACATTTTAATATTATTTTGCAATTACATATTTATGTTTTTAATGCTTTTACCTTCTGTCTAGAAACAATGAAAAATAAGGTTTGGACCTTCTATTTCTAAATCAGGTTTGTTGTGATCTCCTCCCAAAAATGGTTGAGATATTTCTTTAATTTGAGGTCGTATGATGCTCTTTGAGAATAAGAGAAAATTCCAGTAAAATCCATAACATACTTATGTAGGATTTCTGTTTTAACAATTTTCGAGATGAGTGACATTTATTTGCATTTGATGTGTGTAGGTTTGAACAAGAAGTGTGGTGGTAACCATCGTATTGGCATTGACAGTTACCAACAAAATTTGCACTTAGTGATCATATATTGGCCGCTACTTACCAATATAGGCCGATATCTGGGATAAATTCATGAAAAAACACTTAGCTCAGTTGGTGTTGCCTCCGACAATCACTAGTTGCCATCACAAACGATGTGCTAGAGGGGAAGAGAGAGATTAGGTGATTTGTGTTGGTAGGGTAAGGCTAAAATGGGTGTGGGTGGCAGAGAGTGTAGGTGCCAGAGGGTACTAGGGGTGTGTGGCAGAAGGGGACGATCGGGAATGGGAAGGAGGGGGGAGAAAAATGACTTAGGACGTTCTAGTACAAGTACAATGCATAAAAGACCAAGTTATTCCTAAATGTATGAAATATTTTGTCTTTAATATATATTTATTATTTTTGAATATCCAACCCAAAAATTCTGAAACCAAAATTCTGGAACTAAGATACACAGACACCGATAGTCTTGAGGTCTAATGTAAGTATGCTTCCAAATTTCTTCTGCAGTATTTTATAAATCCTGACAGTCTTGATGTCTAATATATGTAGTAGACGATGGAAGACCCAAGTAATTGACTTGTAATGTACCTTCCTACAGCCTCGGGATTTGCAGTTAAATATGCTCTATGTGAACATTAGTTGTTGAAGTACATCCTACTCTTACTGACATTAATATTAAGACCTGAATATGCAGTAAACTTCTCTAATGTGTGTTTGAGGCCAGTGAAATTTGGATCATGCAATTGACCTGGCTCTGAATAAAGAGGAAACTGATTGCTGTTTCCCCCCTCTCAATCCCCTTATGAATCTTCCCTAACTCCTACTCCAGCGTCTACTGCCAACAATTCACTATGGATTTTATGGTCGGGATCTATGATGCATACACAGAAATATGAATGACATAGCCACATGAAGGTAACTCTATTTTGGTGTCCTAGTGTATTTTAGAGTCCGGGTTCCACATGTGTAACATATGTCCGACATGACATGACCTAGATTTTTGGAGTGTCTGCTTCCTAGGCAGGGAGACATCTATTCACAAGTTATTATTATTTTTTTTTTTAAGTTCGGAGGAGGCGATGTACATTACATAGGGACTAAACCTCATCCTCTAAGCCTCCATTAGTAGCTTATTCTATTTTCAAGCTTATGCTATATGGGACTGTTTTTCATAATTTCATGATTTAATGGTATCAACGTCATGTAACTTAACATAACTTACTGTTTGAAAAAGAAAAATTGTCTTATCATACATCATGTATTAAGTAAATATTAGACCAAACCAAGGCTTTAAAAACCGGTTCAACCATTAACCCGATGAACTCAAACCTTACCGGTCGGACTGGTTGACCTGTTCGGTTCAAACTCAAAGACGCAGATGTAGTCATTATTTTTTAACTTATTAAAAGTATATTTAATATTTCTATGTTGTATTTTAAAATTTATAACCATGGTACCTTTTAGATTTTGCTTTTAGATTTTGCATAGGATTAGATGAGGTGGCCCAAAATATATATTTTTTCAAAGATTGAACTTGAGCAGTTATTGGAGTTGTAATTGTTACTTTACTAATTAGTAATTCTTTTCTAATAATAATAATTGATTTTTTAGTGTAAAAAGGAACAAGTATTTGATACTGAATTTGGATAATATATTTACCTTTTAGTTGTTATTGAGCTTGGATACAAGTTAAAAGTATGTCAATGGTATGTTATAAATTGTGACAATCACAATAAACAATATATATTAAACCTACGAATCTTGTGTAAAAAAGAAAAAATTAGACATGTATAGTGGCTCAAATTGTTTGTACATTATGAAAAAAAAAACTTCTTCATACACTAATTTACATTTTTGTCTCCTAATCAAGTTATCCTAACTTTACAATGCAAAGTCTTGCATTACCATGGGCAAATAATCAGTGGTTACTACTTTATATATTGGTTTGATATATAAAGGAAGACACATGACTTTAGATATCAAAGCAAGATAGCACACTTTTAAGATCTTGGTCCTCGATTCCAGTGGGCATAGGGACCCACACATTTTTTCAGATATATCTAGGTGTTTTAGTTAACTAACCGGTTCAGTCGAACCGTGACCAGGTCTGACGATTCAAACGGGTTGAACACTCCGATCCGGGTCAAGGAGGTTCAACTGCTCCAACAGTTTAATTAGTTGAACTGATCCGGAAAGGCCACTGGTTCACGGGTCAACTGTCTGATTTAAGCTAATCTTTAAAACAATGGACCAAACAACACAAACTCCTAATCATAAACCACAAGTTTGTCTCAACTTCCACTACTATACTCCCTAATTTTAGTCTTGAGGACCCTACCTTGGCATTTTGGTCCTCGTCGCTTCGTGCTGCCTTTTTGCAAACTTGGGAAGAGGGGGTTACTCTCACTCAAATGGTTTATTATGTATAGGAACATACTATTAGCAAATTACCATGTGATGCATGTGGAATTGAATGTTGTTAAGTATTTTTCATTAACAACTCGTTAATTAACTTTATACAACTTACACCGTCCATCTCAAGGTTGCAAGACGTGCGGAAAAGAGAGGGTAAAGAGGAACCTAAGTAGGAATATGCAAAAGCAAGACAAATGATCGTAAATTATTAAGCATGAGTAGAAGTAGAAAATGCCACTTATGAGTTATTCTTTGTTAAAGTTGATAAATCTCTAACTAAGCAGAAAACCATTATATATATATATATATATATATATATATATATATATATATATATATATATATATTGTATTGTATTCTTCATGACTTTGCCGGCTCTACATGTCTACTACATTCTCCAATCGTCTCTAGCATGTCTTTGTCATCAATATCAATAGGGGTCATATGGTCCTGCCTAAATTGATACATTTTATGTTTGGCTTTTTCTTTATCCCTTTTCTATTTTTCTTCTTTATGCTCTACGTTGGCAGATATTTGAGTAACTTTGCTTATTCTACTGGCCTAGTGGCTTTTCTTCTTTTAATGCTCTGTTTCTGAGATGTCTTATGATCATTATTATCAAATACAAATAGCAGATCATTATGGTCATACATAAAGTTAAAGATTGAGAATCTAATTTACATTGGATCTCTCTTTTATCCTTCGTCCCACTGCTGCTGCTACTTGACCGACATTTTGGGTTTTCCAGTTCTTTTTTGTGAGCTTACTTTTCGTAGATTATTCTGATATCGGCATCCTGCATATCAGTGTTCTTTAGGTGGGTAGCATTTGTATTTAAGTTTCTTTCGTCATTGTTGCTTATCTTTAGTTCATAAGTCAGCAGTCTTTTGCTTCTATAGTGATTTCATTTCCAAATAGGAACACAGAAGGGTCAGGTTTAGCATATTTATTAACATTTTATCGATTAACTTAAAAAATTTAGGCTATGGTTTCTCTCCATGGCAGCTTCTAGTTCAATCGGAAATCGCTTGACTAGCTGAACCTGTGCGACTGTATGTGCAATCATGAAAGGCTCACCTCTGGTGTACAAATAATTGTAAAGTGCTAGTATTGTTTTATGGAGCCATCATTGAGTCATCCTCCATATGTGACACCATTTAGATGGGAAATGTCTTTGTGGTTATGATGTCACGCACCGAGACCAGCAGAAACAAACAATTTGGAACAATGACATGTCACAACTCAAACTTCCAGCTGTAAGCCGAAGTACCAACATCAACTAACAACTACAACAAATTTATCGTATTCTTGATGAATATATTCACTCTTTCTAATATTCAAATTTACAAACTATGTGGTACCTTACATTATAATCATAATACAAATACCGTCCTCGAAAATCAACTCCTCTAATGCCCCCATCTCTAGTATCCTCAATTTGAATTATAACTCCTCGTTACCAAATATAAATCAACAAAGCCCGTAAGAAAAACTGTGATGTTGCGGGGTGAGCTTAGATGCTCAATAAGCAAATCAAAGCCATAAGTATGTAAACCCCATTTTAAATGTCACATTATTGAAAATAATCTAAATTTTATAAACAAAAGAAATTGAAAATGTTACTACTACTATTGATGTACTTTGAAACTATATTTCTAAACATTTGCAAAACGACGACTAGACGACATTAGGTAGGTCATAGGATCGCAAAACTTTATGATCTCCAATAAATCCAATAAGATGATGATTCATGGAGACTCAAATATAGAAGTGACTAATATAAACCTGCTATGTAATGTATAAAAATAGCAATATAGTAAACAGGATCAACCCACTTACCTGAAAACATCATATAATCCACTCGAGTATCACCAATAACCTAAGATCTATCAATATGTAATGGAAATTTACATCTTATAAGCATATGACAGTCCCCTAACCCAACTTAATTACTACTTTGATTTTTTTTAGTTACTCACTCTTAATTAAGCAAAGTAAACAGGTATACAGTCCGGACGAACTCCGTCTTAAAATTTTCCAGATTCCTAAGACTTAATTAGGATATTGTTTGAATCATATAAGTAAATCATAAAGTTCATTGCTTGGGCATTATTTTATATAGTGAGAACTATAAACCTGATACCTTAGTACCCAAGCGAAACTATACAAAATATTAATCATGTGGTAACTATAAATAATCCAGCATGAACCTCCATGCAGGACAGGATGTGTAACCACATTGGCTTCACTATTTAATTTAATTGTGGTCAAAATATTCCCATTTAGTATGCTACTATAGGATGACCTTGTATGGAACATGTCTGGAACTCTATATTAATCTAGGTTCACATAGATCTCATGTATTCTAAGTGGTCTGTTTGTGCCTCTATAAATATGCCCTCTACTTGTAACTATCTTTGATCAATTATGAAGTCAACTACTTAACTAGATAAAGTTAAATGATGTCATCAATTGGCTTGTCGTGGAACCACACATCGACTTTGTAACCCTTGCTACCACATGCCACAACAAAGATGAGGAGCTATCCCTCCACAGGAAACCCTTGCCCAACACTTTGACCTCTTCTTCTTTTCTTTTTCTTTTCAAATGGCGGATTTTTTTTTTCCTGGTAATCCCAACACCAATAAGAAAGCCACTTTTATCTCTACTATTATAAAGAGGCTTCAAAACAGCTCAAAATAAGCTAGCTAAGCCGTATGTATATAATTGCGTAATTAAGAAAAAAAGAATAAATCCTAATTAATTCCTATACCTTAACAAATGTGTATGAAATCCTAAAATCCCGGTATTATCTAACTATCTGTTATTATCTAACTGAACATATATCCAAAGTCCTAAAACATACCTATAACAAATCCTAACTAAAATATATTCAAATCATTTTAAAACTATTTTAACATTATCTAAATTATATCTGAAGTCCTAAAAATATATCTAAAAGACTATAACATACTAATTATAATAGAAACAAATCATATTTAAACTATTTTAATAGAATTTAAATTTCTAACGATTTTTTCAACAATATCAGAGGATTTTTGTTGTTACCGATCATATTGCAAAAAAAGAGATTTTAGACAAAATTTACTTTAGTAAAGAACACGTGCACACTTTACTAGTGCATATATATATATATATATATATATATATATATATATATATATATATATGTGTGTGTGTGTGTGTGTGTGTGTGTGTGTGTAAAAAAAATAGCAATAAGCAGCCATGTCTGAATCCATGCAACACTATTGCTGCAGCAGGAGGAGGGTTGCAGATATCACATGGGAGGATTTTTAGCTAAGGCCAACATCCTTGGACATGATATATAAGGATCCCCCCTCCTTCCTTCCAGATAGACCAAAGACTTGGGCGGACCTGTGGAAGTGTTCATACCCTACAGTCGGTTCACAGATGAACTTCTCGCCTCCTTCGATCGAGAGTATCGAGAGGGTACCCGAGCGGTGGAGGTATTTACATCCAAACTAGAAACGGTTACTAGGAGTTGGTCGAATATACTGGCCATATACGTGGTCGGAAATAGGCCTTCGAGAGGGATAACATATATATATATATATATATATATATATATATATATATATATATATATAATGTCCAAGCCTCCCTAGCCTAGCGGTAGCGGAGCCAACATTAGGCGTGGCTGGATGGTTTTGAATCACGGCGCCGTTGGGTGTGTGCGTTTAAAATAATAATAATAATAATTATATATATATATATATATATATATATATATATATATATATATATTTGGTACCCTACCCCCCCACCCCCCACCCCCCCCACGAACGCCTAAAGCAGGAATCGAACCCCTGCCCTACCGGCCCGCATACGTGTTACCACTACAGCATACCTATGGGTATATATATATATATATATATATATATATATATATATATATATATATATATTGGTGAGATGTGTATATTAAGCACAAATAGCGTCTAAACAATTTTCAAACTTCCAGGTGTCCATCTGGCCCACCCTTGTATCTACCCTTGTTGATATGTCCAAGCACAGTATGAAGTTTGAGATAGAACTTTGTATATGCTATATATAGAAAAGTAATGCTAACTTGGATAAATAAATCTTATGTGAGACCCCACTGAGATGATCGTATCCCATACCCATAGTTCATAATCCCTTGGAAGAACTGGAATATAGCATTTTTTCATCAATTCGAATTGTCTCTTTAATCAATGCACAGTAACCACTTTGTTTCTAAATCATCATCATCTACAGTGATGATATATTACACTGATACAAAGAGAGGATGTAATATGGCACAAAATCGTAAGTTTTAAGGGAAGTCATGATTTATGTTTCTATTTTTAGTTGCTTCTTAGTGGTATTGGCAATAAAACTTTAGTGGCCAGCTAGGAAGCTGAAGCATACATGTCTTTGAACAAATGAGCCCTGTTTGTTGTTTTCTTTTAATCATATTGAAAGTGCCTGCTGGCCTTTTTTGCAGGTTGCAGAGAGGGCACTCTTCTTATGGAACAATGATCATATTGAGAATTTAATCAGACAAAACCATAAGGTAATATTGCCTATTATATTCCCCGCATTGGAGAGAAACACAAAGAGTCACTGGAACCAAGCTGTTCAGAGTCTTACACTGAATATCCGCAAGATTTTCTCTGATTATGACCCCGAGTTCTTTGAAGAGTGCCTTCGAAAGTTTGAAGAAGATGAAGACAAGGACAAGGAGATCAAATCAAAACGTGAAGCTATATGGAAGCGCCTGGAAGACATTGCTGCTTCCAAAATCACAAACAGTGAAACTGTAATTTTACCCCGTTTCAAACCACACCAACTTATTTCTGGCTGAAGCAGATATATTTCGATGCGACTTGCTAATTCCTGCAGTGGGTTTGTTAATCTTGGAATGACGAATGTCAGAGGCCTGGAGGATTTAAAAATGGGAATAGGGTTAAACTGTATATAGGGGTTAACGAAAGTTGATCTGGGAGTTAAGAGGTATTTCATCTACGACCGAAGATCAGAAGATATCAGTCCTTCAGTAGTTAGCAATTTTTTGGCAACGCCTTTTGATGGTGACGGGTTCTGATGTTCTTGCGAATTCATCTCATCTGAACTTCATGTAGCTGTCTGGATGTATCTTGAGATACAATCCATTTGCCAATGTTTCTGGCTTTATTATTAGAAATATAATGCACTTGTATTCCCTATTTGAAACCAATACAGGAACGTGTGTACTTGTATTTTGTCTGCTTAAAACTTGCTTTGAATGGTTTGTGTGCAAGTGTGGAAGTCTGTTCCTAATCACTCTGATTCGTGATTGTGAAACTGTGTATTTGATTGAAAGGGTTCTTCAGACATAATAGCCCTCGAAAGATGTATTTTAGTATATGTAATCAACTACAAATGCATACAACAAACTAGAAAAACACCTTATTATGAACATTTATTTTGGTAATGCATGAGTTATGGGATATTTGTTGCAGGAAAGAGTGCTTAACGGAAGCATTCTCTGGTCAATCCAAAGAAAGAATAGTAGGAGACCACGTCTGGCCTATGGTGAGGAGTATCAGGAAGTGAATGCACCCAAGGAGAAGAAAACGGAAGCATTACTGAAGTAATTTTGTATGACAAGGCTCTCCACCTATTCGGTCTCTTCCTAGTGTCTAATAAATACTCCAATTGAATATAATTTCGCACTTTGCTTACCTTGGAGGAGGCGTTAGCTGCTGGAGATATGGTCGTAGGTACCATTTTATTCATTCCTATTCAGCTTTATTAGATTTTGGTGCTTCCTATTCATTCATATCGTACGATTTGCGACACGAGTTGGATCGGAATTCGAGTCATTACTGTTGGTCCAAACTGGTCACAGTTAACTTGATTTTGATAATCAACTAACTAAGATCCGATATGACTCAATACGACACATAAATTGAAACCCGACACATCTCTGTGATATTGCTGAAGTCGAAACTGCTACTTGCCCATATGACGAATTATGGTTCTATCTCGATTCTGTAATTTTACATTTATTTGAGTCTAGAAAATGTTGTACATTGAGTCGCACTTAGCAATTAGATGCTCAACCCATTTTCAAACCACAGTACAACTCAAACAGCCCACAAAAATTCAAAAACCAGTTCAATTGACCAAAAGTCACAATCACATATACTGAACTGAAACATTCTGGACTTGAGGAGACCGAATTCAGGCCGAACTCGGTCTAGGACCGAACTCGGGCTGAACTCGGCCCCTTGGACCCAGTAGTTCCAGTTTCCTGAATTGACTTCTTCAACCCATGACCCGGAGCTCAACGTTCAAATTTATGAATGTTGGGGGACCGAACTCAGCCCGAACTCGGTCCCTAGTAGCCCTATAAATAGAGCTTCACTTTCTCATTCTAAATCAGCTCATTCACTTTCACATCTATTCTCTCTTGAGCTATTCATCATTCTCATCTACAAAGCAACAATTTTCCAAGCTCTAAGTGTCAAATTGTGAGTTGATTAGAAGTTGTTCAAGTTGTATTATCTTGAAATTTTCAAGTCTGCTTTCCATCTAAAAGTGTGAAGTCTTCATACTCTTCAGATCAAAGCACGTGTATGTAAGAAGTTGCAAGCCTTAAGATCAAAGCTTGTATTTCACTGATAGTGGATTCAACTCCGAGCAAGAGTATTCTGGCATAGACTAGTCATCCAGAGGAAAACCAGGATAAAATTATCGGTTGTAGCGTATTGTGCTTTTTTACTCAGCATTTTTTATATACTTTCTATAGTTTTTCATATATGTTTGCATAGTTTAATAGTTGGTTATTAGCCTTCATTTTAGTTGGTAAATATTGTCACGAACTCTATTCACCCCCCTCTATAGTTGCCTTAAGGTCCTTCAATTACTTTTAATGTTGAATATACTAGAAGCAACGGTCTCGTGGGAGTAGATAGATTTTATGCATCGTGTCGAGTCGTAGTGTGCGGAAGGGAGTTTTTTGCGAGGTGGATATAATTTTCTGTGGACAATTATGATGTTATCCTAGGTATGGATTGGTTGAGTGCTCGACACACGACAATAGATTGATATGCTGGCAATGTTATCTTCCGTGTTTCCGATGAGGGTGACTTCTCCTTCTGTAGAGTTAGGGTAGTAGTAGTCGAGGAGGTGCAATTTTCGAGGATTGTCAGCAAATTCTCCGATGTATTTTTCGAGGAGCTTCTAGACATGCCAATAGTTCGAGAGATCGAATTCTATATTGATCTGATTCCAGGGACAACTCAAGTGTCAGAGAGGGACTACAGGATGTCACCGTCAGAGATGGTAGTATTATACCAAATGATAGAGGATTTGAGGACCAAGAGATTCATTCGTCCTAGTAGATTGCCTCGGGGAGTCCCGATGCTTCTTGTAAAGAAGAAGGATGACACATCGTATTTATGTATGGATTATTGTCGATTAAACATGGTGACCATTAAGAACAAAGTATCACATACCCATGATTGATGACTGGTTTGATCAGCTCAGTAGGACAGCTATGTTTTCTAAGATCAATTTGCGGTCTGGGTACCATCTGTAAAACCCCTAATTTTAAACAATAATTTATTTATAGTATCTCTTAGCCAAATAGAAAATATAATCTAATGAATTTTAATTACTAGGTAGCTATTCATTTAGAAATTGTTGAACAAAAACTATAATTTTTGTTTTTAATTTATTTTAAGGAACTTTGTAAAAAGGATGATAGAATTTAGAATGTACTAATAAATTTTTTTCTGGAATTATATATATATATATATATATATATATATATATATATATATTATAAGTAATGGTATAAAGAAAAGAAAAGAATTGGAAAAAAACTAAACTAAGTAAATTCTAATCTAATTGAACCAGAGCCCAGAACCCATGCGGCACCCGCCCGCGAACGAGACCTCGCGCCCTGCTCTCTCTCTATATATAATCTTATAAACCTAAACCCTAACCCTATTCCTCTCCAATCCACGCCAACCCTGAGACCGCCCCGACCGTCGGAGCATCCCGGAGCCCCCGCGCAGCCGCATGGACTCGCACCGCCGTCAACGTCCGCGTCACCAGTGCGAGCGCCGTGTCCAAAACTATTGCGACGACCCCGACTTCCCGTACTGTTTTCTGTTTCATCCCGCGACCAAATTCTGATCCATCTTTACCGGCATGTTCACGATCTATCCCCCTTCCAACTCTATATATTAGTTCCCGTTGAATAGCGCTTAACCCTAGGTAAAAATAGAGACCAAGTTGGAGAAAAACCACAACTTTTAACTTCAGAAAAAAAACTGTTGCGATGGCCCATGTTTAAGGTCTGATATCTTCCACCACAGACATCCAAATCTAAATTTACTTTTTGCTATGTGAAGACCATATAACCGAGATTATTTTCTGTTAATTAGATTATTTTATTTTGTGTTATATGCTGAATTAAACTGGGTTAAAAATCAGAAAAAATGTGTTTCTAAAACTTCACAAATTAGGATACGGAGCGCGCTCCACCAAACGGGACCGCCTCGTCGTGTACCAATTACACCAAAAGATGCGTATAATATATTCTGACGTGTGGGCTTTCGTAGAAACTGATTGGGACGTGTGTACACGTCGGAATCAATCCGTATCCGCAAAAAATCTCCGTATCGTGACTTTTGCAAAATATCGCACCATTTAGTGTACGCTCATCAGAATGCGACAAAACTTATGCCATTGGATTCGTGGTATCATGCTGGTCCTGTGACCCAAGTTTCACACAATTCTGAGATAGTTGACCAAGTTGCCTAATTGCGGGCCCCACGGTTGACTTTTTTGGCGAATTTGTGTTCGGCTCACCGGAATCCAAAATAGGATATACCGTTGAGTTCGTATTGACATTTAGAATTTGTTTGACCTATAATTTGTTCCATTTAGAGACCTTTAACTCTGGCATGCTTTTCGGTGCAAAGTGGGCCACTTGTGGACCCCGTTTTGACCCAAAATTACCGTTTTGCCCTTGTGTCCAAATTGGACGAAAGGGTAGTATTTTCTAGCTATCTCGCTGATTTCAAAAATGTTGGTAACATTTATTTTAGCATTCAGAGACGTATATTCAGAGGCCTTAGTTCCTGATCCTGTGTACTTGACATCGGGACGCTTACACTTTACAGATTTCTTGCTAGGCAAGTATACCTTGCCATTGTACTATAATTTATATTTTATATGCTGCATGTATTTTATTTCTGTCCATTTAGTTCATATATTTTTAACTGCTATATAAATTACGCGTCCAAGGATAACTTGGGTGCAACGACGGTGACGTCGTATTCTGTTTTTATTTATATATATGCATGTCGACCTAGTTTATGAGACCACCCCATTATCATGAGGCATCCTTATGTTTCATTGGCCATGACACTATTATTACACGAGTGTGAGTCACATGTAGGATACAGACTTGCGTACTCGGCTGGCCACTGGTACGTATAGGTCGTGCGACGGATAGAGATAACTGCTGATAGAAATTTTGCATGCTAGAAGACCTGGCAGTTATTTAGAGGTATCATCGTGTCATGGATGTGACATGCTTAGAGTATGGGGTAGGAAGAACAACAAGTAAGGCGTTTGGGCTCCTTTGCACTTTTCTTGTGTAACCCGTACACTCCGCCGGAGATGCGCGGTCATGACGACCACTATATATTATATATTATCAGGCGGCCTGTCACGACCTGCACCCGAAATTTGGGCATGAGCCGTGGGTATGTCCAGCCTACGCCGCAGCATCGGCGGTAGAACGCTGTCTAGGTCTCAAACATAACTCATCCTGTCAATAGTCTCAACTCCATAAGGAGGACAATGATAATGTATGAATCCACAGTTTAATAATATACTCAATCACAAAGCTATATGAAAGTAATTGGCACGATGAGAAATAAGGATAAGAGTTCTAATATAAGTCAACACAAATATAAATACAACATAAGTCCAGTGTCTAGATGTCCTCAAAAGTCACAACAATAAATACAACTCAAATCTCAGTCTAGTACTATAATACATGAAATAGGATAGTCTAAGTGCATGTAGATAGAATCTCCTCTAAGATGGGTAACTCCTCTGAGATTTCTGGTATGAAATCTTCCTCTTCTCCCGGGCCGTAGTCGGTAGGGCATAAATCCTCCAAGACCTCTGAAAATGTTATCTAATCAGGATTGGAGCGAAGCACAAACACTAGACAGCAGTTTCATATATGTTGACAAAAACTATAAAATAATGTAAGGAATACAAGATAAAATAAATACTGAAAATGTAGAGTACTAGAGAATATGAAATGAGCAATGAATCATCTAGCAATGAATAAATATATCAATGGATGCTAGAAAAAGTAATCTGAAATAAAGAATAAACATCTGGCTAAGTGTTTGAAATATCAGTTTATCATGTGATCGGCTTGGGACAGATCAGGCTGGTTACATATGATTAGCTATGATTTATGTAGGTCAGGCTAACCATATGGTTAGCTATGATACAAGTAATGGTCAGGCTAATCATATATAACAGCTATGAGGCATGTAATGGTCAGGCCGCACCCGACGTGAGATATGGGGTGAGCTATGATGCATGTAGAGTTGGGTATGATCACATAATTTACTGATATTTCTCTATCCCCAGCTAGCACGATGGATTCCAATCACGACTCCTCATGACGGGTATCTAGGGTGCTAACCCGTGTATCCACAGTGTCAGAGTCAAGTATAGTATACAATTAAAATTATAGATTTAATCAACAAAAACGAAAACTGTCAGAGAATGTACTCGCCTATGGACCCGAGGAAAGTGCGAGGGTCGATGTCCAAGATGAAATCACAGTCACCTAAAAATATCAAATACCCATATCAAAAAGTGTTTTGAAAAGGCTTACATGCATACCTAATTCTATGCTAGGTACAGGGTCATTTCTAGGTCCTTGGTGAGCTGTCTATGCCATACTTAACTATACTAGTCATTATAACTATATTAACTACTGCTAATATATACATAATTACTTGTAGAGATTTCCTCACTAACCAACATTTGTATACATTGCATCATATTATACATACCCATATAATGTATACATATGATACTACTCCTAGCTAATAGTTTAACTTAGGGTATATAAGTGTCTACTATTTAGGAAACAAGTAACTTCTCACCTTGGTATCTCAAAACCTATACTCAAACTCAAACCAATGCACACATCCATGGCTAAAACTACTGATACTCTAACAATTTAACACAGGTACCTAAACTCACAGTGTCAATTCTGTGCACCACAGTCTACTGATGCACATATTTGACTCACAAAAAAAACTGACACACACACACTCACTGAGACACTCACATCTAATGTGACACAGTTGAAAAATGTTCAGACTTACACAGGCATGGCTTAAACTAGCTACTGATACATGCTTGGCTCATTCTCTGAGACAAGGATATGGCTACTAGCAGGATCAACCAGGTAACACCCTCACTGATACACACAGGCACATGTCTCACAGTACACACACAGGCACTGAACTAAAACTTCTCACTGAACTTAACTCTAACTGGAATGCAGAACTTCACAACCTATTGACACTAAGTATCAGGAAGTCTGATACTAACAACAGTTCACCACTGCACAGACACTTCTACTCCTCACTGAACTACCCTAGCTGCTACCCAATTACACACAACACCCTGTCTGCTCACTGATACACACACACAGACAATTATAGATACACACACAGATACACATACACAATTCACTAATACACCCACATATACACACACACAGTTCACTGATACACACACAGAGTCCATTGTGAAGATGGAATCGATACTTAGGGAGAAGTTAATACTTCAAAAACTTGGGCACTCTAACTGGTACTGAACACTATGGCACAACCAAATACCCCACACACTGACACATAACTCTAAGACTGAAATGGCACTGTGTGCACAAGCACAGACACCATTCCCTCACTGAGAATCACTACTCAGTTTAAAAACTGCACACATCTCCCTCTTCTCTACACTTCACTAACTCACTGAACTTAGAACTCCACACACCTAACATAGCTACACAACACACACTGCTACATA
Organism: Iris macrosiphon; assembly: GCA_036927795.1. Taxonomy (NCBI): domain Eukaryota; kingdom Viridiplantae; phylum Streptophyta; class Magnoliopsida; order Asparagales; family Iridaceae; genus Iris; species Iris macrosiphon. The sequence continues at coordinate 101,751,640 of JAYESA010000006.1, forward strand.
ATTATCACAGGGACTTTGATATCCTAATGGCACACACACACACACAGGTGCTCACTGATACACTATTACTCACTGAGGCACACAGACTCTAAACTCACATAGGCACTGATACAAGAACCCTAACACCCACAGTATCAGGTACACTAAACACAGTGTCACACAACACTGCTACACCACTCGAGTTTAATGCACAGACACTGTGCTACTGATACAAAGTTCCACAACATGATACACTGGCAGACACACACAGATACATAACTTCTAAAACCAACTCACTAAATACAACCTAGATATCGATACTGAGAACTTAACAACTAAACTGACTGAACCCCATAGTTCACACACACAGACACTCACTGCACCACACTGACTCCCACAGACACGACACAGCTAACCCACACTGATACAAAGTACCCACAAACCTATTGACACTAAAATAGTAGTCTGTGTAGACCCCTAACACAAACTAGAAAAACCCCGACTCTATACAGAATACCCAACCCTGGTTCCCACTGTCGATACACACAATACACACAAAACCCGACTGCACAGGGAAACCCCCAAATGCCAACCTATCTATACCCCTATGCAATTATATCTATGTATATAGATTTGTATATCAAAACATGCAGTAATTAGAATATATTAGATAGGTAAACCCCTAATAATTATTTCATCAAACACATGAAGTGCTGGAAACGGATTTCATATGAGAACTCCAAAAATACCCAAATCAAAACCCTAAAATCGAGATCTAAACTACACGTTGGAGATGTAATCATGTCCACATGCAAACCCCTAGGATTAGGGTTCATAAAATTGGGGGAAAACCAACGTGGGAATACCAAACCCTAGATCCACCTAGGTTTTTCATGGAGAAACCCCAAAATCACGAAATCTAAACAATGGTGGGCTCCTAATGGCCAACAACAAATGAAAAACAGAATTAAATGGGCTTAAATTTGGATTCTCACCTATTGGGAGATGGTTTCCCAATGTAGGTCCTCTTTCTTCATGTCTTCTTGGTCCAAGCTCCTTGATTTCCTTTGATGGAGGAGGAAATTGATTTTTAGGGTTTTAATTTCTAGAATTTATGGGGAAGGAAGAATTTTTCTAATGAAGGCTAGGTTTAAAGCTTTCTTCATGAAGGAAGAAGCTTGAGGGAGGCTTCCCTTCATTATATAGGGCTAGGGTTAGGGTTTCAAATGCAAGGATTTAATTAACCCTTCATGTTAGTCATGTAGAACTAAAATTAATTAGGGTTTAGTCATTTCTAGGGTTTTAATCTAAAACTACAATGCTAATTAGGGTTTCACTAGAAACTAGATTACAAATTAGGGTTTGGTCATTAGGGTTAGACCTAATGGGTTTCTAGGGTTTAAACTAAAACCTAATATTAAGAACACCTCCTAATTATTTAATAAAACTTAACACACTAATTATTTACATAATTAAATTAAACAGGGAAATAACAATAATGTCCTAATCCAAAAATGTGGTAGTGACAAGCCTACCCTCCTAAAAAAAAATTTCGTCCTCGAAATTGGATTGAACTAGAGCAAGAACAAAATTAGATAAGGAATTATACCTCAAGTCTCGAAGAGATACGGGTATTGCTCGCTCATTTCGTCATCTCTCTCCCAGGTCGACTCCCCTGGAGAGTGATGTCTCTATGCAACACGAACCAAGGGATAGTCTGGTTCTGTAATACCTTCTCTCTGTGATCCAAGATCTCTACGGACTGCTCAGGGTAGCTGACTGTCGGACCAACCTTGATCTCCGAGATCTAGTACATGACTAGGGTCTGCTACGTACCGCCTCAACTGCGACACGTGGAACACGTCATGCACTCCTTCTAGTGCAGGTGGCAAGTCTAGTCTATACGCCACTGCACCGACCCTCGCAAGAATACCGAAAGGTCCGATGTAGCGTGGACTAAGCTTCCCGCCTCCACCTAAACAAATCATGCCACGCGTCGGAGAAATCCGTAGGAACACTAGATCGCCAACCTAAAACAAAATAGTCTCAATACGCAGTCTAAACAAAATAATCACAAGCCAGAAAATAATAATCTATACCTGAAACTCAAGGGGTCTACGGTGGCTGTCGGCCCAATGCCGCTGTCTGTCCTGTGCCACTCGCAGTCTGTCTCTGATGAGTTTTACTTTTTCTGCTGCATCCATGACCATTTCTGGTCCTAGCAAGGCTCTCTCTCCAACGTCATCCCAAGATAACGGTGTACAACACCTTCGTCCATAAAGAGCCTCGAATGGCGATATCTCGATGCTGGCCTGGTAGCTGTTGTTGTAAGCAAACTCTACCAGGTGTAGATGATCCTCCCAAGAACCTCCGAGATCTAGAACGCAAGTACGTAGCATATCCTCGAGAGTCTGAATAGTCCTTTCAGACTGCCCGTCTGTCTGGGGGTGGTATACGGTATTGAACTTGAGCTGAGTTCCCAAGCTAGCCTACAGACTCCTCTAGAAGTGGAAAGTGAAACGACTATCCCGATCCGAGACGATGCTCACAGGAACTCCATGAAGTCTGACAATCTGCTGCACGTACATCTCTGCTAGCCTCTCTGTCGACGTGCCCACCTTGAAAGGTAAGAAGTGGGCTGATTTGGTCAACCTATCCACGATGACCCAAATCGCGTCCTTCTCTCTTGGAGAACACGGAAGCCCTAAAATGAAATCCATGGTCACGTGCTCCCACTTCCACTCTGGGATAGGTAAAGGTTGAAGCAATCCACCTGGCCTCTGCCGGTCCGCCTTTACCTGCTGGCATACTAGACACCGGGATACGAAGCGTGCTACCTCGTACTTTATTCCATACCACCATACGTGCTCCCTCAAGTCTCGATACATCTTGTTGGCACCGGGATGCGTCGAGTACTGAGAGCGATGTGCCTCCTGCAAAACCTCCTCGTGCAGCTCCCCGTTCGGCACACAGATCCTCGTGCCGTGCCATAAAGACCCATCATCTGCGATAGTAAAGTCGTCCGACAATCCTGTCCGAACCTGTGCCCTGATACTCCTCAGAGCCTCATCATCATACTGCACAGCTCTGATTCTGTCCATCAGCTCAGACTGTATCTGCAATCCCCACATCTGAATCTCAACACCGGGAACTAGCACCTCAATTCCCAAGCTTTTCAGATCAGCCAACAAATGTCTATCCGTCGTCAAATACATAGCCATATGATACCTGCTCAAGGCATCGGCGCTACAATCCTTGAGAAGTCTTGTACAAACCTCCTGTAGTATCCTGCTAGCCTGAGAAAACTCCTGATCTCGACTACCGAACTGGGGGTAGCCCACGACTCCACTGCCTCGATCTTCTTCGGGTTAACCGAGATTTTGTCACCCGTCACCACATGCCCAAGAAATTCAACCTTGTTAAGGAAGAATTCGCACTTAAAAGTTTCCCGTACAGCTCCTCCTTCCTGAGAGTCTCTAAGACCAACCTCAAGTGTTCTTCGTGCTCCTCCGGGGTCTTAGAATACACAAGAATATCGTCAATGAACACCACCATGAACTTGTCAAGGTACTGGTGGAACACCTTGTTCATCAGGTTCATGAATACTGATGGTGCATTGGTTAAACCAAATGGCATTACCATGAACTCAAACTGGCCATATCTGGTCTGAAAGGCTGTCTTCGGCGTGTCTTCTCTCTTCACCTTCACCTGGTGATAGCCTGACCTCAAATCTATCTTCGAAAACACCTTCGCCCCGCTCAACTGATCGAAAAGATCATCTATCCTTGGCAGCAGGTATTTGTTCTTGATGGTGAGGTTGTTCAAAGCTCTATAATCAATGCACATGTGCACCGTGCCATCCTTCTTCGGCACGAACAAAACCGGAGCTCCCCATGGTGACGAACTGGATTGAGGACTAAGGTATTCTACTGCTAGCAAACAAAAGAAGAGATGGAATAGAGTCCTGTAATAACAGAAATAGATAAGTATTGAGATGATACTTTAAGAACAATTTAAGATACAACCTGATAATCATACACGTCTGTCAGAAATTATGACACTCAGAATCCTCGCAACGCCAGTAAGCATAGGTGTGATAAACGACAGGTTCCGTAACTAAGGTATGCAACCCTATAATCATGTCATCTAAAATCCTCGCCACGCCAACCGGTATAGCTGCGAGAGACTCTAAGTTTCATAACTACAGTATGTACATCCTAGTCAGGTTCCTACTTTCTCGTCACGACAGCTAGTATGGTTGCGATAAACTCTAGGTTCCATAACCAAAGTAGACATTTTACCTTTCTCACTGTCCTCATTAATATATGTCATCAGATGATACCGTAAATTTTAGCCCGTAAAATTTATCTTGATATAAAATCAACTCAACAACGATACCAAGAATTAAATTTAACAACTGGTCAACAAGAATCAAACTCAATATCAACAAGCGAGAATAGTCGAAAACAAGAGGAAAGGAATTAAATTGGAATTCATAATGAGATTCTCAAGGGTCGTCCCAGGAATTTCTCAAATAATTTGTGATTGAGTATCCTGCTCTGCTCCTCTGGCGACCTCGAACTCCGACTCTCCTGGTGGTCAAAATAATACTCTGCCTCCATAACAATCTATAGTAGCATGATGCCTACTCAAACAATCCATTCCGAGTATAATATCGTATCCCGAAAGTGGCATGACGAGTAAGCATACGCTCAACTCTCGGCCTCCCATTGATACTCTCCGGTCCTTGCAATGATCACGGACTAGGATAATACCTCCGCCAGTCGTGATCTTGCAAGTCCTAGCTAATGGTTCTATCTCTAAATGATGTTGAAGAGCATAAGATACAGACACGAAACTATGGGAAGCGCCAGAGTCAAATAATATAAATGCTGGAATACAATCGAGAAGAACTGAACCTGTAATCAAGTCTCCTGCTGGCTCGACCTCCTCGACCGCCATAGTATATGCTCGTCCCTGGGGTGCACCTCTCTGCTGCAGGTGCTGAGCAAACCTCTGCTATTGCGGTGAAAGTGGTCCCCTCTGCTGGCCTCCTAGTACGATAGGTACCCTGGCTGGTCTCCTCTGGGCTGCTGCTCTACTCTGGCCTGGACGAGTCTGTATGGTAGGACAATCCCTCAGCTGATGTGCTGTCGATCCGCAAGACAAACATGTGCCCAACCTCTTCCTGCAGATGTCTCTGGTATGTCCCATCTTTCTATAATACGCACACTGGATAGCGGGCTGAGTCTGTCTCTGTGGCTGCTACTGCTGGATGTATCCTCGAACTGGTGTCTGGTGCTGCTGATGCTGAGGCATCTGCGGTCCCATAGGTGGCTTAACTGGACTTCTTTGATTTGGATCTGAGCGCTGGCCGAGAAGATAAGGAGCTCGAAGACAACCCCTCACTTGATGTCCCGTAGTGCCACAGTACAAACAAAGTCCTCGTCTCATCCTACAGCTCTTCCAAAGGTGACCTAGCTTCTTACAGAAGTGACAAGTCTGTTGGATCTGCCTCGGAGGCTGCTGCTGATCCTGCGATCTGGTCTTCGACGGCATCCTGAGGACAGACCGAAAGGAATCAATTAAGGTAATAGATACGATATCATCAAGGGAGGACCGAAATTTTTTAAAGGAAATAATCATTAAGAGTAGCATTATAAGAATCAGAAATTTTCTAATTGTGATTGAGCATATTCTCGACCTAATCCTATTTCCTAAAATAGGCTCATAGCAATACTCTAAGCGAGCACCACTACGATATCGCTCTAAATGTGAATCTAGACCTGCATGGGCCACCACTAAAACGTGTCATGACCCAAACTAGGAATTTGGGCATGAGCCGTGGGTACGTCCAGCCTACGCCGCAGCATCGGCGGTAGAACGCTGTCTAGGTCTCAAACATAACTCATCCTGTCAATAGTCTTAACTCCATAAGGAGGACAATGATAATGTATGAATCCACAGTTTAATAATATACTCAATCACAAAGCTATATGAAAGTAATTGGCATGATGAGAAATAAGCGTAAGAGTTCTAATATAAGTCAACACAAATATAAATACAACATAAGTCCAGTGTCTAGATGTCCTCAAAAGTCATAATAATAAATACAACTCAAATCTCAGTCTAGTACAATAATACATGAAATAGGATAGTCTAAGTGCATGTAGGTAGAATCTCCTCTAAGATGGGTAACTCCTCTGGGATTTCTGGTATAAAATTTCCCTCTGCTCTCGAGCCATAGTGGGTAGGGCAGAAATCCTCTAAGTCCTCTGAAAATTTTATCCAATCAGGATTGGAGCGAAGCACAAACACTAAACAACAGTTTCATATATGTTGACAAAAACTATAAAACAATGTAAGGAATACAAGATAAAATAAATACTGAAAATGTAGAGTACTAGAGAATATGAAATGAGCAATGAATCATCTAGCAATGAATAAATATATCAATGGATGCTAGAACAAGTAAACTGAAATAAAGAATAAACATCTGGCTAAGTGTTTGAAATATCAGTTTATTATGTGATCGGCTTGGGACAGATCAGGCTGGTTACATATGATTAGCTATAATTTATGTAGGTCAGGCTAACCATCTGGTTAGCTATGATGCAAGTAATGGTCAGGCTAATCATATATAACAGCTATGAGGCATGTAATGGTCATGCCGCACCCGACGTGAGATGTGGGGTGAGCTATGATGCATGTAGAGTTGGGTATGATCACATAATTTACTAATATTTCCCCATCCCCATCTAGGACGATGGATTCCAATCACGACTCCTCATGACGGGTATCTAGGGTGCTAACCCGTGTATCCACAGTGTCAGAGTCAAGTATAGTATACAACTAAATTATAGATTTAATCAACAAAAACAAAAACTGTCAGAGAATGTACTCGGCTGTGGTCCCGAGGAAAGTTTGAGGGTCGTTGTCCAAGATGAAATCACAATCACCTAAAAATATTAAATATCCATATCAAAAAGAGTTTTGAAAAGGCTTACATGCATACCTAATTCTATGCTAGGTACAGGGTCATTTCTAGGTCCTTGGTGAGCTGTCTATGCCATACTTAACTATACTAGTCATTGTCAACTATATTAACTACTGCTAATATATACATAATTACTTGTAGAGATTTCCTCACTAACCAACATTTGTATACATTGCATCATATTATACATACCCATATAATGTATACATATGATACTACTCCTAGCGAATAGTTTAACTTAGGGTATATAAGTGTCTACTATTTAGGAAATAAGTAACTTCTCACCTTGGTATCTCAAAACCTATACTCAAACTCAAACCAATGCACACATTCATGGCTAAAACTACTGATACTCTAACAATTGAACACAGTTACCTAAACTTACAGTGTCAATTCTGTGCACCACAGTCTACTGATGCACAGATTTGACTCACAGTAAAAACTAACACACACACACACACTCACTGAGACACTCACACCTAAACTGACACAGTTGAAAAATGTTCAGACTTACACAGGCATGGCTTAAACTAGCTACTGATACATGCATGGCTCAATCTCTGAGACAAGGATATGGCTACTGGTAGGATCAACCAGGTAACACCCTCACTGAAACACATAGGCACATGACTTACAGTACACACACAGGCACTAAACTGAAACTTCTTACTGAACTTAACTCTAACTGGAATACAGAACTTCACAACCTATTGACACTAAGTATTAGGAAGTCTGATACTAACAACAGTTCACCACTGCACAGACACCTCTACTCCTCACTGAACTACCTAGCTGCTACCCAACTGCACACAATACCCTGTCTGCTCACTGAAACACATACACAGACAGTTACAGATACACACACAGATACACACACACAATTCACTGATACACCCACAGATACACACACACAGTTCACTGATACACACACAGAGTTTACTGTGAAGATGGAATTGATACTTAGGGAGAAGTTAATACTTCAAAAACCTGGGCACTCTAACTAGTACTGAACACTATGGCACAACCAAATACCCCACACACTGACACATAAATCTAAGACTGAAATGGCACTGTGTGCACAAGCACAGACACCATTCCCTCACTGAGAATCACTACTCAGTTTAAAAACTGCACACATCTCCGTCTCCTCTACACTTCACTAACTCACTGAACTTAGAACTCCACACACCTGACATAGCTACACAACACACACTGCTACATAACAATCACAGGGACTCTGATATCCTAATGGCACACACACACACAGGTGCTCACTGATACACTATTACTCATTGAGGCACAGAGACTCTAAACTCACATAGGCACTGATACAAGAACCCTAACACCCACAGTATCAGGTACACTGAATACAGTGTCACACAACACTGCTACACTACTGGAGTTCAATGCACAGACACTGTGCTACTGATACAAAGTTACACAGCATGATACTCTGGCAGACACACACAGATACATAACTTCTAAAACCAACTCACTGAATACAACCTAGATACTGATACTGAGAACTTAACAACTAAACTGAATGAACCACACAGTTCACACACACAGACACTCACTGCACCACACTGACTCCCACAGACACGACACAACTAACCCACACTGATACAAAGTACCCACAAACCTATTGATACTAAAATAGTAATCTGTGTACAACCCTAACACAAACCAAAAAAACCCTGACTCTACACAGTATACCCAACCCTGGTTCCCACTGTCGATACACACAATACACACAAAACCCGACTACACAGGGAAACCCCCAAATGCCAAACTATCATACCCCTATAAAATTATATCTATGTATATAGATTTGTATATCAAAACATGCAGTAATTAGAATATATTAGATAGGTAAACCCCTAATAAACATTTCATCAAACACATGAAGTGCTGGAAATGGATTTCACATGAGAACTCCAAAAATACCCAAATCAAAACCCTAAAATCGAGATCTAAACTACACGTTGGAGATGTAATCATGTCCACATGCAAACCCCTAGGATTAGGGTTCATAAAATTGGGGGAAAACCAACGTGGGAACACCAAACCCTAGATCCACCTAGGTTTTTCATGGAGAAACCCCAAAATCACAAAATCTAAACAATGGTGGGCTCCTAATGGCCAACAACAAATGAAAAACAGAATTAAATGGGTTTAAATTCAGATTCTCACCTATTGGGAGATGGTTTCCCAATGTAGGTCCTCTTTCTTCAAGTCTTCTTGGTCCAAGCTCCTTGATTTCCTTTGATGGAGGAGGAAATGGATTTCTAGGGTTTTAATTTCTAGAATTTATGGGGAAGGAAGGGTTTTTCTAATGGAGGCTAGGTTTAGAGCTTTTTTCATGATGGAAGAAGCTTGAGGAAGGCTTCCCTTCATTATATAGGACTAGGGTTAGGGTTTCAAATGCAAGGGTTTAATTAACCCTTCATGTTAGTCATGTAGAACTAAAATTAATTAGGGTTTAGTCATTTCTAGGGTTTTAATCTAAAACTACAATGCTAATTAGGGTTTCACTAGAAACTAGATTACAAATTAGGGTTTGGTCATTAGGGTTAGACCTAATGGGTTTCTAGGGTTTAAACTAAAACCTAACATTAAGAACAACTCCTAATTATTTAATAAAACTCAACACACTAATTATTTACATAATTAAATTAAACAGGGAAATTACAATAATGTCCTAATCCGAAAATGTGGTAGTGACACGGCCTCTGGCATTCAAAAGATGACATGCTTTTTAAGCCCCTAAATCTTCGAGAGAATCATGCCAATCCCATTTTAGCCAGATAGGCCACTTGTTGGAAAGTTGTTCTCAAACTGCATTCACATAGAAGGTTAGGTGACCCATTGGATGTTTATTTTAGTACTTTATTGACATGCTTCTATGTATCTTGTTATGTCCCTCTGAGGACCTGGTCCCTTTCCAGGTATAGACTTGCAGGAGTATCCACAGGAGTACGGACCCGGACCTGATGCTTCATACCAGACTGGGGAGTTCTTACCTTCGGAATACCTTTGATTCATCGCAGCTGATGGATATTCTAGTTGCTATTTTTTGTGTGGACATTTATCTTATATTAGAGTTTGATCTCTTCTCTCATTTAGTAGTTTTTAGTATAGTCGATTTGTAGTGAATTTGTTTCCATCCGACTATCATACTTTGAGACTTCATATTTGGTATTTCAGTTATCTATTCCTATTTCTTTATTTGTGCTGTAGATGAGATATAGATTGCGTGTGACTTGTTGACAATATATTACCACTGGTGGATTTAATATTCATAATACAGCGTACGTGTGTGTATGGTTTCCATATATTAGAGTTCGTATACATACGGTTGGCGTGTTACGTATTCCTAGTCCTAGATATTTTGGGACTGGGGCATGACATATTTTTGTGGTTGCCCATGCCGGTGTTGAATATATTATCTCGGTTATGTTACTATACCGAACAAGTCTGCGTATAGGAATAAAGTGCAGGATCTCATCCACGCTTGACTAAAACTCATCTTCCCTTCCAACTTCCTATTTAAATGCTTGTATCCTATTTGATTCCTGTACTTCTTCTAATCGTTTCATCCACCTCTTGCCGAGAGATGGATTCGCATAGTGGATGTACTGCCGCCGGAGGAAACACACCTTCAGGAGTCAACGGCCAAACTCGAGGGGATACCTCGACGACTCTTAGGCTTTCGGGGCCGGATGGACAGACTCATAATCCAGATCCATCTGATCTTTTCGCTTCGCCTAAAGGGACTTTTCTGGCTTCATCGACACCACAGGATAGCCAAACACAGCTGTTCTAATTCTTCCAAATGATGATGCAGAACAGAGACAACAGGCGGCCGTACTAGCTGTAGAGCAGAGGCAGCAAGCGGCAGAGCAGAGGCAAGAATTTCTGGTAGCACTTGAGAGAATGGCTGCACAGGCTTCTGTACCAGCTCAGGCATTAGTACCAGTACCGCAAGCTAGAGTGGGTTCAATCAAGGACTTTATACAGATGGGTCCTAAGTCGTATAAAGGCACTGAGAGCCCAAAGGAGACCATAAACTGGATTACCCATACCAAGAAGTTATTAGAAGCATCACAGCTGCCTACCGATCTATGGATGACAGGCATAGGGACGCAGCTAGATGGTAACGCTCATCACTGGTGGGAATCAATGGAGCGTCAGTTGGGTACGTATCAGACTTGGAAATAATTCTTGGAGTGCTTTGAGAGGAAGTACTTCAAGGATACTGTAAGGGATGCGTTGTACGATTAATTTCTTCATCTGGAGCAGGGGAACAAGACAGTTGACGAGTATGATACATATTTTAGTCGCCTTAGTAAATATGGCGCTGCCCTGATACCGAATGACTTGGAGAAGGCTAAGAGATTTTATCGCAGACTGACTCAGGAGCTCCAATACTACACTAGCTCACAGTCCCGGATCTCTTATGCCGAATTATTGACAGAAGCTAGGTTATAAAAGACCATCAGCAGGGGAAAAGGAGGTCAACTGAAGACACAGCAAGGACCAACAAGGACACAGTAAGGAGGGCCTATCAGACGTTCTTTGGCACAGCAACAACAATATCAGCACAGAGCAGGACCATACCAAAATTCGGAGAAGCCCCACTGCAGTTATTGTGGGAAACACAGACACATTTCGAGAGACTTTCGGACTCGCTTGGGATAATGTATGAGGTGTGGTTCCGGACAACATATGGCAAGAGACTGTCCAATGCACCAGACATTGACACTTCCACCGCCAGTACAGAGGCTAGCACTTCCAGCACTGAAGCTAATTTAACAGATGACTAGACCAGGAGCACCTCGACCCCCAATAACCATAGGATTTTAGCGGGGACCACCGCTACCTACTCAGGAGGATCAGTACACGAGGGCCAGTCATGGACTTCCACAGAGGAATGGATAAGCTTTTGCACTAGAAGTGGATGACATGGATCAAGAGATTGATGTCATAGCAGGTATTACTCTTGCTTTTACTTTTTCTACTGTGATATTATTTGATACAGGAGCCACCTACTCGTTCATATCTTCTAGTTTTATTGCCAAACACAATATTGCCACTACACCTTTACCTAGTTGTGTTAGAATTCTCACCGGAGGAGAAGTTGTACCTATTAGTCGTATTTGTAGATCGTGTCCTGTAGTGATTCGTGACAGAGAGATGAATGCCCGACTCTTATTCCTCCCTATTGTAGAAGCATAAAAAATACGCTGCAGAGTTATACACAGTATTTCAGTGCTGTATGGCGTAAGACGTGACTTCAGAGCCATCGGCGTACAAACAGAGCTTCATCGCTAGTACATCGTAAAATATAAGCTCCAGGATAATCCCGCATAATGCAGTATTTCCAGGCTGCTTTGGCTTAGAAAGGTTGTTACATCGCCTTTATGGCGTACAAACTCATCCGCTTTTAATGCAGCATGGAAGTGTACAGGGAACGCTTCGTATACCTCGAATGAACCTGTCAGATCATGCAGTGAACCTGACTCCTGACAAAAAGTACTGCACAACTATCCAAACGACGGCTGTAATGATGGTGCGGCACAGAGACCCAAACCGTCGTTTAGTGACATTTCCTTGGTATAAACTGCTTTTACGCATTCAAGGGAATACGCTGCCTAGTTTTACACAGGCAGATGTGAGCTTTTACGCTCAGCAGAAGACAACGAATTGCCACGTCAAAAGATGCTCTTCGTACAGAGCTTGAGGCACGTCTCTGCAGTTAATACGCAGGATGGGGGCAGATCTCTGCATTAAATGCACAGGATTTGGTTCTATTTTCAAAGACTGGGTGAGCCATAATTACAGCTAATACGTCAACATCATCACCTCTGCATATTACGCCATCAGGCTATTTTCAACTATAGGGGCATGCTGTACGCTACCTCCTTGAAATACGCCGACCTGGCTATTTTCAACTATAGGAGTACGCTGTATGCTATCTCCTTGGAACACACCAACTCAGGCTATATTTGCATTGGTACGTAATAGGGCTATTTGTTCCAGAATTAGCTCAAGACCTCAGTCAAGGAAGGAGGATCGGCTATCTTGTACGCTAGCTACCTATCCATGCAACATCAGGCTTCTACGTCTACTGGGCTTCTACGTCTACCTGGCCTCTACGCTAGTTCGACAACTATTTGGCTTCTACGTCCTGGTGACAGTTATTGGCTTCTACACCAACCTTTTCTACGCGAGGGACAGCTACCTACGTGGCTTGCATGCCCTGATCTTTGCAGCAGTTATACGCATTATCTCTTAATGGGACACGCATCACACGCTTATTCAGAAGATCATTTATACGTCGGTGGCAGTTATTATAACCGCCGCATAAAAAGTGCCTCACTCTCTACTGTCCGACTTCTATGCCGACTGGACGGTTACTGTTACTAAAATCCTATAAATAGGGACCTCTGTTGACAGAGGTCCAGGGTCAAAAAAAGTTCGAAAACTTGGAGAATAGAAGTCGAAAAATTAAAGAACAGAGAGAGAAGAGCTCAGATAGGGAGTAGTGATCGACGATTTTGGCATCGAGCATCCACTCCCCTTTGCAATCTTTGAAGCTTCTCCGTCTTCTACAACACTTCTTCATCATCGTGTGGTCCAAGGGACAAAGTGATCGACTGCAGATCAGACTCCTATAGCAATATTTTATCCAGATTAAAATTTGTACTTGACATCCTCGTATAGGATTAATTGTACTTCTTGTTTGTAAACCAAAGAGAGGGTTTCGTATAAACCTTATTTTGTTTCTTTTGTTTATTATCAAACACAAGATGGCGACTCTGCTGGGGACCTCTTTCTCATCTGACGAGAAAGTAATTGCTCAACACGATGTAGTGTCAGTAGGATCAATGAAGAAGACCTTGGTCGTGCAGTTCGACCAATCCGCCTACGAAGATATGCTTCAAGCATAGGGTAGCTCTCACTCTCTCTCTGTCTAAGATAACAGGAAACTGCGTAAGGTCTGTATGCCCCGGGAATCCCCTACCATTCCTGCCGACTCTCCGGTTTCTCCAACCAACAAGGTTGTAGCTTCACAACCTTCGCGCTCTGCACGTAAAACTCTGTCTCCCATCTGTGACGTAGCAGACAAAACTTTTGGCAATATCTCAGTGCTAGTCCAGAAGTCCACTCCGCGCCTTGCGCGTAAAACTCAGTCTCCCGTCGCTGTCAGGTCATACAAAACTTTTGGTAATATCTTAGCGTCAACCTAGCAGTATACAACGCACTCCGCGTGTAAAACTCAGTCTCCTGTCGCTGGCGGGACAGACGTAGTTTCTGACAAGGCCTTAGTGCAAAATCAGAAATTTCAAACGCGCTCCGCACATAAAAATGCATCTGCCCTCCGTGGAATAGCAGATGGTCCCTGCAATCTATGCAAGGGAAAACAAGTGGCAGAATTCTCAACTTCTCGGCCTTTACGCCAGCAAGAGAAGAATCTGCCCATTACGCGAGAAGCTGATGGCCGATTGAGAACCTCCTCAGTTTTACGCCAACCTGAGCAGAGTTCCAAATTACGCCAGGTTAAGCCCCTCAACGTAAAGAAGGCCCAGTTTTCGGAAAGATACACTCCTCGGGGATCAGCTGCTACTCAGATGGCTAAACTGCTGTATACGGGTGGCAGGAGAAAAGTTATGGTTTCCAATATCAGCAAATCAACTAATGTAAACAGGAGGAATAAGCCTTCTTCCTCTTCTCCTGTTAATTATCTTGACTTGCGTGAATTCCTGATCCAGAAACACAAAGACAGGAGTCATAACCAGGATTCATTTCCCCTAACTGTCAAACATGGGAAGATCAAGTGGGAAGATACGTCAACATCTAATGTCATCATGACATATGGGCCACATGAAATTTTGTCTTTATTGTTCCTCCAACTCGCAACGACCAACATCCAATAGTCTTTGGTCGCATACGAAATAATCCACTTGTACAAAAAGAATTTTGCGAGTCTGAGAGTGGCAAAATACAAATCCACAGGTATAGCCCACAAGCTTTAAAGATTATACAAAGCATGGGTTATGATTTGAAGTTGAAACAAGGCCTCAACTATGGGAAAGGCAGATGAACACCGTTGTATGGTAATTCTTACTGTCAACAAGCTCATTTTGGGTTGGGGTATACTGCATCTCCTGCAAACTCCAAACCTTCAGAGTCTAATCCTGTACAACCAGAGGCAGGTCCTTCTAAATCAACTTCTGTGGACAAACGCCACGATATGTCTGGGGGTAGTCTACCTCGACAAAATAAGGCAGCATCCAGATCTGGGGGTAGAATTCCCTCTGAGTCCGAAGATGATGCAACGATGGCGATCTTCCTAGAAGACCGTAAAACTTAGGCATCGGGAGCCCGAAGGCCAAAAGGGACTTTCTCCTTCAATGAAGATGACATCATTGAAATCTTCAATATGTTGATGAAAGACCACAAACTTCGGCTACCCAACATCAGATACCCTGAAAGGGCTGGCCAAGTCGATGCCCCAGATTATTGTCTCTTTCATCGGTACATTCATCACCCTACAAGGGCGTGCTACGTACTGAAAAGGAGAATCCAGGAGTTGATCGACACCAAAGTAATCACTTTGCATCTGTAAACGAGGGGACCATCACTGCAAATTGATTTCACTTTTGCGTGACAATTTGCCCCCTCAGGAATATACCTGATGATGAGTCCCTAAAGTTTCCCCAGTGGATTCTTCAGGACTATCCTCAATCAGGAAAACCACCCCATAGTGAATTTTTCGGACATCAGTTCACGTCCATATTACCTCTAAACTATTGTCCAAACATTTCTTTACTTCCCCAACTGAGTTTGTCATGTTCATATTACCTCTAAACAAAC
Organism: Iris macrosiphon; assembly: GCA_036927795.1. NCBI lineage: Eukaryota > Viridiplantae > Streptophyta > Magnoliopsida > Asparagales > Iridaceae > Iris > Iris macrosiphon. Next base: position 101,767,496 of record JAYESA010000006.1, read on the forward strand.
CATCCTGGTTTGGCCATCGATTATCATGTCCATATTACCTCTGATATCGGTTGTCATCTCAACTTAACACCCGTACTTAACTCTAAGTACGCCAGTGGTGTTGAGTCCACAAAAAACTGCCATGTCCATATTACCTCTGAGCAGATGTATACCTCCATCCCTAGTGGAGTCACAACTCAAAAGTTTGTCATGTTCATATTACCTCTGAACAAACCATCCGAGTTATGGCTATCGATTATCACGTCCATATTACCTCTGATATCGGTTGTCATCTCAACTTAGCACCCGTACTTAACTCTAAGTACGCCAGTGGTGTTAGGTCCACAAAAACTGCCATGTCCATATTACCTCTGGCAGGGCTTGTCCTAAACTTATTACTTGCGCTCACATGCACAAGAAGTAATAGGTCCATAAAAATTCCCCTATGGAATTCCCACAATGGAAAACGAAATGTTCACATCCATATTACCTCTGAACTACGTCTCTCCGCTATCCCCACAGAGTCCATATTACCTCTGTCAGGATTTGTCTCAAACCTATTACTTGCACTAATGTGCGCAAAAAGTAATAGTTCCACTAAAAATCCCCTAGTGGGATATCCTCAACAAATATGGTATCGTACTACGTCCATATTACCTCTAGTACAATATCCAAAATTCGTACAAATAATCATAAAGAAATGGAAGGGCTCTTATATGATTGCAAATCGCACTTTAGCTAAGCCTAAATAGAAATTTGGCAATGGCTACTATCACCTGCAAATTCCCGAAGAAGTACTATACTGGATCTCCTTCATTTAACGGGGGTATGACGAAGATCTTATTCTGACGATACCATGCACAAAGGTTAGCTGGATCATATTCTATCAGGTTCATGTGACCTCCGAATAGATATCCTTAACTAATTTGTAAACCTATCATGTTAATGATACCTCTGATAGTGTTTAGTATACAAATTTAGTTGGATTATATTCTTTCAGGTTCATGTTAACTCTGAATAGATTTACATTCAGTAAAACCTTAACGAAAGAATGTCATGTTAATGATACCTCTGATATTACTTTTACCCTAGCCTATCACATTCTAAAATGATGGGTCCACAAAGTCAGAAAATGTGTCTTTATTATCTCCGAGAAATTACAAAAGAAATAGGAAGTACATTATTTGGGAGGAGCAGTCAAATCACGGATCTGCTGCGCCAGTGCGGCCATTCTCTCATCCCTGGTGCTCAAGAAGTCGGTGCGAGCCCGCTCCAACCTTGCCGCCTCATTGTTCAAAGCAGATAGCTCGGACTGAGCATATACAAAACCTGCGTGGATGACACCCACACGCGCCAAGTTCTGCTGAGACGTTTCCCTTCGTATCTTCAGCACATCTCGAGATGCCGACAAAGAGAGAGCCTTCTCCTCTGCCTGAGTGAGTTCATCTTTCAATTTGCGGACCCTCGCTGCCTCTTCCTCATATTCGGCCTCGTACTGAGCCAGCTGGGGAATGACATACCCCAATACGACACGCTCTTGATCCATCTCCTGCTGCTGTTCCTGAATGGATTTGTTCAGAGATTCCATTTGCCCAGCAAGCTCTGCAGTTAAGGAGTCATACCTAGCTTAAACGAGACCGTCGATGCTGCATCGAGATAGTTGCAAATAATCGTTAATAGGTTGTTCCAAACCATTAACTATTTGCTCTAGAGCATCAGCTATGTCATTATCGTTGAAGTATCTAATCTGCGCTATACTGAAGTTGGAGGACGTCTTCAGAGCCTCGAAGCTTAGATTCTTCTCCAGCACCATCGATATCAGCGTTTTCAAAGTGGCGTAGAAAAAGCTTGAGAACTGCTCAACTAACATGGCGAGATTCGAATGGGTGCTGGGAGTGGCTGCAATATAAGAGAATCCCCTTCCAGGAACGACTGTAGAGGGTATCGTCACACTCATCGCTTCAGTAGAGGGCGCGACAAAGGTAGAGGCACCGACAACGGCTGAAGTCGCTGACATACTCAAAGGAGGCATAGTCGTAATGACAGGCTCATCCTCCTCTCGAGATATTGGAACTATTTCGGGCGAGCCGGCACCCGAAAATGTTTCCTCTTCAAAATCGGGCACCTCCATGTCATCGGCAGGAGCAAAAACAGAGCCAAAAGTTGCGTCGACACTGTCCTCCCCATAGATGTCTTCCTCTGAAAAGAAGACAATAAAAAGTTAATATCAACATGATGTTAATTTTTTTAAAAGAGACGTAAAGACGACATTTACCCATGGCCGATGGTATATATGGCGTGTCTGTAGCCATTATAGCTAAATCATTTCTTAATGATGCTAAGCGGGCTGTCATACCTGGAGAAGGGGGTATGCCAACTGACACTGGCATGTATTCTTCCAGGTCTTCACCGAGATCCAATGGAGGTTCATCAGGTGGAATCTCGCTGGGTATACTTACAAATGCGGTAGGGGTTTCTCCTATTTCTTGTCTGGATAAAGATATTCTTATCTGGCTTGGTCCCGAAGGCGATTTCGTACCACTACCTGAAGTGGTAGCAGCGACAGCGGCCTCGAGCAAAGATTCTTCGGCACTGCCAGCCAGAATTGTGGAAGTTCTCTCTCTAATAGGCGAGGGACCTCTAATCAAAGGATCGTCCCCAACAGGGGAAACAGTAGGCTCACTCCGAGGAGCCTCACGGCCGAAAGTCCTGACAGGACCACCAACAGTCTTCTTCTTCTTGCGAGGGGAAGCCTCCTTCAGAACAGGAGCCCTTCGCTTACCAGGGATAACCAAAGGCTCTGCAGGCGGAGGTATTTTGCCTCTCGGTACAGTCAGCAAAGGCTCATCTGGATTGACAGAGTCTTCACCTTCGTCAGAGAAAACTGATGGGATTTTATCTCTTCCCGCGGACTTAAAAGAGGGCATCCTAAAACTTCCACGCATATCAAAATTGCGATGGAAGGTATTGATGGCCACGTAAAACTGGGCGTACAAGTGGAGGATGCACAACTCCATGGAGAGAGAAGTCGCTGGTATAGTAAAGGCCGTGCCAGTATAACCCATTATGAAGTACCGCCATCCTCTCGCTCCGTCAATAAGTCCACCTCTGGACTTGAAGCTGGTGATGGCGTTTCCCATGTGCAACTGGTCATACCCGAACTGCCTTGCAAATCGACTAGGAAGATAGGGCTCCAAGAAGCAATGGTCTTCACTTCTGTACAATAAATGAGAAGGTCTAATGCAGACCAATAAATAAAAAGCTTCAGGAGAAAGAACGGTCTTCTCTTCACCTAAATCCTGAAGTCGCGTCCCCTGTTGATTGAGATGTACAGTGGGGACGGTGCAGAAGAGCTTCCAGCTGTGAGCAAAATTTAACGCTCGCCGACAGTCTAAAATCGTGGTCACATTCCAGGTAGAATTCTTGTAATTCAACAAGAAATTATTCTCCGAACTACTGGCAGAGTCGGGAGGCATCACTCTGGGGTTATGAAGAATTAACCATCCCATCAAATATCGGAACGATAATTCTACCCTGGGAAAGCTGTCACGCCGTGTTTCATCGACAAGCAGCCCAACAGTAATGGCCCTTAGGCCAGCTTGTATCCGGCATACCATGGCAGGGAGCAAGCCCAGTCTTGTCCCAAATACCAAACGCACCACGGGCCATAAAGTGTTATGGTGAATGCGATCCGAAGATGCAATGCCGGGTACTACCAGTCGGCACAGCCATATGGAGAGGAAGCCAGCCAGTTGAGCTTCCTTGGACAGAGGCCTGCGATAATGCCTCAAATAACTGTAGGCTTTAGTGCCTACAGGATATTTCCCTATCCCTTCGTCGAGAATTTGATCTGAAGCCCCAACATCTTCAATAAGGTCATCGACTACTTGAGCACTAAGCACGCTCAGAAAGCTCAAAGGCCTATCCCTGCTATTCACAACTTTGTCTAACTTAGAATCTCTAGCCTGATGGAAGAAGAGGTAGGACGCCCATTTGTTGGTATGAGCCAAATCAGAGGGCTCATTATAGAAGGCGGTGCACGCTAAATAGTGGCACATCAGCTCCTGGTATACTGCCACCACCCGAGGGTCTGTATCCCCCAGCTCTCGGTTTGTGCGAACATACTCTTCATAAGGAGTATCCCCCATTGGCAGTCTTGAAATCTCTGCCATTTCGTGAAGGGCCAATCCCAACTCCCCCAGTGGAGTGGCAAAGTCCTAGTGAGCGAGATATATCGCTCCATCAAAGCCAGAAACAGGTTGGGGTTGAGAGGTAACCCAACACTGGTAGCACTCACATCCGCGTACAGACCAATGCTTTCCAGCTCCGTCTGAAAGTTCTTCAGGGCCCAGGCAGCTAAACGAACCCATCAAAGATTTGTAGGGATAAGCCACCCATTGGTCCGAGAATTAACCTTGGGGTATACTCCTCCATGCCCCATGAAGTTATTGTAGAAAGTCGGTAATTGGACTGGTTGGAATAGTACAGTGTCTTCACTCGGGACAATGCCCAGAAATAATCCCCTGAAAGGGATGACTGGACCGGAAGGGCGACTTACAAATAACCCTTGGTCGGGTCCTTTCTGGTAAAATATCTTTCCCGGCTGGCCGTGATGATTGGGAGTCAGAGTCCATGACATCCTCCTCGGATGCGTGGCATGAAAGAATGCCGAGATAGGGTAATCTCTCAGCATCTTGGGCAGATACATGACCAGGCCCCCGGCAGAAAAACTCAGTTTTCTTTCTTGGGCTTCGTCTAGGATTGTTTGTCAATCATATCCCCGAAGAGGAAAGCCAATTTTATGTATTTGGCCCTGTCTATATACGTCAGGGGCTCTCCGTTGATCATGCTCAACAACATTTTCTCTCCTTGAGACGATATCAGGATTCTCCTTCCTTAAGGATACTGGGGTCCAGAAATAGGAAATGTCATATGGGACAAATCCTCCAGGTAATTAGAGTTCAGCATCCCAGCAGCGAAACCCATCATCTCAGTCAACGGAGGTATCTGCAAGTTAACTACAAAGTGCAAGAAAAATATGTCAGTTTCTATACTAGACCTCACATTCTTGCAGTTTATGCCGAAGACCAAACAGTCTGTGCTTTTACGCCAAGATTGTGAAAACTTGAATTTTTTACGCTATAATCTCATTCCCAAGCGTAAAATCCAAGATTGGCAGTATACACAAAAATCTGACAGTCTCTGTTTTACGTTAGATTGCCAAAGTTTGAGTTATTACGCCAGAGTTTTCATCCAGAGCGTAACACCCAAAATTTGTAGTATACGCCAAATTTCTACAGTCAAAGCTTTTACGCCAGGCTGTGAAAATATGGAGTTTTTACGCTGACACATTAGAAATATTTGCGTAAAAGATGAAACATCTCTGTGCATCATCTTCCTCGAAGAGGCGTTCAGCACAGAAGATGACCTAGCGCATCCACGTAGAACGTGTGCGAAGGGTTTTCTTCTTGTTTTTATCGTCCCAAAAGCTTTACCTATAACGCCCGGTGCACAGCCCGTTGGGGGGACACTTCGTTCAGAGCGAGGTTTGCCCTGCCCGAAGGAAGTCGCGCTTGCTTGGGCAGAGGAGCGAGAAGAGGAGGCAGCCTTCTTTCCCTTAGAGGAGGAGATTGGTTTTGGTGCCATTGCTAAAGACTCAGAATGCTCAGAGAAGAAACAAAGGAAAGTGCTCAAAGAGACGAAGGATTTTCTTTTGTAAAAGACAGGTGAAGAGTTTTCTCTCTGAAGGCCTTGGAGTATATATAGAGTTCAGATGGACTCCTCGAATCCCTAACCAAATCCGATATTTAAGATTCGGTTATGATTGGAGACCACGTCAGCCTATTACTCAGGGAAGGCGGATAGTCAGCGAATTCAAAAAGTTTTTCATGCAGAGCAGATTCGTGATTTTACGCCAAGGAGCTTTTTACGCTCGGCAGCTACAAATCTACGGTTTTACGCTCAAAGGCTCTAAGTCTACGGTTTTACGTCCAGATGCTATTATGCTCGGTAGCTTTTATGCTCGAGAGGCTACAAACCTACGACTTCACGCTCAGAGGCTACAAATCTATGATTTCACGCTCAGAAGCTTTTTACGCTCAGAGGCGACAAATCTACGACTTCACGCTCGAAAGTTTTCTTTTCAGAGGTTACAAATCTATAGTTTTACGCCCGGATGCTCTCATGCTCAACAACTTTTACGCTCGAGAGGCTACAAAATTATGATTTTATGCTCATCTATATTACAGATCTATAACTTTCCGCATATATGAAAATACGCAGGCCAAAATATGCGTATATCTGAACCATTCTCAAGATGGCCAATTATAAGGGTTCACGCAGAAGATGCTCCTTCTTGGTCTCAAAATACCCCAAGTACCCAAAGCATACATAGTTCATCATTGAATACGACTCTTTTCCTTGGGTCGATTGGAAGTTTATCCAAAATTCAGTCAGAATATTTTCTCTACAGTTCAAGATGGCGACTCAGTTTTGACAGCTATTTCTCGCGGTATTTCAAGGGATTTTCGGGAAATCACTCTTGAAGATGATGGTCTGAACAAAAATTCTACTTATAAGAGAAGTGACAGTTCAAAATTCTACGCAGTCCCTCATTCCTAACAGCAGGACAGTTCGAATATTCGACTTAAATGCCAAACAGTTTTCTACGCGTCCTTAGTTACACGTAAAAGATAGGATGGGACCAAATTCTCTTTTTTCAGAGTCAGCGTAAAGTTATCCAGACGTGTCAAAGCTACTCATATTCAGACTTCATCACAGCAAAAAAAAATGGCAAATCATCAGATGCATAAAAGAAGACAACTTTATTAAATCATGATTACATATGAGGGAAATCCCGTCTACAAAGGGTTTTTCATCTTCATTTAAAGATCATGCCAAGAATCTGTTCTATCAGGTTCTCGTATTGGTGGAGATCTTTATCCGTCTTCTTCAGCAGTTAGTCGGTTTCCACGGTCGATTAACAAAAAAATGATTAATGGCGTGAGAATACAAAATGGGCTTGTGTAAATTATTCAAGAGCCCATCCTCCATACGCCATGACAGATTGAGTTGAGGTTTTAGACCCAACTTAATACTGGAAGACAGGGCTAGTTTGTCTGCCCTCGTCCATGAACGACGGGAGAAAATACAACTTACAAGCTGTATGGTCAAATGTGACCCTTTCTCTCTCCTGGATGAATCGCCATATGAAGTTGCTGATTATCCCGAGCAAAGGAAGCTATGATATCCTTCCATGATCCATCGTTGAAGAGGACATTTGCTCGAAGATGCCTTCTTTTTCTGCTCCTTACATGCTGAAAAAGCAAGATCTTCTTCTTCCTCAAGTCGACCCGACGAACTCTGGCAATCATCTCTGTGTGGTAAAGGAAATATGGGAAGAATAGGTTAACTCTTCAGCCTTTATATAGGCAAAAAAAAAAACACTGAATCCCAACAAATCCCCAAAAATCTGCCAAGAAATCAGCCTCGAGGAATGAATCAGACTTGACCGTTTCATGCTTCATTCAAAGTTTTTCAAATTACGAGGAATTTAAAAACTTTGAAGGGGGTCTTGTAGAAGCATAAAAAATATGGTGTAGAGTTATACGCAGTATTTCAGTGTTGTATGGCGTAAGACGTGACTTCAGAGCCATCGGCGTACAAATAGAACTTTATCGCTAGTACAACGTAAAATATAAGCTCCAAAACAACCCCACATAATACAGTATTTCCAGGCTGCTTCGGCGCAAAAAGGTTATTACATCGCCTTTATGGCGTAAAAACTCATCCGCTTTTAATGCAGCATGGAAGTGTACGAGGAACGCTTCGTATTCCTCAAATGAACCTGTCAGATCATGCAGTGAACCTGACTCCTGACAAAAAGTACTGCACAACTATCTAGACGACGGCTGTAATGATGGTACGACACAGAGACCAAAACTGTCGTTTAGTGACATTTCCTTGGTATAAACTGCTTTTATGCATTCAAAAGAATATGCTACCTAGTTTTACACAGGCAGATGTGAGCTTTTACGCTCAGCAGAAGACAAAACGAACTGCCACGTCAAAAGCTGCTCTTCGTACAGAGCTCGAGGCACGTCTCTGCAGTTAATGCGCAGGATGGGGGCAGATCTCTGCATTTAATGCATGGGATTTGGTTCTATTTTTAAAGACTGGGTGAGCCATAATTACGGCTAATACGTCCACATCATCACCTCTGCATATTACGCCATCAGATTATTTTCAGCTATAGGGGCATGCTGTACGCTACCTCCTTGAAATACGCCGACCTGGCTATTTTTAACTATAGGAGTACGCCGTATGTTATCTCCTCGGAACACGCCAACTCAGGCTATATTTGCATTGGTGCATAATAGGGCTATTTGGTCCAGAATTAGCTCAAGACCTCAGTCAAGGAAGGAGGATCGGCTATCTTGTATGCTAGCTACCTATCCATGCAGCATCAGGCTTCTACGCCTACCTGGCCTCTACGCCAGTTTGATAATTATTTAGATTCTACGCCATGGTGACAGTTATTGGCTTCTATGCCAACCTTTTCTACGCGAGGGACAGCTACCTACATGGCTTGCATGTCGTGATCTTCGCAGCAGTTATACGCATTATCTCTTAATGGGACACGCGTCACACGCTTATTCAGAAGATCATTTATACGTGGGTGACAGTTATTATAACCGTCGCGTAAAAAGTGCCATACTCTCCACTGTCCGGCTTCTACGCCGACTGGACGGTTACTGTCACTAAAACCCTATAAATAGAGACCTCTGTTGACAGAGGTCCAGGGTCAAAAAAAGGTCAAAAACTTATAGAATAGAAGTCGAAAAATCGAAGAACAGACAGAGAAGAGCTCAGACAAAGAGTAGTGATCGACGATTTTGGCATCGAGCATCCACTCCCCTTTGCAATATTTGAAGCTTCTCCGTCTTCTACAGCACTTCTTCATCATCGTGTGGTCCAAGGGACAAAGTGACCGACTGCAGATCAGACTCCTATAGCAATATTTACCCAGATTAAAATTTGTACTTGACATCCTCGTATAGGATTAATTGTACTTCTTGTTTGTAAACCAAAGAGAGGGTTTTGTATAAACCTTATTTTGTTTCTTTCGTTTATTATCAAACACCTATGCCCACTTTTGATATTATGCTTGGGATGGACTGGCTAAGCAAGTACCACTCTTTCTTTGACTGTTTTGGAGGAAGCATTCTTGTTAAGGTACCAGGCCAGCCGAAACTTGAGTTTGCATGAGGATCCACATAAGCCCTTGATGGTGTGCAGCTTACAATGGACAACGTTATTTATACCCCATTATTTTAGAGTTTCAAGACATCTTTCCAGAGGAGTTGCCAGGATTACCTTTGGACAGGGACATAGAATTCTCGATTGAATTGACACCGGGAACAGCACCCATAGCGTCATATGTTTATAGATTAGCAAAAAAGGAGATGGATGAGCTGAAGGCACAGTTGAAGGAATTAGAGGAGAAATGTTTCATCCGACCAAGTGGATCACCATAAGGAGCACCAGTGTTGTTTGTACCAAAGAAGGATGGGTCAGTGCATATGTTCATTGACTACAGCACCTTAAATGCAGTGACCATAAAGAATAAATATTCATTACCATGCATTGATGACTTATTTGATCAGCTTAGTGGAGCCAAGGTGTTCTCGAAGATAGACTTGAGATCGGGATATTACCAGGTGAAGGTACGGAAGCAGGACATCCCGAAGACCGCATTCAGGACAAGATATAGACATTACGAGTTTCTGGTCATGCTATTTGGGTTGACCAATGCTCCAGCTATCTTTATGGACTTAATAAATTGAGCATTCCATCAGTATTTGGACCAGTTCGTGGTTGTCTTCATAGATGACATACTTGTCTATTCGAAGAGCCACGAGGAGCACGAGAAGCACCTGCGAATTATTCTAGAGGACATGTTGAGGGCTTGTATGTTAGACTTTGGAGGATCATGGGAGGACCACCTATATCTTGTGGAGTTTTTTTACAACAATAGCTATCAAGCGAGTATCCAGATGGCTCCGTTTGAAGCATTGTATGGAAGAAAGTGTAGGTCTCCCGTGTGTTGGAGTGACGTGGGAGAACGTCAGATTCTGGGACCAGAGTTGGTAATCAACACCGTAGTGACAGTGAAGAAGATACAATGGCACTTGCGAGCAGCACAAGATAGACATAAGCAGTGGACAGACCTTCATCGTCGTCCCTTGGAGTTTAAAGACGATCATGTCTTCTTGAGAATATCACCTACTAGAGGCACCATTCGATTCAGAGGGTATGGAAAGTTGAGCCCAAGGTATATTGGACCATTTGACATGCTAGAGAGAGTGGGAGAAGTGGCGTATCGACTGGCACTACCACCTTCACTTGAGGGAGTACTTGATGTATTCCATGTTTCGTAACTTAGACGATATATGGCAGATAGCAGTCATGTTCTCGACCACTCGGAGATCACCATTGGGCCGAGCTTGTCATACCAAGAGCAACCCGTGGGGATCCTTGATTGTCGAGAGAAAGTGTTGAGGAACTAGTCTATTCCTTGGTCCGCGTGGCATGGAAGCACGGTGCGCCAGGAGAATCCACTTGGGAGCGTGAGGACGACATGCGCAAACATTTTTCGTGTCTGTTCGTAGACCAAGGTATGAATTTACTTGTTCAATTCTACCTTATACCATCTTTGATTTTTCTATCGTGGCTTAGTTTTAATTTCGAGGACAAAATTTTTATAAGTTGGGTAGAAGGTAAAATCCCTAATTTTAAACAATAATTATTTATTTAATTATTTATAGTATCTCTTAGCCAAATAGAAAATATAATCTATTGAATTTTAATTACTAGGTAGCTATTCATTTAGAAATTGTTGAACAAAAACTATAATTTTTATTTTTAATTTATTTTAAGGAACTTTGTAAAAAGGATGATAGAATTTAGAAGGTACTAATAATTTTTTTCTGAAATTATATATATATATATATATATATATATATATATATATATATATATATATATAATGGTATAAAGAAAAGAAAAGAATTGAAAAAAAAACTAAACTAAGAAAATTCTATTCTAATTGAACCAGAGCCCAGACCCCAACCGCTAGTTTCCTCGAGCCCTGCGACACCCGCCCGCGAAGAGACCCCGCACCCTGCTCTCTCTCTATATATAATCTTATAAATCTAAACCCTAACCCTATTCCTCTCCAATCCACGCCGACCCTGAGACCGCCACGACCGCTGGAGCATCCCGGAGCCCACGCGCAACCGCCTGGACCCGCACCGCTGTCGACGTCCGTGTCACCGTGATAACGCCGTATCCAAAACTGCTACGACGACCATGACTTCCCGTACTGTTTTCCGTTTCATCTCGCGACCAAATTCTGATCCGTCTTCACCGTTATATTCATGACCTATCCCCCTTCTAACTCTGTATATTAGTTCCCATTGAACAGCGCTTAACCCTAGGTAAAAATCGAGACCAACTTGGAGAAAAACTACAACTTTTAACTTCAGAAAAAACTGTTGCGATGACCCATGTTTAAGGTCTGATATCTTCCACCACTGACATCCAAATCTAAATTTACTTTTTTCTATGTGAAGACCATATAACGGAGATTATTTTCTGTTAATTAGATTATTTTATTTTGTGTTATATGCCGAATTAAACTAGGTTAAAAATTAGGAAAAATATGTTTCTAAAACTTCAAAAATTATGATACGGAGTATGTTCCGCCAAACAGGACCGCCTCGTCGTGTACCAATTGTAACAAAAGACGCATATGGTATATTCTGACATGTGGGCCTTCGCAAAAACTGATTAGGACGTGTGTGCGTGTCGAAATCAACCCGTATCCCCGAAAAATCCCCTAATCGTAACTTTTGCAAAATATCGCACCATTTAGTGTACGTTCTTCGGAATACGATAAAACTTGAGCCATTGGATTCGTGGTATCACGCTGGTCCTGTGACCCAAGTTTCACACGATTCTGAGACAGTTGACCAAGCCGCCTAATTGCGGGCCCCACTGTTGACTTTTTGGGCAAATTTGTGTTCGGCTCATCGAAATCCAAAATTGGACATACCATTGAGTTTTTATTGATGTTTAGAATTTGTTTGACCTATAATTTGTTCCATTTAGAGACTTTTACCCCTGGCACGCTTTTCGGTGCAAAGTGGGCAAATTGGACCCCGTTTTGACCCAAAATTACCGTTTTGCCTCTGTGTCCAAATTGGACGAAAGAGTAGTATTTTCTAACTATCTTGCTGATTCTAAGAATGTTGGTGACATTTATTTCAGCATCCGAAGATGTTTATTCGGAGGCCTTAGTTCCTGATCCTGTGTACTTGACATCGGGACGCTTACACTTTACAGAGTTTTTGCCACGCACGTATACCTTGCCATTGTATTTTGATTTATATTTCATATGCTACATGTATTTTATTTTTGTCCATTTAGTCCATATATTTTAACTGCTATATAAACTGCACGTCCAAGGATAACTTGGGTGCAACGACGGTGATGTCATTTTCTGTTTTTATTTATATATATGCATGTCGACCTAGTTTATGAGACCACCCCATTATCATGAGGCATCCTTATGTTTTATTGGCCATAACACTATTATTACACGAGTATGGGTCACATGTAGGACACAGACTTGCTTACTCGGCTGGCCACTGGTACGTATAGGTCGTACGACGGATAGGGATAACTGCTGATAGAAATTTTGTATGCTAGAAGACCTGGCAGTTATTTAGAGGTATCATCGTGTCATGGATTTGACATGCTTAGATCATGGGATGGGAAGAACAACAAGTAAGGCATTTGGGCTCCTTTGCACTTTCCTTGTGTAACCCGTACGCTCCGTCGGAGATACGCGGTCATGACGACCACTATATATTATATATTATCAGGCGGCCTCTGGCGTTCAAAAGACAATATACTTTTTAGGTCCCTGAATCTCCGAGAGAATCATGCCAATCCCATTTTAGCCAAATAGCCCACTTGTTGGAAAGTTGTTCTCAAACTGCATTCACATAGAAGGTTAGGTGACCCATTGGATATTTATTTTCAGTACTTTATTGGCATGCTACTATGTATCTTGTTATGTCCCTCTGAGGACCTGGTACTTTTCTAGGTATAGACTTGCAGGAGTATCCACAGGAGTACGAACCCAGATCTGATGCTTCATACCAGACTGAGGAGGTCTTACCTTCGGAGTACCTTTGATTCATCGCAGCTGATGGATATTCTAGTTGCTATTTTCTTTGTTGATATTTATCTTATATTATAGTTTGATCTCTTCTCTCATTTAGTAGTTTTTAGTATAGTCGATTTGTAGTGGATTTATTTCCATTCGACTATCATACTTTGAGACTTCATATTTGATATTCAGTTATCTATTCCTATTTCTTTATTTGTGCTGTGGATGAGATATAGATTGCGTGTGACTTGTTAACAGTATATTACCACTGGTGGATTTAATATTTATAATACAGCGTACGTGTATGTATGGTTTCCATATATTGGAGTTCGTATACATACGGCTGGCGTGTTACGTATTTCTAGTCCTACGTATTTTGGGACTGGGACGTGACACCATCAGATCTGAGTCAGAGAGCAGGACCCATGATGACGTTAAGATTAAGATCTAGATGTGGCCATTGAGAATTTCTTGTTATTCCATTTAGAGCGAACAATATGCCAATAATATTCATGGATCTTATAAACCACATTTTCAAGGCTCACCTAGACCATTTTGTTATAGTGTTTATTGATGATATCTTTGTTTACAGTCGGAGTGTCAAGCCCCTTTCCCGGCACACTTTTGGCACATTTTGGAGCATCCTTTTTGTTGGTACATTTTGGCACATTTTTCCTGCTTGGTGCACTCTGGCGCATAATGCTTGCTTGACCGGCCATAGTTTAGATCGGACCCGAGAGGCTTGGGGGTGAGATGGGTTCGGTTGGGGTTGGAGGTGTGTGGCTTGGATTGATCTTGGTGACCCTATGGTCCATATATCAACCCTAAACCTATATATTCCCATCTCCTTCTCTCTCCTCATTCATTCAATTTTCTTCCTTCTCTTTCTTTATAGGCAAGTACATCTTGCACACATGAAGAACCATGGATCTTGCATGATTTTCGTTTTGATTATTTCTTGTATATTGTTAGCTTAGATTTTTTGTATCATGTTTCTTTATATCTTTAGTTCTTGCTATTTTCGGTTTTGATGGATGGAGTGGCATAGCTCTAAGTCCTTGATCAATGGATTTCTTGTATTTTCTTAGGGATTGATCTCCTAAAATATAGTACTTGTGAAAACTATTTGGCTCATATTGTAGAGCATTACATTTTACTCAACTTTGCTTTTGGTTTCATTGGATTTGGAGCTCAACTGAGTTCAAAGTTGAAAACTCTAAGTGTGTCCGGTTACCAAGTGCTGTCCCGTGGAGAAGATAAACAATATATTGCAAAAGTGCGCTAATGACTCTGGGTTATACCTGGGCGACTTTGTGCTGACCCTCTCTCTCGAATGTGTACTGAAGTGCAACATTCTTTATTCCTTGCAAAAGTGTGCCAATGACTCTAGGTTATAACTGGGCACACTTTTGAAAGGAACTTTTATTGGCGCACTTTTGGGGCGTACTCCTTAGTGATTCTCATGACTAAGGAAAGTGTACCACCTTTCCTTATTTACTAAACTTCATCGATTGGCACAATTTTCTTAATCATTGAACCTTAGGTCTCCGACACACTCTTCTTTCGTTTTTTCATTTCCTTAGGAATAAAGCTTGGTTGGTTTCTCGATTGTCTTCCTCGACAGACGAGTTTCTCGACTATCATATTTGACCTCGGATTTTGTATTTTGTCTTTTAGCTTGCAACATGAATTGTGTGTTAGTCGGTTGGGGTGTGTTTGTGTGCCAACCTTGTTGCCGTGAACGAGCTTTGTGCTCCAAGCTTGTTTTCTTAACGGTTGTGTGCCTGGACTTGCTCTTATCATATTTGACCCGTTCTTCCATGTGCACTATGTGCAGAAGGAATAATTTCTTGTGCATACCTTTACAAGTGTTCTTCTCCCTTATTAAGAAGAAAGTCTCCTTCCTTGCATAGTGCGCCAAGGCAAACTTGAGCATACTTTTGTGTGTTTGTGCACCGCTACATGATTTTGACCGTTTGTGCATGTTTTGCTTGGTTATTGTGATTGCTTGTGCCTTAGGCGAAAAATTGTTATAATGTTGATTTCTCTTGATTTTTTGACCATAATGGGTGCTACTTGAACATGAAGTTGATGACTAGATGGCCTGACCATGAACTCGACTAGAATAACATGACCACATGATTACAAGACTTGCCTGATCATAAGAGGACCTGATTTGGGCCTGCTATGCATATCTGACCTGATTACTATATCCGTGCTGATATACTTGAATGTACCGAGAGTGCCTACTTATTTTACTTGTGAGCCGTCGTGCCACTTGATCATGATTACTTGCTGTGATATATTATATATACTATCAAGTGATTAATTTCTTGCCCGGATTTGGTAGTTGGCCAGTGATCATGACCGTGGCTAGAATGATATTGATTATTGCATCACGCTCGGGTGAATCTAGATTGAATTTTTGATTGACAATATGGATTCGTACCTAGCGTGCACGTACTTAAGTACGACAATTAAGGAGGAATGTTCGTGTGACCAAGACACGAGATTATATGTAACATAGGATCAATTAGGCAACTAAACATGTAGAGCATTGGGAGAAAATAGGATTCCGAGATCATGCTTGCAAGCCACACCCATACACTAGTTAAGGCATGTCGGGTTAGTCCACAATAGATACTGTATATCATCTACACTAGCAGAGGGCGGTATCTGATTATACTATAGTTTACATAATATAAGACTTAAAGGCATGGTGGCTCTATAGGGGACTGGTGTATCACTACATGCTTGAATTATTGGCTCGGCTAGCCCTGCTTGGCAATAGCAAGATTTGAGATCCTCATTATTGCATTTTGGGATAACCCAAACACCACATATCAAGTCGTGGTATATGCTTGGACGCTTTATTTAAATCTACTTAATATCTACGAAAGTGGGCTATTGTGGCATGATGGTTCAACCATTGTCCTTGTTTGGTTGTAGGGTTACGCCGTTGTGTTAGGATAGGCTACAGACAGAAGCTATATTATATTATTATTTTTTATTCTAATATGTTCTTGTTTGTGTATTATGCATTATGTCAGCGGAACTAGGGACATGGACTATTGTGTTATAATGGTTCAACCCTTGTCCTTGTTTGGATGTGGGGTTGGATTATTGTGCTACGATAAGCTATGAACCAAAACTACAATGCAGAGACTTTGGCTGGTCCATAATTAAGGGATGTACTCTATCTCGGTACGATATAGAACTCCTTGTCCTTGTCTGGTTGTAGGAGTGTCATATCATTTTGATGATATGGCATGCGCTATTGGTTCTTGGTTCACGAATCTACATGCTAGGTCTGGTTTTGATTCTTTATTCATGCTTCTTTGTGGTACTTGCTATTTAGGATCTTACCCCACTGGTTTTGCATGGTCAGTTGTAGAGCCAGAGCCCAAGGATCCAGCTTATCTTTCCATTAATGGCACGCACCAGACTGATGGCCGCTGAGGGTCATGAGTGGATTCCATCTTTTCTGCTCGTTATTGTATATTATATTCTTTTGGGCCTTTATCCACCGAAACTTGTTAGCCGACAAGCCTGGGTACTAATTCTCCACATAATTGTAATTATTCAAACTGCAGCTGATATACTCTTATATAATATTGCCAATCTGCTAGCCTAATATTTTGTAACGGCTAGACTACAAAATATTTTGATATAGCGTTTGAGATGCCTTACTGTTTTATCTTAATTATTCTATACTTACTGATATTTGCTTGAATGATTGAGACATAGATGTTCGAACCATAGGAGACTTGATTATATTATGCACCCCTTATCTTTCTATAGCTGCGATCGTCGTATGACATACTATACCTTGTACGGGATAGCTGGTCATGTCCATCTTCTTATTTCAGTACTGGGGCATGACAAGCCGAGAATAAGAAGCATCTTCGAGTAGTTCTCTGAATTCTTTGAAAGCATCAGCTGTTCATAAAGTTCAAGAAGTACGATTTCTGGCTAGATCATATTTTCTTATTGGGGTATATCATCGCTTGTGGTGGTATAAAGGTGGACTCCATGAAAGTAGAGGCTATTAAGAGTTGTCCAGTACCTTGTTTATTTGCAGTTTTGTGCAGCTTTCTAGGATTGTCAGGCTATTACAGGCATGTCAGACTTTAATAGGATCTTCTTACCCTTAACACGGATGGCATGTAAGGATGTACAATTTGAGTGGTTAGATGCTTTTCAGGCTTCCTACGAGATGATCAAGGAGTTTAATCTCGTCTCCTATATTAAAGCTTCCAGTAGGACCAAGTGGGTTCATGGTTTATTGTGATATACCGGTGAAAGGACTATGATGTGTCCTTATGTAGTATGGCATAGTTAAAACTTATGTATCTAGGAAGCTTTGAGGCCATAAGAGCAACTATTCGACGCACGATATGGATTTAGCCCTAACTATTTTTACACGATCTGGAGTCAAGCTCTAGAGGCATTATCATTATGGGAATTGAGTGAATATTTTCACTTATCACAAAAGCTTGAGTTATGTGTTCATACATAGGAATCTCAACATGTGGCAGAGGAGATGACTGGAGTTACAGAAGGACTATAATCTTGACCATCAGTATCATTCATAGAAGGCCAACGTCGTTATAGACGCTTTGAGCAGGAGAACATGAGCTTTGTTCTTGATGGAGCAGTGCCACATCTTATAGGATCTTCTGGAAATGGATATTGAGGTAGTCCTACCTTTTTATAAAATCTTGATGGCAGGTATGTAGGTTCAGTTTACCCTTGTTGAGGATTAAAGCAATGCAGGTGGTAGAAGGCAGGCTTCATTGGCTCAAAGAAGCGTATAAGCAGGAATCAGAGCAGAATTGCATATTCATGAGGATAGGACTCCAGTTTGAGAATCATCTTTGCGTGCCTAGTGGAGATATCCGATATAAAATCACGTCAGAGACTAAAAGTTCTCACTGTTCTATTAATCCTGGTGGCACAAAGATGTACCAGAATATTCGTCAGCATTTCTGATAGAATGGGATAAAATAGAAGATAATACAGCTTATCTTTCAGTATTTATTATGCCAACAGTGAAGAAGCAATTAGTATCAGCAATACCTATATAAAGAGCACCTGCACTGATACCAATTGAAGGATCGTGATGGCAACTCTAGAGGGGGGAATAAAGTGCAACAGAATAATCTATACAATTAAAAATTATATGCAATATGAAGGCAGCTAATAACTAACAGTGTATATGCAAGACATATATATATAAAGCAGTAAGAGTAAGAAAGAGCAAACACAAATACCGCGATATATATTGGTTTTTCTCTAAGAGGACTAGTCCAATCCCTAGAACTCTTGCTTAGAGTTGTATCTACTATAATCACCAATAGTAGATCACAAGCTTTGATCCGAAGGCTTGCCACTTCTTACAACCATGATATTTGATCCAAAGGCTCGCAACTTCTCACACATGCGTTTGATACGAAGAGCATGCAGACTTCAAACAAAAGAGGGACTTGAAGAACTAAGCTATTACAACTATGACATACTTCTAACCGAGATCGCACTTGGCACTAGAAGGCTGAGAGTTGATCTTGAAGATTGAAAAGTTTTGGCTCTGAAGGTTTACTCACTATATGATAGAAAGAATGAGAATGGTTGAGTGAGTTAGAATATAAAAATTCAAGGCTATTTATAGGATATTAGCAAACCGAATTCGGTCAGAGTTAAGTCTAGATATTTTAAATTTTAGAACGTTGGGACCACAAAATTAGGTATTAACAGCTAGCCAGATTCTATATTTAAGGCAGACCGAGTTCGGTCTGAGTTTGGCCAGAGTTCAGACCGAGTTCGGTTGGCCTATTTCAGAATGGTCTTTGCTTTGGTTATGGTTAGTTTTGGTCTGATTTTTGGTTTGTATAGGTGGATGGGTTTCAGGCTATTTTGAGTGAACTTTGAGTATGCCAGTACGACTCAATGTACATAAGTCCTAGACTCAATAAACATCAAATTATATTACTGAAAACTAAGAGCATTTGATAATGCCAATCTTCTGAAATGTCTGCTGACTTGAAGATGCATTTTCCCTTGACGACAAATGTCCAAAGATAAACAGATCTGTCCAAAGATGCCTTCTGAAATATCAGCGGAACCACCGGGTGCGAGGCTCTTGATAAGTCGTAGGCAGTTCAGAGAAATCTTCTCATATAACACCGTCTTTGTCTCATCATTATTTTTTTGTAGAATATGTCTATGCTGATCTCGCTTATTGCTTTCTGCATATATGCGTTAGACGAATAAAGCATTATATAAAATTGAATATTATAACATTAATACATATCTGGACAATGCTGAGTTTAAGTAGAAGTTACTATAGTGATTGATCGATTATCATAATGCTAAACTTAATCGATTAGCCATATTCAAAAACTTAATATAAACATTGGGCCAACAAGCAGGTCAAGGATGAGCATTATAGATTGGTTCATACTTTATGAATTTTAGAGTGGAAGTATGAGTATATCACTATCAATTTTGTGACAGATCTTTCTATATTACTGGTTGGTAGAGATACTATTTGGGTTATAGTAGATCAACACACAAGGGTTGCTTACTTTCTTTCTTTCGGAGCTTGTCAGACTACAGAGTAGTTCGCCGAGATATAGTTAAGGCAGATAGTCCGATTGCATGGCATGCCAGTCAATATAATCTAATATATGGATTCTTGGTTTTGTCACTACCATATTTTCTAGGAAAGGATATTTTGGTTATTTCATGATTAACTAATTATTGTGCATGTTGTATATTTATTTATAGTATTATTTATTATTGTTAGATGTTGCATTATATTTTGGACTTGTGTTAGTGGACATAACTAGACAATACTTGACTCATGGGCCAATATATATTTTAGTTAGACCTGAGCCTAATAACTAGCCCAAATTCTTTAAGCTAGTATTTTAATTAATGAAACCATTATGATAGAACATTCATTCCTTAACCCTTCTTTTCATGATAACCTAATAGGGTATTTGGGTCTTTGTACCAATACTTGGAGAGGGGGCAAGTGGCCGACCTATTAAAGTTGGAGAGAAATTCTCTCTCCTTATTTTATTTCAATTTATTTTGGTGTTCTTCCCCAATTCAACCCATCCCTCCACCAAATTCCCACCAAATAATTTCCAATCACTCTCATTCTTCACCATTAGTAGATCTAGAACCAAAGAGGAGGCAAGGAGCACCAAGGAGGGGAAGATTGCATAAGTTGAGGGCTCTTTACATCCAATTGGAGACTTGTATTGGGAATCCATCTCCTAATAGGTATAATTCAAAATTTTCTGTCTAATTAGACTCTAAATATGTAGTTAATCATTAGGAATCCTCCCATGTGTTAGGGCTACCTATAGGAAGTAGAATTGACTCCTAGGGACCCCTATTGTGAATGTTATTATGTGTTTTGTGCCAAATTTGAAGGAAATTCTAGATTGTTGCACCATGTATTTGTCAATGGGTCTAGTGGACCAAATTGACATATGTTTGGTTGTGTGCGACTAGTGTCGTATCCAAAATTGGATACGAGTAGGCCGTATCATGATATTTTGTGATACGGGGTTGTTTGGGGATTTTTCCTTCGACACGGGTGGCTACACATGTCATATTGTGACATGGACACGTGGATGAGTAGTTAGCACTTTATAATGCTCATAATTATGATTCTAGGATTGCTCATATCATTTGTGATACTTTGGGTATTGTGTTGGGAGCGTGTCACAAGAGTATCATAGATATAGTGTGATACTAGTGTGGTGCACCATAAATATTTGTTATATTATCATGTATTGGGTGTATACTAATATATATCTATATTATTAATCAATAGTTTGATATATATATTTATTGTAGTATAACTATATAAGTATATAATTACTTATTGTATATATATATCTAATTAAGTATGTATATGAGCTTGTATACATATGTGCATAGAGTGTCTGTGTGTGTTCACTGTGTCAGTCATTAAGATACTAGTATACATGTCTGTGAGTTAGAGTATTAAAATATAGTATCTATATATTATATTCTTTGATGTATCAGTTGTAAGGGGACTGTGCACATATGTGAACATATTTAGGTGCATTCTTGTGTCTATGTTCACAGTGCAAGTGCTCAAGGAGGGAACACTTGAGGACTGTCTTCGGGATAATATTGGTTTATACTGAGATGGCTAGGGGGATCTTGCACTGTGAGAGAGAGAACTGCATTAACAGTAGCAAGGAGTATAGGTCTAGTTGAGACTCGGGTAACAGAGTGTGCATCAGCTTAATGAGTAGTGGCCAGTGCCAAGGTGCACTGCAGTACAAGGACTTTAGGAGTTGTGCAGTAGGTTGATGTGGACTGATACTAGGATCGGTTGCTGTCGGGTTCAAACCAGATAGTAGTGTGGGGGAGCAGTGCAATCCAAGTAAGTGAGGGGAGCTCGGGCTCTATAGGACCAATATGTGTGTAGGTAGCAGCATATATTGCAACTGAGATGGGAGAGAAGTTACTGCACAAGTGTTATGATATAGTGTGGATATTGGTGCACCTGCTGTTGCTGTTCCTTGTGACAGATTACAGTGAGGTATGAGGGAGGTTAGTATTAGATTGATTAGTTTGATTTTAGCTATATGTATGTATGTATCAGTTATAGTTAAGTTGGTTAATATTGTAAGTTAGGTAGTATATGAGTTAAGTAAGTATATAGATAATCTATCACTAGTAGATACTAATTTCAGATAGATGATGTTAGTTAAGGTTAGGAGTGTTTGCTATTTAAATAAAAAAGAACTGAAAGACTGGATTTGATTAATAAACTAAAAAAAGGTACATATAAGTCCTAGAAGACAATCTAAGTACAAATTTGTTTTCGTAGGGGTGATGATGGAGGGTTAAGAGTATAGCAACTCTCTTTACTCCGTGGATGATCCGATGCAGAAGCTATTCTCTCTCATTTAAGTATAGGTTCACAGATAGCCAGCCTGTTGTTCGGGTGTTGTACCCTGCTATTTATAGCCTCCCTGTGGACGTACTATGGATGCCGCATATGTTGCTATTTGGTGGTCGCGTAGTGCAACTTTGATAGTATGGGGTTGTAACGGTAGTCGCGGTAGTCGCATGATGCGGGCAAGCCGCCACGTGGGTTTGGTTAAGATATTTTGTTGATAAGATCTCGGGGTTGTTTCAACCCGTTGTGTGTGTGACTTGGTCAGCTGAACGTGTAGTCCACAACAACTGTGCGAAGATCTCTTTGGTCATAACAAAAATATCCTGTTGATCAGGGTCCACCTAGCAGTCTTAGCCGCATATATGTTCTGGCCGTATATTCTGACTGAGATCGCATATCGTCGAGGTCGCATTATCATTGTGGCCGCATATGAGCTCTCGTCTGGCTGTTGCCGCATGATGATGAGGCCGCATAAGACGGAGGATGTATAGAAAGAAACATGTGGCATGGCATGTCTGACGAAGTCATTAATGAGTTGATGTGACTTTTTTTATCTTTTTTTGAGCTGTCATTTGCACAAATTTTGAAACATATCAGTTTCATGATTGATGTGTCAATGCCTCAGTTGTTGAGTGAAAATGAGCTTTTTTGAAGCTCCTTAGTCCCTATGCGAATTTTATCTTGCCGCATAGATATTATTTACGCGGCATGATCTCTATGCAGCCTGTAGTATTTTTATGCTTCTACAAGACCCCCTTCAAAATTTTCAAAATGATATATTTGGAATACTTTGAATGAGAAGCATGATTGTGAGCACCCTAATTTTATATAGGATTAGTTCGGTAATTAATAGTCATTTTTTTATTTTAAATATTTATTCGATAATTTAATTGAACTTTGGAAACCAACCACCATGGTTTTAAGATCTTAAGTGCAAAATTAGCCTTTTTCTTCCAACCAACCTAGCATGCTCGACTTAGACGAGTCAAATTAGGCTCCTGCCAAGACTGTCACTCACAAAATCACAATCCCGGGCTTTGTTTTGGTCGCACAACTTACGCGACACAATTACGAGAAAACTATAATTAATTAACTATTTTGTCGTGGCGTACGATTTTAACATGCCATCCCAGCACATTACTTCCAACTAAATCTATACTATGAGCCTAACTGGTCCTATTATGCACATGACACTCGAGTTACTTTATCCGAACCCCCGCACGCTTTCAATATAATATTAAGTAGAAAATAAAATTACGGATTTATTTAATTAATTTGATATTCATTAATATTTAGTAAATACCTTTTTAATTGATATAATTTTGGTACAAATAAATTGTTGGAGAAAATATAAATTTTTAGAATTTTTTCCAAGAACCTAACTATTTTTTGGGATTTTATACATATAGTATTGGATAAATAAAACAAAATAAAAAAATAAAATACAACCTAAATTCTAAACCTAAACCGAAACCCATTAACCCGAAACCCAAATCCTAACTACTCTACCCAGACCCTCAACTGCAAATTCCCCGAACCCTGGCTCTCTCTCCCTATATATGTATGAATATACATGCTAAACCCTAATCCTAAACCACCTCCACCATCGCCCACGTCGGACCACGACCACCCACGGCGACCACCCGCACCATCACCCGCCGCATCGTCGTGCCGAAGCAGCGTCGGAGCGCGTCCGTAGATCCGCCCCCGCGCACACAGCAGCAGCAGCCACACGACTGACCGCACGGACACACGCACATACAGATGCGGCCCTCCCTTCGTGCAGAGTTTTCTCCCTCCTCGCTCATCTGTTTTGTGTCCCATCTTTACTGGTATGTTCACAACCTAACCCCCTAGGATTTCCAACAAGTGGAACGAATTTAGGCTCCGGGTTTGATTTAAAAAATCGATCAGAAGTTGGCCAAAAAAATATTCAAAAACTGTTCAGAAATTCAGTCCAAGTACCCCTATTCATATCTAATTTACTACCAACTCGTTAATTATTTTCACAATATAATTGAAAGAGCTTCTTCAAAATATAACCAAAATTTTTACTGTTCTTTTAGTTTACATGTCCACGCTTATTTCTTGCCCACCCATACATATAAGAATAATGAACAATGCTCCATTAGCTTTGCGGCTTGAGTAAAGATATTTTTAGGTTTAAAGCTTATAATATGGGTTTACAATATGAAAAAAACTAATAAAACTCACAGGGGTTCAATAAAGGGAAAAATTAATTACAAGGTAGGCTTTTTAGTTTATGTAGCTTATAACAAAGAGGGCCTTAATCATGTTCATGCATGCATGTGTCAATATGACACTAAACCAAAATGGTAAATTAGGGGCACTAGGCATTTTTCAACTTGGAATGTTTATTTTCTGTACCTAGATTCTGGATCGAAACAAAAGCATTCCAGATCAAAAAATATTCCTAATATATTTTATTTCATTTTAAAAAAAAGTTATTTATATAGGTACACTTTTATATCGTTTCAAATTGGTCCCAAATTCATTACATAAGAAAGCATTGAAATCCAACAAAAGGGAGAGAATGGTTCTTCCCCAAATAGTTCCAAATCATGTGATAAGTGAAGGATAATTCTAAAGGCACTACATTTTGGGCGGTCCATCACTTCAGGACAGCCCAGAATTTTGTAATTTTTACAAGGGACATCCCAAAATTTACTTAGGACAACCCAACCCTAACCCCAACCCCATCCGCCAGAGGAGGAAGAGGACGAAGGAGGAGGTGGAGGAGGAGGCAGAGGCTAGAGGTGGAGGCGACGGCGGGAGGAGAGGGAGGAGGAGGACCGCCGCCCCACGCTGCTGATGCTGCTTCTGTTGCCGCTGCCTCCCGCCCCCGCACCCCGACGTCCGCCCTTGCACCCCGCCGCCGTCGCCCGCCTACCCCTACTACTGCTTCTTCATCTTCTTCTTCTCCTCCTTCTCCTCCTTCTATAGGACTGTCAGACAGTCCTTCTAATGGGAAGGACTGTCAACATTGTTGACAATCCTGAAAAAAATATTTGACGTGCCTGGAGCAATTTTTTCGATGGCAAACTTGTAAAAAACCCAAAAAAAATAATTGGACTAGCCTAAGTAAGTTTTGAAATTCCTTTAGAATTACCCTAAGTGAAGAACTCCATATTTCCCTGTTCTGCCACCTCCACCATCGCTGCCATAGACGCGTCCCACTGCCCGTCGTCCCTCCTTTCCTCCTTCTTCACTCGGATCTGGTGCATCGACCCCCTCCTCATCGTGTCCCGCTATTTCATCTTCATCACTGTCGTTAATGCCCTCCTTTGTGTCTTTGTCAATGTCCTCTCCGTCGTCCGCTCCTTCAAGAACAACTCCGACATAAGAAAAAAAATCCTAACCAAAAGTCCCCATTTCTCATACCCCAATTCTTGATTTTCTTTGTGAAGAATTTTGGTGATCTTGCAATAAGATTCAGATTCTGGTCTTGCAATGAGATGGTTGAAGAGTTTAGGCACCATATAACATTTGACTTCGATCCATGGAAAAAAAGCTTAACAATTCTTCAAAAAGCAGGTAAATAAAACTAACCCCTCTCCTCTACATGCGTTTATAGAGATTTAAGTTATACACTTTTTTAGCTGGTTATATGATTATTGATTTTGTGTCTATTGATGTAGTTGAGAAAATATGAGGCATTTTTTCTTCTTTTCCCGAGAATCAAGGAGTTATATTTATGTAAGTCGATTTGGTGTCCAAGGAGATAGCAATATAATGTTATTGATTGTGCTTCTTTTTATGCAACCTCGAATAGCTTTGCCACTGGACACATTGTCATTCTGTAGTAGTGCAATTGTGGGTATCTAGTTGATATCTCAGAGAAAAAGTAATTTTTATTATTATTTTGCACTCACAATCACTATTTTTAACCTCTAACCTCTTTTCCATATTGAAATTTAGATTCGAGTTAGACATAATACTTGAGTCAGTGAATATAAAAAATAATGGAGAGGTTGATGGAAAAAATGTAGAATACAATGAAGACATAAAGTCCTAGCCCCATTGGGGAACATTTTTCTTATAAGAACAGAGCCAACAGCCCCAAGCTTTAGGATCACGTGCATCTCCTATTTTGGCCTGTAAAAATATGGTATCCCCTATTTCTGTGTCAAGAATCAATTACATTCAGTTGATTCTCGTAGGCCTTGACCTTTCTCCCTACGGAGCCTTCGCTTATGGGTCGATGAGCACCGATTCAAGTCATTCCTCAATATTAGTATTCCTAATTCCCTTAACTCCTAAATTGTTTATTGATATTGATATTCTTTTGTAACGTATTTTTGTTTTTTAATTTTTTTCCAAGTTTATTGTGGAGACCTCGTGGAAATGAAGATGGGTATTGGATATACGGACTGTAGACCTAGATCGGAAGCCTCGCGATCAGTCTTGCATTCTTTTTCTTCAACCATCAGGTGAGTGGTCACTCTCACCCTTAATATATCCTTTCTGCATACTTGATCTATAGAAATGTTGTATTTATCAATACCTGTGATGTCATTAGAAATGTTAACTAAATATTTTGGGTTGGTCTAACCTGTTCATAGAGAATATTTTGCCTTCTGGAAATCAATTCGCAGCCTTCAAGATTTTTTTTTACTGTGAGACACGGTTTGGTAACTCAATTTCTGGCAAGTGCTTTGATTCTTGGTTAAATCTTTTTTTGAAAACACATGCTTCCCTACTAGCTTAGGTGTTGCGTACTAGTCTTAATAGAAAAATATCTTAGACATCATGTTTGGCCATGCTATGAGCCAAGAGGAGCTTGTTGCTTTATTATCTCAGGGTGTAGAGCAGATTTGTTCACGTCCATAGCTTGTCTTGCTTAATTTGCGGAGTTGAAATCTCAAGCACAAGGTAAATATATATATATTCTATTTTAATGACATTGCTTCATCTTTAGTATTCTATGAATCTGGCTCAACAATATATGCTAGTACACAATACAATTGCATCATTGAAGCTAAGTCGCGTTGACTTGGTTGATGGTGTCAACAATTTCTGTATTATTCTATCCCATAGCATAATTTTTTTGTTACAGGCTTCAACTCATATTTGGGTGTAGTGGCAGACCAGTATCAACTTGAATAATGTTTTTGTGTTTAGGACACTCACATTTGACATGTAATTATATATTTTCTATTTTATTTTCATATCTGATATATTACTAGAAACTCATTAAAAAAATGTGTAGTATAAACAAGTTCTCTTATGAGGTCAAATATGTTTACCTTGTACTTTTTTGATTTATGCTTTTGTTTAATGAATTCATATGTGTACCACAAGATATGTGTTGTTAGAGGGACTATCTATGCTCCATAGATATGCGTTGTTAGAGGAACTATCTCTACTCCACTTTGCTCTTCAATTTTTTTATTGAAGTGCAGAACTCTTCAACTTTTAGTTATCATTTTTCTATTAGTAAGATATTGGTAAAAATCCTAATCTGGTCAAGTAATCTAGTTGAAGCTATTTCATAACTTGAGTATGTAATGTATATTTAGGATTAGGATTTAAACTTAATCAAATACAATAATATAACATCACAAAAAATCCATCATAGTTATCATTATCCTCTAACAATTATCATAACAACTGCTACCATTAATTGCTTGATTGTTATGTTGCAAGGAGGTATGTTATGAGTACAAGTCTATGCATGTAGCATAGAGAATGAGATTTTGATGTTTATTATAATTTTCTCATGGCATACGAAACTAGTCCTCTTTTAAGT
The DNA here is from genome assembly GCA_036927795.1 of Iris macrosiphon. Classification (NCBI taxonomy): domain Eukaryota; kingdom Viridiplantae; phylum Streptophyta; class Magnoliopsida; order Asparagales; family Iridaceae; genus Iris; species Iris macrosiphon. The sequence goes on from JAYESA010000006.1 coordinate 101,795,435, forward strand.
AATTGCAGCCTAACTTTCCTACTTTACTTTGTTCATCGACTTGGATATTTCAGGATGCAATTGGAGTGCTACGTACGACAGTTTGCTAGGGACCAACAAGTGTTTGCCATACCCTATTTCTCTACATGTAAGTCAATTGATTGAAATAAATTAGTTTGTGCGATATTTTTTTAAATAGGTTATGCTAGCAAAATAAAATGGTATATTTCCTAATGGATGTCTGGGACCTGGAAGGCTTGTATGATTAGCCAGATGATGTTGCTTATAATGTTCTTAATATTAGACACTAGAGGTGTACAAGGCTACTGTCATGCCCCACTCCCAGAATAATGGATAAATACGGGGACTGACATGGCCAACCACACCTTACAAAATACCGAAGTGGGCCGCAATGTGTTAAGGTTGTCAAGAAGACAAATGGGTGAACTCTAGCATGCTATGACATCAGTATCTCAATCAGATAACACAAGTACTAGAGTATATCATACATGAAAGTAAATAGGCATCCCAAATTATATGTCACATATGATCATGAAGCTAGTGATTACAAAATACTGCACTCGCAGAGTTTAAATATACATGATCAATATACTAGCCATGGTATAATATATACATCATGTTGACCGTAGTCAGAGAATTAATCTCAAAATAAGGGGCTAACATTGTCTCTTGCTAAAAATACCACAAAAGGAATAACACTACGAGGGTGGAGGAAGGAAACCCACTCGCAAGTTTTGGTAGCAGTCCTACGAGTGCGAGCCATCTTGCTAGAAGTACGGTTGATCCTGTGTCTCCTCGGGGTAATCTGGCCATACAAAACCAGTGGGGTCAGAACCCCAAGCAACAAGTACCACAAATAAGCTCAAGGTGATAGACCAACACATCACAACATAAGCAAAAGAGACATATAAGAAATAAATACAGATTGAGACTTGTACGGTACCAACGTACTCGTCACAAGAATAATACTAGAAGAACTGATAATAAGTATAGAAATGAAAGTAGGGCAACGCGACAAGAGATCATATGAACTACTCTGGATCAGGACCATAACTCTTAAACCAAATAAGGACCGGAATTGTAAACCTGTACCCGAGCAGAACTTAGCACCCTAACCACGCACTGAAAGAAATAAATTAAAGGGACGAACTTAACAAATAGAAAAATATTTATTCCACGGCCAAACATGCCTATGGCTTGCCATGATTAACTAACTAGGGTTATCACAAACCTAGTTACTAACAAAAGCATGCTTTAAAGAATATTGCTACCACTGACACTGTCGTTAACTCGGATGGCCAAAGGTACGCTTGTCTAGTACTTATAATGCACATCACAAACAATGGTGGATGAAGAACTAAAGAAGATAACTGATAGCATAACACAACATAATGTAAGCATAAACTAGCTTTTGAAGATATAAGTGAATTTTTTTATAAATGAGATTGGTTTTATAAACAAAAGGGTTTGTAAAATTGAACTAATTTTGTAAACATAAGGAGATTTTGTAAGTGAAAAATGATTTTTTTTTTGTAAACATAGAGAGATTTTGTAAGCGAAACTGATTTTTGTAAACATAAAGAGGTTTTGTAAGTGAAACTAATTTTTGGAAACATAACTTATCGAAAAATGGTCTTGTAACATAACTGAAACTGAAATATAACTGGAACAAATACTGGAATGCAAATACTGAAATGCATAACAATAACTTGTAGTGCCTCAGCATGCGTAAACTTGGTCAGTCATGGAGCCCTTGCCTAGCATGGTTGTCCATATCGCATGGGGCCCTTGGAAATCGGGGTAATGGGTAGTGCAATATTCTTCTCTCCCAATGATCTAGGTAAATATTATCTTGTTTAATCATTACTAAATTATTTTAAGTTCTTAATTCGTGGACACTCAAGAACTTTCCTAGAATGACGGATCACGGGTACAAGCTTTTCACGAGTTATCGTATCCGCGACTCACGATATATTGGGTAATACTCATACTCGATTGCCCGATGCCAAATGCAAAGGATTTCATATACAGATATTTCTACGGTGTCATAAGGATTGTAAAATAGTACATCAATTGGTCTGGTAACATAAACTTGTATCGACATAGGAAAGCACACAATAATAATCACTAAAAGGAATTATAAAGAGAACATAACAATAGGGAACACAAAATGCACACAAGAATTCCTAGCTGCATACGCCCACTGGCCGCATGGACTCACTGGCTGTATGGACTCTCTAGCTGCATGCACCTACTGGTAGCATGGACTCGCTAGATGCATGTACCCATTGGCCGTATGGTCTCACTGGCCGCATGGACACACTTTTGGACTTAGCAAATTTTTTATTCGTTCAGCGAGTGAAAATATTAGGTGTTCAAGGACACTTGTGTAAATAAGCAGTATACGTCCAACAAGATAGAAAAATACTTTTATCATGTGGCAAAAGTTTAGGCCGCATAACCCTCTCGGGCCATATGACACTCTCGACCGCATGGCTTGCTGGCCGTATGATGACTTCGTCTTCTCCAACAACAAGTTCAGCCCTGGCCGAAACTCAAAAAAACTAAAAAATTATTTTCTTCATACAAAATTTATTTTAACTCCAAATTAAGTGAAACAAAAGCTAAATTGTATGAAATAAAATGCTCTAACATAAAGAACTACTAGTTTTTGAAAACAAATTTTTAATAGATCAAAACCAAGGAAAATTTATGAAACACACATAAAAACACTAAACTTAAAACTCAGATCCAAAAAAATCTATATATCAAAATCCAAAACTCCAAGGACTAAACATGGTCAACAACTCAAGAAGAATATTTTTATAAAATATATTTTTAAAACAATAACATTTATAAAAATATAAAAACTATGATTTTACCATTGAGCAAGATGTACTTGCCTTGTGTGGCTCCTAGCCTCTACCTCTTACGGTCCAAGCAAGTCGCATCAACTTCTTCCTAGGGTTAGGGATAGGGGGAGCTTGAGGGAGAGGAGGAAGAGGGAAATGAAAATAAAGAAGAAGAAAGATAGGAGAGAGAAAAGCTTATATATATACTAAGAGAGGAGAAAATAGGATTTAGTCATAGGTTTACCCAAAATGAACCGAACCAAGTCTGGGATCGGGTGTGACATCTCTACCCTCCTTAGAAAAATTTTGTCCATAAAATTTTACCAAGGCTTGTCGAGATGGAACACACGAGAAAGCTCAAGAAATCAAATCATAATTCAAATGATTATACTAAACAAATAACTGAAATAGAAAAGATAGCTGCAAAAGTAACTAATAAATAATTGCACAAAAGTAACACACATGGAGAAATAGAGGAATATGAATACATATACTCCCGAGTCAGTAGAATATGAACTTGTCCTAGCTTGCCTATGCTGACTCATATAATGGATAAGAGCCAAGCCTAGCAGTAAGTCGGTAAGGACATGACTCTAATCCAGGACATACCTTCATAGTCGGAATACATGATAGATATCACGTATCATGAGATACGAAGGCAGAATAGTTGGACGAAAAATTGCCTCCACTCATCGAATAAGTTGAGCCAACCGTTGCACTCCAAATATAGTAGAGTAAGGCCATCGACATAACCCAAGATATAATACCAACGCCTGGCTGGCTAAAATATCATATCTGAGATGAAATCATGAAGATGTTACCTGCAACCCTTAAGGTACTACCCTTATGCTGGATAGGATACTGAAACTTTCCTAAATCTGCACATACAACTGCACTCTACACTGCCTGACCCTCTGAGCTCGAGATAGAAGTGGTTGCTGCGCAAACGGCTATACTATTAGTATTGGCTCATCTTGGTCTACCACTACAGGTTTTGATAATTTAGGTGACTGAAATGTCTGAGACGGCATGTCAGACGTAACTGGTCGTTCTTGATGAGATAATTATGGGCAATTTCTAACTGTATGTCCTATAGCTGAAGAGTGGGAACATCTCCCTTTTGCTTTCCAATAATCTGATCTAAAATATCCCATCTTTCCATAGTAGGTACATCATTCTGGTTCCGTCAGGTGCTGTTGTAGGTGATATCCTGGTATTGAGGTCTGGGGCACTGCTCATCGTCCGGGTGATAGTCATGGGCAGGAAGCAATCATATGATCGGGTGCTCCACATAGAAGACATGGATGATTAGCCCTACAACATGTCACACTTGTGTGTCCTGCCTTCCCGTAGAAGGAACATACGACTGGAGCCTCCAAGGAATAATACGAATGACTGTAAGATGATATTGGTGAGGGATGCTGAAATGAATAACCTGACGTGGGTGCACGACTCCTCTTACGACCCTCAGTTGTTGATTTGGTCCCCCTGACTATATACTCATGTCCTTGCGAACGATGCTTGTTGAGTTCTAACAACGTTTGAAGACTCTGCTGGATGGTATGGTTGTGCTCCTGCTGGGACTCCATCATGTCTTTCATCATCGTGAGAAGGATACTCGGTTCAAACTGTGCCGGCTGTATGGGTAGAACTGAGAAAACTGTTAAGGCTGGCTCTGCTGGAGGAACTAACTGGACTAGTGAAATCTGAGTTGTAAGTAGGTAACAGGACGGTGTTGGCACCTGACTTTATGGCAGGGTCTGATTCTGGCCTGTTATCAGATCCGATATGGGTGTAACAGAGCCTTCAGAAGGAGGAGCAAGCTGAGTATCCCAGAAGGATAAGGACACAAGAATATCAACAAGGGAAGAGATTGGAACAATCATATCAAGCAAGCTTGAAGTTCAAGGAGGGCAAGAAGTACAAGTTACAAGTGGAGTTCAATCGAAGATAAGTAGAGGATTGAGATTTTAACAAAATGAGTCCTCCCACAAGTCTAAAAAGTAGACATGCATGGGCCACCAATAAAATCTCTTCACGCCCTGCTCCCATAATACTAGATAAATACGGGGATTGACATGGCCAACCGCACCTTGTAGAATACCGAAGTAAGCCGCAATGTGTTAAGGTTGTCAAGAAGACAAATGGGTAAAATCTAGTATGCTATGACATCACTCCTAAGGCCGACATATCCTATTATCTCAATCCGACAAAACAAGTACATGAGTATATCTATCACTACCATATTTTCTAGGAAAGGATATTTTGGTCATTTTATAATTAATTAAATATTGTGCATGTTGTAAATTTATTTATTGTATTATTTATTTATTGTTAGATGTTAGTTTATTATTTTGGACTTGTTTTAGTGGACCTAACTAGTTTAGATTAGATCCATGGACCAACATTTAATTCTAGTTAGAATTGAGCCCAATAATCAGCCCAATCATTAGGAGGAGGATTAATTAAGTCAAACCGATTAGACTAGAACTTTCCTTCCTTAATTATTTATTTATATAAAGTCCCAAGGAGTACTTTAGATATTTTATAGTAGCTTGGAAAGGGGGAAAGGGGCCGTCCATAGATATTAATGGAGGGAAATTTCTCTCTCTTCATTTTTATTTCAAATCTAGATCTATAATTTTTTCTTCTAAATTTCTTCATTTCCACATCAAATTCTACCCAAATTTATTTCTAATTCCTTCCCAATCATCATTATAGGCTATTAGAATAATAAGGAAGCAAGGATCTACAAGGAGGAGCAATGATCTACAAGTTGAAGGCTCTTTTCACTCAATTAGGAGGTTTAATTGGAAATCCATCTTCCAATAGGTATAATTTAGTTTTCTCTCTAATTAGAATCTAAATATATGTTTTAATCATTAGGAACAATTTATATGCTAAGTCTACAATAGAAATTGGAATTAGGTTCATAGGAGGCCTATGGAGAAAGTTATGGTGTATTTTGTGTCAATTTTGGGAGAATTCCGAGATTGACACATCTTGTATTGTCAATAGGTCAATTAGACCTAATTGACATATGTTTGATTGTGTGTGCTAGTATCAAGTACATAATTGGATACGTGTAGGTCGTATCCCGACAATTTGGAGATACAGGTTGATTTAGGGGTTTTCTTCTGACACAGGGGTTTGAGCAAGTCATATTTTGACACGGACTCGTAGATGAGTAGTTAGCTCTTCGTATTGTTCATAATTATGCTTTTAGACTTGCTTGTGTCCATTAGGATACAATTGGTTATGTGGTGGAGTCGTATCGCAAGTGTATCATTGATCTAGGGTGATACGAGTGCGATGCACTTTACGTGTTTATTCTTTGCAATTTAATTCAATTATAGATATTATAAATATTATAATTATAATTATTATGTGAGATATATGTATATGTATATTTATATGTTTGATCTATAATTTTTGTTGATGTGTTGGTGATCATGGGAGAGTAGAAGTTCATGTGCTTCTCTAATATATATATATATATATATATATATATATATATATATATATATATATATATATATATATATATATATATATATATGTGTGTGTGTGTGTGTGTGTGTGTGTGTGTGTGTGTATTTATGTATGTGAGCTTTAGGGAAGAAGAAACAATGGAAAATAGTGAATTAAACAATAGAAAACAGGAAGAAAAGCAATGGAAAGCAGTAAGAAGCTGAGAGAAGCAGCTGAAAAGCAGCAGTAGCAATAAGCAGCAGAAAGCAGCAGAAGTAGCGGCAGTAAGTAGCAGCGGCAACAACAGTTTCGATAAGCTGCAGCTAATCGAAAAGCTGGTAAGTTAGTAAGTTTTATATATATATATATATATATATATATATATATATATATATATATATATATATATAAGATTATTAGTTTATATTAATAAGCTAGTAGTTATGTATATATTATAAATAAGTTGGTATATAATATATATGAGATTTATATATAAATAAGTACTAGTTAATATTAGTTAGCATTATTTCTAGATTACCTTGGGGTACACCAAGGAAATGATAGTGAGATATCTTGGGTACGGGTATGGAATATCAAGGGGTGTGTTAGTATATAGTTTAGTATATTATTGTTATTATAATACATATTAATACATACTAATGTATAGTGAGGAGTATGGGTAGTAGTTATAAATTAGATATTGAATTACCTTGTGATACAAAGGTAATGTCAAGGTATTGGGTTTTTCTCAAGGTATTGGGTTTGAACATCAAGATGGGAGTGTAGGTGGTGTGATACCGCTTTTGATTCAAAGCGAAGGTATCCACTTAGCATTAGTTTAGTTAGGAGTATTATATATTTTATCTTATATATACATATTATGATATTTTTATTTCTAATAAATTGCGTGTCTTATGACACGGTATCTTGTTGGTTTTCTAGTATCCTAGTATAGCTAGTATGGACTAGTTTCATAGTGTATGGACCCAATATCCTAGAGATAGACTCATACAACCTAGAAAAAGCTAGTTTGACCAAGTTTGACTAATTTGACCTAGAGTTGACCTACTTTGACTGTTTTGACTTAGAAATGGCTTTTTGACCTAGAAGTTGACTAGTTTAACTTATTTTTATTCCAAAATCTTGTATTGATATAGTATTACATATTTAGGTCTTCGAGGCACCGTACCGGACATCTTTGATACTGTTCACCAAATTTTAGGTGAGTATATTCTCTGATAGTTTCTCATTTATGACATCCTCTATGTCTCTTGCATTTATTATAGATATCCTTAATTTCTTGACACGATGGTTACATGGATTGGTATACCCGGATCTCATCATGAGATATTATTCCTTGGTATTTACAGTGTATTTTGTGTAAGCCTTATTTCCTTATTCTTCTTGTACAAATACAGACATTGGTTCATGAGAAGAGTAGCGCCCTTCTTGTGGAGTCCTGTATCATAACGTACCATGGTTGGATATACTATACCAGTCGGGGGTGAAGAGTATGTAGTATAGATATGTGATCATACCCTCCTTGTGCATGTCTTGTTCCTTGAATAGTGTTAATCATACACCGTACATATGATTAACAAGGCCATAATTCTTGTGCAAGTTTTCAAGCTGATCATATGTTAAAGCAGGTACTCACTCACTTAGTAGTAGTATTTCTTGTTCATTCCTATGATGCTCATTCTTGTATTTATTTTCAGTATTCCTTTATTGTATATCTTTTGTACCTGTATATTATATCTTGTAAATTTGCTCTATTTACTATTACATAGTTTATATCATTTATTAGAACTATTGTTAGAGATGTACTTTGCTCCTTTTCTGACTGGATATATTTTTCCCAGATGACACTGAGGAGTGATACCCCACTCACTACGGGCCTCAGGATATTATTGGCTTAGAGCGAGAGACCTTAGTTCAGGAGGGTCTTATCCCGACTGAGACAAATGACCCAGGACTTATAGCGCAATAGTTAGAATCTTTTGTACTGGATTTGTCTCCAGCATTATTATTAGTATTTCTTTGACTCATTGAATATTATTTATCTTGTGAGCTTTATTGTGACTCTTATATTCTTTTATCATATTAGTGCAATTTTTTCCATCCTATAGATCTGTGATTGAGTATTCATTTTATATTGGTGGCATTATTATATCTTGATTGTTAGATAGATAGATTACCCAAACAACATTCTACCGTCGATGCTACAGTGTAGGCTGGACGTTAGTCACTACTCGTGCCCCTACATTTGGTGCGGGTTGTAATATATTTTTTGTGGTGGCCCATGCAGGACTTCGAGGTCATAATTAGTCTGATTCGTAGTGGTGCTCTTATTTGAGTACTATTACGAGCATGTTCCAGGATATAGGCTATAGGTTGGGAATACTCAATCACATCTAGGAAAAACTTTTTTGATTCATTTAAATTGTTCTAACTTGAAATTGATATTTTATCTTTAACTGTCCTTCCTTGAATGCATTATATAATGTGCCATATTGATTCTTCTTTTCGCTTTGCCTCAGTATGCCGCCTAAGACTAGATCACAACAGAGGGGAGCAGTTTTTGAGAGATCTGTGACTTCCTGAGGGCCTACACCAGTCACTTCTCTGGTGATTGGAATATCAGCTGCATTCGGGGGTCCACCTCCAGCTCAGAGGACTGTTCTGGCTGTATCTAAGGTACTTCCCCATCCACCTTCTGTACCGACAGATGCGACTCAGGTGTTCGCATTATTTTATGAGATAATGAAGGCTCAGAGGGCCCAGTCCGAGGCACACCAGAGGCTAACCGACATGTTACGACAGGGTATTGAGAGTGCTCATCAGCTTGACCTTGCTGCAGTAGAGAGAGGAGTTCCGATCCAGTAGGAGGTTATTCCGTAGGTTGTCCAGCTCCGGCCGGGTAATATGCAGGACTTCAAGAAGCTGGAACCTCGGGTCTTCAAGGGGACTGAGGGCATCGTCTACGTTGATGATTGGCTCGAGGATATTGACCATCTCATGAGGGTATCCCATCTTACTGAGGATCTGAAGGTTGAGGCAGTAGGACTTCAGCTGTTTAATATCGCCTGCACTTGGTTCAGGAATAAGCCACTTCTTGCTGATAAAGGACAGTCTTGGGAGGTGTTCAAGGACCTCTTCAAGAGGAAGTTCTTTGCTTGGGTGGAAAGGTTAGACTTGGGGAGGTAGTTTAAGAGCCTTACTTAGGAGAGCATGTCTGTGGAGGAGTACGCCGCAGAGTCGGTAGGCTGAGCCAATTTACGGAGTATTTAGTGAGAGAGTCAAAGGTTCGAGCTATCTATTTACGTAAGGGAATGAACTGGAAAGTAAAGATCCTCATTTCGTCTTTCAATGAGACCTATTCGGAGATACTTACAGAGGCATGCAAGGTTGAGCGGGAGTTGGGCTTGAAACCCAAGAGAGATCGTAATTCTTTTCTGGGGGCTAATAGCAACACAGTGACTGCTAAGCATCCTTATTTCCAGTCCAGGCCTATTTAGCATCCACAGCAGCACCATACTCCAACTAATGCATCATTTTACTTGGCACCGTAGCAGCAGAGACAGTCATAACAAGCTTTTTGCCACTACTGCAAGAAGTTCGCCCACATCTGGAAAGTTTACAGGAAGAGGTTGGAAGTTTGTTTGTATTGTGGTATCGAGGGGCATCAGGTGAGGGATTGTCCTTCCTACCGTCGTCGTGCAATTCAGGGAGCAGCCCCAGTTCAAGCTCCGAGGCCACTGTAGTACAGCCGAGGGGACCGTCGCTTCTGACCCATCAGCTGCGTTATGCCCAGCACCAGCATCAGGAAGGTGCACGTCAGGGATGAGCTTTTGCTATGACGGTATTGGAGGCCGAGCCCACCGGAGATGTAATCGTAGGTTCTATTCTTCTTGATTCTATTCCAGCTTTAGCTTTGTTTGATAGTGGTGCTTTCCATAGTTTTGTATCTGTTTCTTTTGCTCTGAAGCATCGTTTAGTAGCTGGGTCTTTGCTTAGGACTTGCATGATCATGGCCGGGGGAGGCATTATCATGGTTAGTGATATTTGCAAGGATTGGAGAGTTACTCTGGGAGGCCGAGAGTTGAGTGTGTGTCTACTTGTAATGCCACTTCTGAGCTATAATATTTTACTCGAGATGGATTGGTTGAGTAGGTGCCATGCTAGTATATATTGTAGAGGAGGTAGAGTTTTGTTTAGCCCGCCAGAAGTGT